>CM076453.1:7662500-8052595 GCA_038419695.1 Scomberomorus guttatus
GTCGTGTGTGTGTGTGTGTGTGTGTTATGCGTGTTCCTGTTGGTTCCTCTAAATTCTCCGTGTGTGTGAGATATGGGACGAGGTTTCTTCTTTTCCATCTCTTTTCTCTGGGCGTCTTACCATTCAGTTTTCTATAAGCCCCTTTGCCAGTCTCTAGGATACCAACCAGTTACTGTAGCAACCAGGCTAGCGGGCCACCTCCATGGAACACGCAGCCATGTGGTCACCTGACCACCTATCTCTCATACGATTGGACGCAGCGTTTTGGCCACGTCTGTTCACATGCTATTGGTAGGAATGGGGGCCCCAACAAATTCTCTCTCCTATTATTTTCATACCCTTACTCTGTTTTCTCTCTTCTCCTTCTCTCCATCTCTCCTCTGCTGCTCTGCATCTCTCCGTCCCTTCCCCCTCTCCTTCTGTCTCGCTCAGCAAACACAGGGATTGTATTACATCCACATAAGGCCACAGTCGCTGCATGGATTTACTTTCGATACTTCTGCTATGAGGAACTGTATATAAAGAAGACACATTTGTTGCTGCATTGGGATTCAACTAAGGGGCATTAACTAAAAAAAAACTAGATGGGAAGAATAAATTCAACATTTCCAGACTAAGACCACTGGCAATAAATCTAAATTATACTTGCATTGAAGAATCATGGCCATGGGAATTTAAAGGACCAGTGTGTAGGATTTAGTGGCATCTAGCGGTGCGGTTGTAGATTGCAACCAACTGAATACACCCCACCCCCCTTCCAAGCATGTAGCTGAACTTACGGTTGCGGCGAAACTTGTGAAAAACATGAAAGACCCTCTCTAGAGCCAGTGTTTGGTTTGTCTGCTCTGGGCTACTGTAGAAACATGGCGGTGCAACATCTCCATGTAGATATAAAGGGCTCATTCTAAGGTAACGAAAACATGATTCTTAGTTTCAGGTGATTATACAATAATTAAAACATACTTATGAATATTATATTCCATTTCTGCCAAGTACGCTGCACTAGATGACACTAAATTCTACACACTGCACCTTTAAGCCTGTAAAATTCATCGGAATGTAAAAATCTAAATGTAGTAAGACATTGTCTCATTATTATATATATCTGAATTACACAGGGATTATTTGTTACCTGCGAGGCAGCTGGATTCGTGAGATCACGCAACAATCCATCTTTTCAGGCTTCAAGTTATGCACTTGTGTCCGAACCACTGGTGGTTCAGACCAATCAGCGTCACGAATCCAGCTGCCTCACCAGGTGAGATGGTGACAGACGGTGATAGACAGATGGTTCATCCAATCACCTGCAAAGTATGTTTTGGAAAATGCCTGCCCTTTTCCAAACAGTTTCCATGGACGACTTCTCAGATGGCTCTGTGTAACAAACCATCTGACATGTCACGTTAGATTATTTGTAGCCCAATATATTTCTTTAAAAACATTAGCTTGTTGCCCCTTTTGGTGCATTCTGTTCAAAACATTTGCAGACAAAGTAAGCTTCTTTGTGCAACTCTTTTAAACAGAGCAATGCTACTCTTGACACCCCCATCATAAATGATCTTGTGACTCCCTGGTGTTCATGACCTGCAGGTTGAGAACCACTGACTTGTACAGCTCTGAACTGTACAACAGTTTTTTGTCTGTTTTATTGTCGGATGCTTGGCTGAAAGTTGACTTTGGTAGCCATGGAACAGGTCTGAAATTTAACAACCCAAGAAGTAATGATATAACCCAATACTTTATTGACATGGACTTCAAACTACCTGTCAGTAAGTAATAAATAAATGTTAATAATAAATCATATTTTATGACTTAGTTTCTAGCAGCAGAGGCAGAGCAATCTGGTCGTGCTCTTTCTGAGCAGCTTCCTCCTACTGTTCCTATGGTCCCCAAGCACCCGCAGGCCAGCTGGGAGATGTAGTCTTTCCAATGTGTCATGGATTTTTCCTGAAGACTCTTCCCAAGTTGCTCGTGCCTGGAACTGCTCGAAAGGAAAAAGCCTGGAGGGCATTCTTAACCTTAAACTCCCATCAGCCAGCACGAGTCAGTGTGGAGTGGTTTGATACCTATAACTTCTCTTGAATCACTTAACACCTCGCTCACTGTCACTGAATAAGAATCAAGTGGTAAATTTCAAGCGAGTTTCCCTCACACAGGAATAAAAACCCACAAAACATCAGAGATTACTTTCTGCTGAAGCCAGAATGACATCATGCACAAACAGCAGAGATGCCTGGTTTATGTCACCAAACAAGACTCTCTGGAGAGACCTTGGCTTTTGCTTTGATATCCTGGCCATAAATATCAAAAACAGACAGCCAAGAATGGAAAATGGTCCTTTCTTCAAGATCTAAAGGTATATGAACCAAAAGACCTGCAGCACAACACAGGTGATAAACAAACATTATAATTAAGGATTCTACACTACTGATGGTTGGCATGGATGACAGCAGGGCACAAAAATACACGTCTATAATGTGTATAATTAGTCTGCTGAACTGCCAGAGAGCCGACACCCAAACATAGGAACTACTTGTTATCCTACATATTGCAGCTCTTCTTCAGTTGTTTATCTTTGCTTTATATAACAGCTCTCATGGTCGCCCATGTGCAGACAGAAATTTGAGAATGCATAGTGCAGCGTTTGAAGCACAGAGGTGTGCTGGGTTTGATTTGAGCTCTATAACCTCCCAGTTTTCCAAAGTTCTATCAAGCAGCATCCTTTGAATGTTTCATGTGGGTTTATGTATTATTAACCGTGTGTTGGTGTGTGTGTGTGTGTGTGTGTGTGTCAGTATGTCTTGTGTGTTTGTTTGTGTGTAGACTCTGAGGTTGAGGTATGTTCAGTAAGTGGAGGGTGTGACAGCTCACTGCTGGATCTAAGTATAGATGAAGTGTGAGGAGAAAGCGACAGTGAAAGACAGAGAGGCAGATTGGAAGAGAGACAGAGAGATATTCCAAAGACACAACAAGACAGAAACTGAGAGAGGGAGCTTAGAGCACAAAGGATGAAAGCTAAACAGAGAGAGAGAGAGAGAGAGAGAGAGAGAGAGAGAGAGAGAGAGAGGAGAGGGAGTTGGCTTGAAGAAGGAAAAAAAGAAACAGATATGTAGAGAATATCAAGATGTATTGATCCCTGTGGAGGAATCAGGTCTTTAACTATACACTATAAGGATTTTCAACCCATCTTAAGGAGACTTGAAAGAATGTGAAACAATGGATCACTTACTGTATGTGTGCCAATTAACTCGCAGGGACTGTCCTCATTGCTTCCTGTACTGAATATATAAATCTGACACTTTACATATCTGTGCATTTGAACCATTATTAAAAGCTTAACAGGATGTACTCTGCATAGGAAACAAATCATGTTCTTAATGTAAAATCACAGCTCCATTAAGACACTACTAAACCTCATTCCAGTTAAAGAATACGTCATGCGTGATTCTGCCTCTTCTTTTTTGACACACAAGCAACTGCTGTCTTTTACTCACTCAAAGGGAAGAGCACAGCGATGTGCTGCAGTGTGAAGAAACAGGACAACAGAAATGGGAAACTACAAAATGGCTAAAGGGAGAACAAAGAGACCATAAGAGAGAGGCAGCCAGTCAGCCAACAGATAGTCAAGTCAAGTTCAGCCTTCAGCGTCCAGCAGAGAGATCTTTAATTAAAAGTGCCAGGCCAGCACAGGTAGGGAGAGACGCTTATAGAGAGAGAGAAATGACTGTTGTTGGCCTTTTGTAAGAATGGCTGTTGAGAAAGACAGATGCAGGTCCTGAGTGTGTGTGTGTGTGTGTGTGTGTGTGTGTGTGTGTGTGTGTAGGTGATTGCAGTTTCATTTTCACTTGTGACCCATATTTCACTGTCGTCCAGTAATCACATTGGGTGTGGCAGGAGTGTTTATGTCATGAGAATTGCAGTTGACTTGAAAATGGTTGATTTAATATTCTCAGTTAATGACTGTGTGTGTGTATGTGTGTGTCTGTGTGTGTGTGTGTGTGTGTGTGTGTGTGTGTGTACACACAGCTGCCTTAACGTGATTAGTTGGTGTCCAGGATGTAGGTTGTGGTTTAGTGAGTGTGGCTTGTTGATCTAGATGTTTAGATGGGCGCACGCACACACACACACACACACACATACAGTCAGACATGCTGGAATTAAAGTAAGCATTGCACTCCTTTGTTTAAACTGCAGCACAGCTGCTAAGGAACCTTCTAAATTAGGAATACGGGGAGTTGGTGTGTATGTTGGTGCAGGTGTGACAGAGAAGACCTGAACATCATCTCCATAGCAACATGACTCTACATAGCTGCTAGTTCAGCTCATTTGATGGTGGCAAAATATGCTATGTACAGAATTGGTATGGCAGTTTATGTCTTTACATTAACTTACTACTTATTAAAAATCAGTTTTATATTAAACAATGATTGAATTTTTGTATCAAACTACCATGCCAGAATGCTTTGTATAGTTCCCTACCTAATATCTGGCTAAATAACCAATAAGCTGGGAGCTCAGATTCTTTTAAATCAGCTGTAAAACGTACAGTGGAAAAACGATAACCCTGTCAAATTAAAATCTGAGCTTTCAGGATAGAGATCAGAGCCCAAACGGTGTGAAGACTTGCTCCTGAAGCTCCCTGCACCTCCACTATCTGCTGTAGAAACTAACAATAGCCGCATGAATATACTCCCCTGCACAGAGCTGCGACCGTTGATCAATACATTTTTTATGTAATCATTCAATCATTCCAGCTTCTCCTCTCTGTTTTATATCATTGTAAACTGAATATCTTTGGGTTTTGGACTGTTGGTCCGACAAAAAATTATATTTAAAAGATTTCACCTTTTACTGTGGGAAGCTCATTTCTCACATTTCTGACATTTTATAAACCAAATGATTATTCAAGACAGAAATCGGTGATAGTAAAATAATCATTAGTTGCAGCCCTATTCCTGCATTGTTTTTGCATACATAGTGGTTTGTACATGCTTATGATTACATGCACAATGAGCACTTGCTCCTCCTCCATTCTCCATCTCTTTTTCCGTCTCTCTTGGGGTTGAGGTGGGATGCTATTGACTAAGTGTATTTTAACGATCGACTCGTATAACAGCACATACTGTACATGCCCCACATCCGCTGCCTTTCTCCTCTGTGTGTGTGTGTGTGTGTGTGGTGTATTGGGTGTGGTTGCAGGATGCACTGTGAGGGTGGCAGCGGAAGCTCCACTGGAGCAAGGCATGGACCACACACGCACACACGTGTATATATACATATGTGTGTGTTAGGGCTCCATTGGGGCAGGCTACAGGAGGGCTGAACAACAATTAAATATTTCATCACTTCCATTATTCAGCAACTGCTACAGAGAGGGAGGGAGTGGGAGAGACTGAGAGAGAGAGAGAGACGGGCGGGGGTTGGAGGAGGCGGTTTGTGTGTGTGTACTTCAAGATGCTTTAGCAGTACATCTGACATCTTTATCAATAATATGAGTTGAAATGAATCAATTGAAATGGAGACATGTAGCAGAAAATTACAGTTTTTAAATATTTATCTTTTTAAACTGTAGGTATATATTGGGAGGAAAATAGAAGGGAGGAGAGGAAGAGAGGGGGGAGGTGGAGAAGAAAAGTAAATGGGAGGATGGGATGGAGAGATAGAGGGAAGGATGATGCTGATGGAGGAGGAGGTGGGTGCGGCAGAATGGATGGGGAGGGCAAAAGAGAGAGAGAGAATCAGAGGCAAGATTGCATTCCTGGGAAATGAGGATGGTCACCATGGCAACTGCAGCTGAGAGTCACATGATGCGGAGGAGTGAGAGAGAAAGAGAGGTGAGAGAGCGAAAAAAAAAGAGTTGGAGTGAGAGGGTGGGGCGTGCCAGCAGACGACAGAGGACGAGAGGAGAGAAAAGAGATGGTAATGAGGGGAGATAATAAAGTGGAGGAATAGATAGGAGCACTGCAGGAGGTGGGGAAAGAAGAGATAGAGCATATGTAAAGTCACTAGTGTGTGTGTGTGTATTTCTGACTGGAATCTTTTGTAGGCCACTGGATTACAGTGACGTCATGTGAGGCTTGTCCAGAGGAGGAATGATAAAGGTTAGACCATGAGAGACGGAAGAGAAAGAAAGAAAGAAAGAAGAGAGAGAGAAAGAGATAGGAGGTGTGATTGACAGGAAGGATGAGGATGACTGAAAGAGTGAACACAAGTCCAAAAATAGAAGAGAGGAGAGGAGGGATGGGACAGAAAAACAGCCAGAAAACAGATTGTTGATAGAGAATGCTAGTCATGTTTTTTTTTTTCTCCAAGATATCTGATTGGCTGATGCCCACTGTGACGTCAAGAACAAACACACAAACACACTCTTACATGTACATTCTTTACAGTCTCTTTCTTTTCCTGCGTATGTTTTATTGATGCATAGTACTGACTCGTGCTGTATGTGGCTGTGTTCCCTCATACAGGATAAAATATACTAACAATCACACAGTATGTACAGTGTACAGTATGTGCAGGACTGTGTAGCATCTTAAACTGATTGCTTTTGAGTTTTTGAATTTATCTTATGATTCTTTCACATGTGGAAAATCTCTTGACAGTCTAAATTGAGCCTACAGTATGTAACTTATAAATTGGTCACATCTAAGGCTTCATCACTTAAGATCTCACCATGAAATGAATAAGTAATAGTTACTTTTTTATTTATATATTTTTTAAATAAATAAATATTCTGTATGCCAGTTAGATGACAATTTTGACACATCAGTGTTACCACATAACACACATATTAGATGAAGAGAATATTATTTTTTAAGTCTCTTTTGTTTAGTCGTCGTGACTCCGTCCTTGATGTCATGACAAAAGCAAAAACTACATGATGTGAAACAGACATATTTGATTATTTATCGTTGGAATACATTTACAGTAGTCTACTACTCATCTATAAAAAATTATAATAAAAATTGGAATGTTTGTTATTCGTTCTGTTCTGATTTACTTCCACTTACTTAGTTTTGTTATGATCCCTGCCCAAATCACATCACATCATTGTGAACCCAAAAACAAGCGAGCATTCAGTCATTTCATGTTGATCATCGCCGGACACACCAGTGCTTGTTTTATCCCTAAAGGTGTGTTCAGACAGAATGCGAGTGTACCTAGTGTATAAATGTTAGCTAAGCTAGGTAGCATCGCCTCGTCTTCTGTCAGAACACACAGTAAGTCATGTTCTGCACAGGTTTTCATACTTCTTTCATTTTGGTCATTTATTTTAGTTACTGTAGTGGGATACAGTATGTGTGGCCTCATGTCTTTTGTTTAAATGGTGTGTGTGACTGAGAAAACAAAGGGGTGCAGCCAAAAACTGTACACACCAGATATATTATGTTTATGCATTACATGACACTCTTGAATGCTTGATAGTAATTGAAGGCATCCTGAGCTCTGTTATTTCTGGAAAACACACTTTATTTAACTGCTTCATGTCTAATTACATCACTCATCAGTCAAAAAGTTCTTTTTGTTGATTTATAATTAAAGTAGCTTGCCATACCTTGTGCCAAAAACACTAGCCTACTGCAGATAGCCCTAAAGTACTCAAGCTTGTAACAAAATGATTTAAAGTCAATATTTCATGTGAGATGATGTCATTGATAAATGGCTGCACAACAAATGGGATAATGCACGAGTAAGCTGACCATGACTGCAAAATCAGCTCCCTTAGGGCATGAAACACAATAAGATGCATGTACTTTAAGGCTGCTTTGCTTACATAAATTGTTAGACAAAAAGGTCTACATGATGGGAAGTGCTTCCATTTAGTGCATTGACATGCATTAATGGAAGTGCATATTTGGCATACAGTACATATCTGGTTATTGTTAGCTTTCTGCAGTAATGTCATGCAAAGGAGAAACCTGGGTTTCTTGCTTGTGTTAGAAGATGAAAGAAATCCAGTTAACACAGCTACATGTCTGTTGGGGAGACATGATTTCCTAGACATGTATACTCTTAAACCAACTGTTTTTATCCACACTTACTCTAGGGATGGCCGTGTCGATTTGTCCATCAATCAGTCTGTCTGTTGGACAGTCCTTCAATCCATTACTTTAGTCCAGACTAAAATATCTCAACAACTACTGTATGGATTGCCAAGAAATTTGGTACAAACATTCATGGTTCATTGCTACCAAACTTGGTACAGATATCCATGTACCCCTCAGGATGAAATGTAATAACTTTGGTGATCTCCTGATTTTTTTGTCTAACACCTTTATCAGGTTAAAATTTCTGTTTGTCTAATACTTGAATATACACCGCATCATTAGGTGTAATCATCCCCATGGTTTCTCATACCATTGCTATGCTGACAATACTCAGCTCTTTCCTGTCGTTCCCGCTGGAAGACCACACAGTCTCGGCTCAGAGCTTGTCATGCCTTGCCGATATATCGGCATGGATGAAAGAATGCCACCTTCAACTTAACCTCTCTAAGACTGAGCTCCTTGTCATCCCAGCCACTCCCTCTATACAACAACAGATCAGTATCCAGCTCGAATCAACCCAACTCATGCCCACAAAGTCTGCACGAAACGTGGGTGTCTTGATTGATGACCAACTAACCTTTAAGGTTCACATGGCCTCAATTGCTCGGCCAATTTGCCCTGTACAACATCAGGAAGATCAGACCCTACCTGTCTGAGCATGCAGCACAACTTCTGGTACAGGCTCTCGTAATATCACGCATTGACTACTGGAACCCCTTTACTGGCAGACCTCCCCGCGTGTACGTTCAAACCTCTGATCCACAACGTGGCAGCACATCTGGTCTTCAACCAGCCCAAAACAGCACGTCACCCACTGTTTATATCCCTCCACTGGCTCCCAGTTGCTGCCCACATCAAGTTCAAAACCCTGACACTTACAAAACAACAACTAAAACAGCTCCCACCTACCAGAACTCCCTCATTCAGGTCTACGCTCACTACATTTTGCCAATGAAAGGCGCCTGGTACAACCACCACAACAGGGCCCTAAGTTGCTAGCCAGACTCTTCTCTGCTGTAGTTCCCTGGTGTTGGAACGTGTTACCAAACTCTGTTCAATCTGCAGAGTCCCTCTTAATCTTTAAGAAAAGACTAAAGACCCAGCTCCACACTTGATTGACTGAAAAAAAATCTGCTTCTATGCATTCTGTGCACTCTATGCACTGCCTGTCAGCACCTACGTCCTATTGGTCTCTAACGTAGCTTAATGGCACTTACGCACGTTGTTCTCTCCTGAATAGATCCTTGCTCGTGTTGTATCAGCTCACAGATGTACATCACTTTGGATAAAAGTGTCTGCAAAATGAAATTGTAAATGTAAATGTAGTAGTTGACATTTGTGATTACTGAAAATATGCTTTCATACCTCACTAATGGTGCTTTACTGTATTTTATACACATATTACAGATGGATAGTTATGGTCTCCCTAGATAAGAGTGGGTAATTTAATTGGGTAAAGGTTAAAAGATAATTACTTTCCCAGTTTCCTTGACAACTGCAGTTATGTGTGTGTGTGTGTGCATGTGTGTGTGAAAGAGAGAGAATAAGAAGTGTGAATCAAATACAAAGATGGCTGCACAGGAAAAAGTGCTTGTCTAAACATTTCATCACTGTCACACAGGCTCAAATGCACATGCACATGCACGCACACACATACACTCACACACACTCACACAGTGACCCAGCATCTTCCAATATGTTTGTTTAGACAGTATCCTTGGCTTGCTCTGTGCGTTTTAAGTGTGTCCGTGGCCCACTGCCCAGCACTTTGAACTGGAGCACATTCTGTCTGGACACACACACACACACACACACACAAACAGAAAACAGGCTCAGTTTCTTCTCAAGCCTTCTCTCATTCACGCTCACACACCCAGATGTACACACTCCCTCTCTCTCATTCCATATCAGGCATTGTGTGGCTGCTGACAGAGAGGACAAAGCATCAGTAGCAGAGAGGACGCTGGAACAGAGCTTTACTCCACGCTGAAACACATTTACATCAAATCAAATCCCTTCGAGTGGGATCGGTGCCTAGTAGAGGACGACAATTAGAGAGAGCGTCAACTTAATGTTCGAAAGAGGACATGTTCAGGGTGTCATGGTGTCTCAGTAGGCCAGAGAGCAGACTGTGGACTTGAGTTTAAAGGTGGCTCTTGTACTGTGCCCAGTACTGACCACAGTGTAAGAGGGCAAATTAATCACATGCAGCCTTGTTCATGTTTATCTCACACAACAGATTCTCCCACATAGTGTTTCCATAAAGGAAATAAATGAAAATGAAATTGTAATCTGTAGTTTTCTACGGTAATCGTTTTTCTCTCAAACTCTCACACACACATCCAGTAGACTGCAGAGCAAAAACTTTAATCTTTTATGAGTCCCATTTATGAGACAGGTTGTTGTATACTTGTCTTGGGAAAAAAGGAGAAGGGCTGATAGAAAGTTGCTGTTAAATTCAGTCAAGTTGTTCATTGTCAGGCAGGACACAAGAGGATTTATTTCTGCAGTCAAGCCACTGAAATATACAAGTCAAATAAAAACACCTCCTGAGCCCAACACGCTGGCAAGTAAGTTTACATAAGCTAAAGCTAGCCAGTATAAGCATGTAGCAGATACATTGTATTAGTATATATGTGATAGATAAAAAGAATTTGCAGTAAAAAAAAAGTGCCAAATATATTTTTAAGCTATTTTAAAAACAATGTCCCCTTTACATAGTTATAAAATATCCCTCTTAGTACATATCTTGTCTAAAATTCTTTAATAACCAAATTTAAGGAATTCTTGTCTTTTATGTGTTAACATAAAAAAAAAGAATAACAGCCAATATATCTTTATATTTTTTAAACTCTCAAATATTGGCCTCAAACATCTGGTCAGGCTTGACAACTTATTTCTCTCACATATAACAAAAGGGAACTAGGGGATGTTTAAGATGTGTAGAAAAGATGATTGTGATTGTGAAACAGATCATGTTTCATAATCCAACCTTCCTCTTTCGTTTTTTTTTTTTTAAATGAAACTGTGGATTAAAGGACCAGTGTGTAAGATTTAGGGGAGTCTATTGGCAGAAATGGAATATAATATTCATAAGTGTGTTTTAATTAGTGTATAAGTGCCTGAAAATAAGAATTGTTGTGTTTTTGTTACCTTAGAGTGGGCAGGTAGAGTGAATGTTTCTACAGTAGCCCAGAACGGACAAACCAAACACTGGTTCTAGAGAGGGTCTCTCATGTTTTTTGCAAGTTTCTCGGCCACCATAGGTTCTCCTACATGCTTGGAAGACGAGAGGAGGGGTATTTAGTTGGTTGCAATCTGCAACCTCAATGCTTGATGCCACTATATCTTCCACACTGGTCCTTTAAATAACACTGCTTACAGGATCAAAATAATATTCCAATTTGTGATTGTTCAAACAGTTTATTTTTCAGAAACGTATATACATTTTAAATAAAAACCTTTATTTATATAGTATGAACTGATATCTGTATGTGAAAATATAAATAAGGCCTCAGTTGAACAGGGATCCTGAAGTTACCTCTTGTCTTGTCTAGTGCTGAGTGTGTGCAGAGTCAGTGTGCTTCCAGGTCTTGTGAAATGACACTAAAGAAGTTCTCTGTGCAGATTATTAAACAGGATGTGAGTGTAGTCAGTGTTATAAAGCGGGGAGGGGGGGGCGGACTTTCTAAACGCACTGCTCTCAGTAAATAGTAAAGTTCAGAACAAGTGATGTTTCCAGTGTATCTGTGTAACTCTTAAAACGGTGTCCAGTCTAATTACAGGTGTGTTATTGCTCATTTCAGCTTCTACATTACATGACACACACACACACACACACGGGTGGATGGATGAATGTGTATTTGATGGATATATACTGGGTACAGTCAGGCAGATGAACGGATGGTGGGCGTGTTGGTGTCCTGTGCAGAGGGATGATTGGCTAAAGATTGGAGACAATAAGAGAGAAGCGAAAGGTCCTACAGTAAGTGCCGAAGTGCTCTGATTGGCTATTGAAAGGAGGGACAGAAGTAAGGAAGGAGAGAGAGGAGCAGATGCGGAGGATGTGGGAGAGATGGTGAAGATGATGACGGTGATGATGAGCGCAGTGATGATTGTCTATTCAATGTCCAGGCGGAGAAAGGCAAGCAGATAGCGAGTCTGTCATTACACTTGAAAGACAGGAACACACACACACACACACACACACACACACACACACACACATTCATCAAGACGGTCATCATCAACTTAAACTACATACAACCTAACAACAGAACTAAAAATACTATAAATACAATTTCACAAGCACAGAAACTGTTGCACCTCAACGCCCCCTCACCGTGCGTACGTGTGTGTGCATGCGTATGTGTGTGAGTGTGTGTCCAACAGAGTTCAGAGATTTTAAAGGTCACTCTGATGAGACAGGGGACCTCACACTGCCCCTGTATCCACTAGTCTCCTCTGTTTCACAGTTTGAAGGAAAACCATCATTCTTACTCAAGCAGCAAAAATAACTCTACCACATGTGGTACAAAAATATAAGTGTGATTTATGATTACCTACGTGTGTGTGTGACTGAGCTGATTTCTGCTTTAAGCTTGCCTCAGCTCACCAAGACACTGCAGCACTGCTGCAAATGGCCGTACGTTCTCCATCATTTTTCTCTCGGTAAATAAGGGTTAAAAATTAATAGTAAATGTGTGTGTCTCTGCGCACATATGTGTGTGACTGTGTGTGTGTATGTGCATGCACTGCTGGTCCCACACTGTCTTGGCGTGGACAGAGCCTTTTGAGTCCAGTAAGTAACACGATATGGATGTATAAAAACACACTTGTACACAAAAATGAATCGATACAAGAAAATCTATGGTACAAGTGTAGATACGCGCTTTGTCACACACACACACACACACATACTGTACACACACACCTTGGTGACAGAGTTAAAAATGGTTCGACACAACAGGGGACAGTGACGCTGGTGTCACTGTCACAGAGGTGAGAAAGGGAGAGAGTAGAGCAGGGCAGCGAGGGGGGGGGGGGGGATGATGCAGAGTTCTGACAGGAAAGAGGAGATCACTGATTGAAAGAGAGGAGAGGAAGATTAGGGAGGGAGATTGAGAGGGGGAGGAAGACGAAAATCGCGATGGAGAGGAGCCTAAGAGAACAAAAATGCGATGCTAAGAGTGGACAAATAGGGAAGAACAAATACAAATGTAAGGAGAGATAAGGGACAGACTTGAAAGAAAGAACGCTGTGGAGATAGAGGTCAGATGGAAAGACACTATGACAGAGACGATGGTGATGGAGGGATGGCTAATGGCTGTAAGGAAGACTGGCTGACAGGATGAGGTCAGATAGGTAGAGTTTGGTATGCTTAGATGCAGAGAGTGATAGATGGGAAGAGGCCCAAGGTAAAGCGGTGAAGGAATAACAAAGGAATTGTAGATATAGAAGTTAAAGTCTAAGGGACAAAAACAGCCAGAACGTAAAGATTTTGATGACAAAGGAAGAGACAGTGGAAGAAAAAGAGGGCAAGAACAGGAAAAAGAAAAACAGAAGAGTAGAAAACATGAAAAATGACGGAGGAGAATAAGTTGAGGAGTAAGAAAAATTATCGTATCAAAGCCTGTAACTGTTGAAGTTGAAAAAGCCTTTATAAGCCCCCAGTTATTATGTTGTAACATCCCATGACAAGACATGTTATCAGTAATCATTGTGAAATCACCTCCTATCTGCCAGAGAAGTTTTTGTTGACACCAATAGTTTATTGAACTTTCTAAAAGGACGGGGGCTTAGCGCAGCACCTTGGTGAAATGAGCTGGTATTGAGGCTGCACCAGCTGCAACTGTGTGCCTCCCAGGTGTGAACGTGCGAGACCGGGTGAGTTGTAATCAAGTTGCTGCTGGAGGAGCACACGCGGACTCAAATCTCCAAACTCATGTAATCTGTTATTATCTCTTTCCAATCGCTTTGCACGCTGTTAATTTCTGGGGAATGTGGAAACTCAAACAGATCATGCTTTCCGTTATTGTAATTTCAGCCTGAGTGCTGTGCAATCTAATTATAATATCTGGCTAACATTACAGTAAGGGAATACCAAGAATCATCCTGATATTATACTGTTTCATTGGTAAAAATGATTTGATTCTTTGTTACATAGAAAAGTGATGATGTATTGTTCCAGTGATGGAGTTAGCATGTATAGTGTTGCATAGATTATGTGATTTCAGTGCTATTCAGTTGCATAGATGCTAAACTGTGCGCACTGTGTGTTTTTTTTTTTTCACAGTGATGCACATGCTGTATCACATTTATAGAAATAGGCTGAAACTGGATATATGAGTAAAGTATATTTTGGTCCATTGTTCCACTATTAGTATGTTGGCTCCTCTGTGTTACAGCAGATGTAACATGGAGTCATATTTCAGTCTTGCTGACTCAGCGATTATTGAGCCCCCCCCCCCCCCCCCCCCAGTGAGTTTGAGGCAGCAGTTGTTGGGCTGCTCCATTTACATTTTACGACAAATGATGCAGCCCGTTAAAGGATCCATAATTTGTTCTTTTTTTGTGGAAAACCTGCACCTTAAGAAAAAAGTATGATTTAAAAATTTTTGGATTTTATTCATCTGTACCTTTGAACCTTTTAAGGTTTATATGGTTAAAAATGTTTGGAATCTGCAGGATTATTGTGAAATTATATACCACATAATATATTTAAAAGATTACTTGATCTAAAGTTTCCAACGGTATGCAATTTGAGTGTCTTGCCAATACAGCTATTAAAGTTTAATTATCTTGGAAATTGCATTATGATCATAATTTTTCACCACATTAGGATGTTATTCGGAACAACAGTAATATTCAACATCAAAATTCAGAGCATTTGTAAAGAAAACTAGATTGAAATGGGTATAATTTGTGTCTGAGATGTTTTCTTAGAGCTGAATCCTTCCCAGTAAAATACAAAGAATTTATTCTTAAGTAACTAAGGTTGCTACTACAGGTATGACTAAGTGTCATTTAGGTTATTAAAATATAAACAGAACAGAACCCTGTCCAAAGGTCTGTGGAATAAAAACAACAGATCCAAAATGCACAAACAAGCATATAAGAAAAATGACTTTATGAACATTATAACATTATAAAATCCTACCAAATCTCACATTTGGATAACAAATTGGTGCATGGCATGGTTATCATTCATCTTTTAAGATTTTGCATAATATCTACTCCCTTAAGATAATTTCAAAATGTGCTGATATTGATATCATTGATTCATTTTGTAATCCAGACGGTGCCTGAACAAATTCTGCATTTATGATTAATGATGCTCCTCATCAAGTGAGCTTTGGTCAGATACACAAACAAAAACATATTTTTTATTTTCTTCTTACTTGTTTATTTGATTAATATTTTTACTATTAGTTCATTGTTATCATTATTTTATTATTACTCACTTTATATAAACTTGCATGTTGTTGTTAGCATATATTTAGCTGCTGAAAGATGCCAGTAGGTTTGTTGATATTATTCAATAAGGAAAAAAATGCATTTCACATTTTTTTTAGTACGATTTAAGCAGGCAGTTGTAGAATTCTTTGATTTGTATTTAATCTCCATATAAAGCCACCAAACGTAAAAAGAGTACAAAGGTCAGAGCCTTAGTGTCCTGGCAGTATTACTGTGAGCAAGAATGATCATGTAGGCGGTAAGTGTTAGGAAGAGAAATCAATAACAACAAAGAGCAAAGGAGAGAGAGAAGGGGAAGGGCCGGTAGGGAGGGGGGGGGAGGGGGGGATTAACTGCTGGAAACAGATTCTGACTAGATGGTGGTAATGGCACCGAGATCTCTGCACTGCTTTACACTTAGCTAGAAAGATTTTCCATAAACACAGGATGGCACGTCTCATATAAATTAAACAAAAGAAATCTAATGTTTTAAAAATCATCTCTTATCACTCGTGCATGCAGGTGAAGAAAAGGCTTAGGTAGGTGATTAAACTCAGGAACCATATGGTTAATAATTTGCTTATATTAAGATATATTAAGTACTGAAATAGCTTTATGTGAAGCAGAGCTGGCAGCTTATTGACTGGCCGGTTGTAATTGTATGACCTAAACAGTTTTAAGACAGTGACTCCTCCTGAGGAGCTCAGTGCAGACCAACACTCTCTGCCAGTGGAGGAACCAGAGCCAGACCACTGCTACATGACAACAGCCTCCTCTTTGGCCCTCTGCAGCTAGAGAAAAGAGGGGAGGGGAGGGGGGGGGGGGCTTTTTACGAGTCCAGCTGGCATAAATTTTCATATAGATTTTCAACTCTATTTCCATCCTTCTTGATTTTATGTGAGGTAGCATTTGTGGTTTTTAAAAAAGTCAGTTACTGTAGTCCAAATGTCAAGCATCTTCCCAAAGGTTTGCCCACATTGCAATTTGACAACATTAAAAAGGAATTTGAACTCTGGGCCTCTCCATAAACTGCACTAGTATTGTGGCGTGTTGCTGCTTCTTTACTGACTCAGGGTTCGTAGTGACACGTGGATTTAAGAGTACGCCTTTCTGAACGCTTTTCACTGAGAGAATAAATGGACCATAAGGGAGCTGAAAAGGCTCTCATTCTTTTCCCTCGCCCCGCTAATCTTGTTCTTTTCCTTTGTCATCTCCTGTAATTGCTTTTCTGTAATTGTTGTTACTGCGCCTCTAATCTCTCTCCTTGTCATCCTCCGTCCATGTTAGCCCCCTCTCCCCTTGTTCCAGGTTACACCGTACATCTTCTTGCATTTCTGCTTTGTGTAATAGTTCTGCATTTTAATATATTACACTCACACTGTCAAATTACATACTGGGATGGTCTTGTTTGTTTACCGTAATTATACTAATGTCTCATAATTAATGTGATGATGTTTTAATGATCTTAGTGTTACACCAAAAGACACTGCTTCTCCCCAGGTCTTTATCATGACACTAACCTGCTTCTTCTGCCCCCCTCCGCTGTCTTCCTTTAGGCGGATGCCAAGATGGTGTGTGATGTGGTCAGTCGCATGGAGGACACGGAGCCTTACTCCGCCGAGCTGCTGTCCGCCATGATGCGCCTGTGGTCTGACTCAGGCATCCAGGAGTGCTTCAGCCGCGCCCGAGAGTACCAGCTCAACGACTCAGCGCAGTAGTACGTACATGCAGGCATTTATGTGTGTGTGTGTGTGTGTGTGTGTGTGTGTGTGTGTGTGTGTGTGAGTGAGTACAGTTAAGAAACAAATGAAAGGTATGAAGATGTGACCTCCTGTTGGGGATAATCAGTTACACTTTCAGGAAAAGATTGATTTTGCCTGCAGTTTAAAAGCTGAGTAAACAGAGTTTCTGCTCATTTACCATCTTTTTGCAGGTTGTTTGCATGTGTAGGCGTGTGTTCATACTGAGCAGTTTTACTTTTGGCACCTGATTTTGATTTCGTTTTTTCGCCTTTTGACGAAAATGTTTTTTGTCCAGTAATTTCATTTTTTTAGTTTACTTTTAATCAACAAAAACTAAAGTTGTTTTAGTCTTATTGTTTGTCAGTGAACTTTTAGTCTAATTTTTAGTCTTCTAAGCACGTTGAGGCAGCTGTAGCTCTCTTTGATGTGTGCAGTTCTCTTCCCTTGTTCACTTGTTCTGACACACAGTGTCCATGTTACTCTGCTCTGCTGTAATACAGCAGACGGACTTTCCTCAGTAAATCCAGTTCAATCAGGAGAGACAAGTGAATGAAGCAAAAAGAATAGTTTATTATACAGATGATATTGAAGATTAAGTGTTGACAAAAGTCTTTGGCCATTAGACTCTACAGGGAGATTTTGAATCGAAGGACATCAGTCCTGAGCAGCAGCAAGATAGATCCCCCCATGGAGTCCAGACACTGGTGGTAGCTGATGACTTCTGCTGAGGCTGATGAGGCTGATGAGGCTGATGAGGCTGATGAGGCTGATGAGGTTGATGAGGTTGATGAGGCTGATGAGGCTGATGAGGCTGATGAGGTTGATGAGGCTGATGAGGTTGATGAGGCTGATGAGGCTGATGAGGTTGATGAGGCTGATAAGGTTGATGAGGCTGATGAGGCGATGCACTGATGAATCGGCGAAGATTGGGTAGTGATGGGGCGCACAAAACGGCACCATGAAAGCACTAAGGCAGAGAAGAAGAAAACACACAAATGAAGGTGTGTCACCGAGCTATATGTGATCAGCTGATGTGAACAGCTGATGTCTTAATTGACACCCAGTGGAATGACAGCAAGGAAATTATAAGTGAGCATGTGTGAGGGATGGGAATGACAGATGGTTTGAGAAATAATACTAAGAACCTGAGCATGCAAAAGATCGTCTTCCTGACTGAACTTTCGCTAAGCTTCATTTGGCATTTCCAAACTCACCTGCTCTCCACTTTGGAAGGTGAAATACTTTAAATAAAGGCAGTAATATCTCATCTAGAGGAGGATCTTAATCCTGGAACTTACTCATTCTTTCTGATGGCAAAAGACTGAAAGTAATGTTAACGTTACATCCACAGCTTATCGTTTCTGCAGGCTGGCCTTCTTGTTTTTATAGTTTGACCAGCTGTTTTGTTGCCTCTGCTTGTCTAATTCTGTATTTTGTAGATGAATTTAGCCCATAAATCTGTTTCATCCAAGAAGTGGTAACATTAGATAACATTACTGACAGAGACGGAACGTTACTGAATGCAAAATGCTGTTTATTCGTGCAACAGGTCAAGCTGCTAAATCAGCTTCTGAAGAGAAGGGATCTTTTTGGGTAGTGGAGGATACTGTTCTACTAACCAGGAGCTGCAGTGTATGATTCTGTAGATACACGCAGGTCGTTGACCAAGACTTGGCATTAAAACAGTAATTAGTTCATTTGCGCGTTTGTTCACATTTAACATTATTGTCTCATTTTTATCCGTTGATGAAAAATGTAAAACATCATAGTTCTCGTTTTCAGAGGTTACTTTGTGTTAAGTTAAGTGAAAAAAAGGTCAGCAACTAATATTTTTCCCTAAAGTTTTTGTTGATGAGATTAATAATGAGAGGTAGAGTATGATAGGGTGTGCTCCCCTGTAAGTACCAGCTCACTGACTCAGCACAGCAGTGAGTGTGTGTGTGTGTGTGTGTGTGTGTGTGTGTGTCTGTGTGTGTGTGTATATTTATAATATACATATATTCCACCTGCACCAGCTGATTTTCTATGTCCAGATCAATAGATCACTAGCTGCCCCAATCCTCCACCTACACATTCAAAAAAATAAAATAAAACATGCACTTAAACACACATCGCTATTTATGTAGAATCTTCTAAATGCGATCATACACTAGCTATTACAACACACAGTCAATCACCATCACAAGTACCAGGCCTGATTTATGCTGAGTGCCCGTGTGTGGGTGAAGAGAGAGAGAGAGAGAGAGAGAGGGAGAGGTGGGGGAGAGGGAGAGGGAGGGAGCGAGAGAGGAAGGAGGGGGGAGTCATTTCCTTCAAGTGCCATGTTTGTGTGTGTAGCTCTTGTTTAATTGTGCACCATACATCCAGTGAAATTACACAGAGTGACATGAAGAAAAAATGAAGTAGAGTGAAGGAGGGAGTCATTCATTTATGTTGTCATGAGCGCTACACACACCATACACCACTACTACAATACAGGCTCCAACCATGGGTGTAGTGAATGTAGCTTATGTTACTCTTTAGCTGATATACTGAACTTTAAGCTGACAAAAGATTTAATGACAAGTATTGATTATAAAAGTCATCAGACATACATATGAGGGTCTTTCATAGGAAAAAGCACAAACGTGACTTTTCATTTTGAAATACTATGTCGTTATGTTTGTTAGTGAGTCATTGCCTCATAATATTCATCCAGAAAATGTCATACAAAGGTTTGCCTCTTGATTTCTGCTACAACAATGACTGGATTTACTTAACTAGCTTGTGCGATTTAGTCTTACAATTTGCTGAGAGGCAGCAGGATGTGTCAGAAATCCTCAACAAATGTCAGATTTTGTTCATACCACAATCAAGAAAAATAATGGTTTCTGGCTGACTGACAGGTCTCCGTTTGAATCGTATACTGGGGCTTATTAAACATAGTTCGAGATCAGCAGTTAAACCACCTTTCTGAAAGATTGAGTAACCATAGCAACATCACTTCTGCTTCCTGTTACCTTACTTCTGGTGTAACAAATCTAACCACTGATTAAATTGACTACAAAAAGGACAGGCTTTGTTTTTCTTTGGTAAGTGGCTGTACAGTGGTATACGCAGGGTAATGCACTCCAAGTTGTCCTGAGGAAATAATCAACCTTGTGGAGAAAATCTTTACCTCCAGCTTGTGCATTATCAGTCGTTATCAATTGTATGAGAACATCTTGTTGGTAGTATTGCTTACTTAGAATAAGTGTCTAGAAGCAAAGCTAATGCAACATAAAACAGAAATAGCAGATAGAGAAGAGTGAAGAGAGCAGAGAAAGGACAGGAAAGATCTAGAGAGATAAGGAAAGGAAAATTTAAAGCTGGGGAATTAAAAACAGGCTTAGACAAAGAAAACATATCAAAATGATTGAACAATACACACTGTGAGACAAATGAGACCAAAAAAGGGAAGGAAAAGGGCAGGTCAGTAAGTTGAAAATGATGAGCAAGCAACTATGGATGGAGACAGAGGTGGTTTGTAATTTCTCATTGCAGCAGACAGCTTGGGAACTAAACATATTCTTACCAACATTTACATGTGATCAATTAACTCAAGCAACATCCGCTCTGTTCGTGAGCGCGTGCGAGTGCGTGTGTGTTAAATGTCACATTAAAGATTGATGCATACTTCCTATTATGTTGTGGCCTGTGGAGCAAAACAGATATCACATGATCAGACCCCATTCAGTGTGTGTGTGTGTGTGTGTGTGTGTGTGTGTGTGTGTGTGGGTGTGTGTGTGTGTGTGTGTGTGTGCGCGCCTGTTTCTCAAAAATCCAAAACAGTAGAAAGTTGATGACATTTCTCTAGAGTTAAGGTTTTTTTTTTTTTTTTGCGGCTTTGTTTTCAAAAAGGTTTGACTCAGGTTAAAGATTATTGAAGAAGTTTAGGACCAGGAATAAACCCACGCACACACACATATCTATACTGTACTCCTGTGTATGTGTGTGTGTGTGATCGCACATGCATGTAATGTGTGTCTTTATTACATAGAAAGCAGAAAGCTCTATTCTGAGAGTAGCGAGTACCGCCTGAAGCCACCTCTGCCTCTCTGTCTCTGTACAAATGTCCTGTATGTACTGACCTATTTACCACAATACGCATACACTCTGTGATTTACATCCCTTGCCTTTGTGACACAGTGCTATGCATGTACACACTTCATTAAAAAAACAAACAATTACTGCCCTCTGTATGCAATGACATAGAAATGCCAGATGGAATAGCTGGCTAATGGTTTTGGTGCTTTGGTTCATTATTACATTGAAAAAGTGCAGTATTACATAGATTGAGTGCATAGAGCCCAAACAGCTTGTTCAGAACTGATTGAAGTTAAATGTCAGTATTCTTTACTGCAGATATAGTTTTAGCATCTTGCATCTTGCCTTTGATTATTTGACATCATTGATCATCTTGCCAGGTCATAATGTTAAGCTACTTCAGCCATATTGATTTTAATAGATAAACTTAAGCCCCTTTCATACATGCACTGGAACCCTGTACATACCTGAGCTGTATGTGTGAACGCAAATGTCCGAATCAGTCAGACTGGACATTAAACGGACTTTACCCTGCCAGCTCCCAAGTACAAACTCTATGTAATGTCCGATTGAGCCCATGTGTGAATACAGCAGGTCATTTTCCGGAGAATTCACAGTGAGTAAGTGGGCATGTTGATGATGTTTCTATCATGCGGCTGGTGATGGATAAACGCAGCAGGCCAGCTAAGTTGCATTGTTTTGACTGGGCCTGAACGCTCCGCTGTGGAGCTAGCGCTAATGGGAGAGAGGACTTCCTGTGATTTCTCGTAAAATAAAAGCCGTGAAAAGCTTGATTGATTTAAAACGTGCCTCGGAAAGTGTGTTCACTGCTTTATCTTCTTCTTCTCTGTGCTAAATAATAACAGGGCTTTTTCTCGGATC
The DNA here is from genome assembly GCA_038419695.1 of Scomberomorus guttatus. Classification (NCBI taxonomy): domain Eukaryota; kingdom Metazoa; phylum Chordata; class Actinopteri; order Scombriformes; family Scombridae; genus Scomberomorus; species Scomberomorus guttatus. The sequence goes on from CM076453.1 coordinate 7,684,693, forward strand.
GATTCAGGGACCTTTTATGTCGTGCGGCCAGGTTGTATGATGTTGCGGTGGCTCCTGCAGAAGTGACAAATGCCGGCTGTAAATATGTGTCGGAACATAACAGTAGGGGAGACGTCTATAACCGTCTGGAAGCAGGTTAACCAACAACTGCTATGAAGCAGGACAGTGGAGCTGACCTTCCTGTCTGGCTGGCTGATTCTGTTTAAGAAAAACACATATAGACATGTTTTGAGATGTATTTCAATGCAAATTCTGCCTTAAAATCTATCGGCACAATTTGAACATATCTTCTGTAAATTTTCGCAATAGCCGCTTTTATTTTTAACAAATATCACTAATAATCCCACGAAATTTTGGCTTTTGACAACATTTTGACAAGAATATGAAATGTTTTTTTTACAGTGGTGTGAATGCAGCCTTAGTCACCTACTCTGTTATAATTTGTAGCTCTTGTTTGACAGGTTTTATTCCTGTAGTGAACCTCATGCCAATGTAAATGGCTAATGTAGGGTCATTGACAATGACAGTCAATATGACAATAATGCTATTACTTTGCACCTGCTGACCTACATATTTACCTACTTGTCTGCATCTCTGTGGCCAGTTAGATGTTCCTGTGTCATCCTGCTTTCCAATCCTTATTCAGATTCTCCAGTTTCCCCCCAAAATACATAAAGACCTCCAGTCCTCCTTCATCAGCATCAAGCCGCAGTGTTATCAGCCACTCTTACACATTAACAATACTGCACGCTGCTGAAAACAGGGTGATGCTGAATATTACCGCTTGTCCGGAGAACTCGTTTTCTGCGCTGAAAACACACACACACACACACACATCATTATCACCTCACAGACAACATTCTCTCCGGTTGTCTCTCTTTTGTCCCTCACGCTCTTTCAATGATAATCTATAATACTGTACATCACCAGGGAAATGAGACAAGCATGCACGGGGCACTGGTGTTAATCGACTTAGTGCAAGAGTAATATCAGGATAAAGAAAAAAGACTAATGCAGCGGTGGTCCACATTCTGTATGCCGTCTAAAAGCCAGGCTACACAGGCGTAGTTAAAAGCGTGCAGAGGCATGATTTAATACAACAGCTTCAGGAGACAGCAGTTCTTTACATAAAATAAAATATGTTAGTTTGTGTTAGTGGTTTCAGCGAAAAGTGACGACAGGGCAGCCACAGTGAGCAGGAAGAGTTTATATACAGCTTCTATTCAGAGACAGTTCAGCCTCCTGTGGTGGTCAAGGTCATGAAAGTCACGTCTATAAGCCTCAACAATAATGGCAAGTTTGAGTGACCTTTCTTGCTCAATAGTCAAATATCTAAGTGCAGCCTGGTAGTGATGTGGAGCCAGACAGGAAAGAGAGACAGCAAGAGGAGACATAAGAGAAGAGACACTTTATTGTCAAACATAAATACATTATTCAATGACTTCTAGCATACAGTACAGCTTGAGTACAGCTTATAAATGTCATATTCTGTTGTGTGCTGACCAATACCACAATGCTATTTAAACATTAGACTACGTCCTCACTGAGGCAGATAAATCTGAAAACGTGACTTGCATCCGCACTAGCTTCCAAAAAGTCTCCACACTGAAACACAATAAGAAAATGACCATATTTTTTTCAGCTGGCAGACAACAAACATGTGCATCTGGTAGAAGGTATGGTCTGGTATACACACTGAGTTTGGTTACTGATTTAGAGCTGTTTAAACCTTCCCTCCCGTCACCTTCTTCTCTCCATGATCACTTACATTGTGTTTCACTACAGCCAGACAAACAATGTAGTTGTTCTTATTGACATAGAGTGCTTCTCAGACCTTTCCGGCTGGACTTATATGTCTGTTAAAGAAATGGCTTTTTGGCTTTCACACATAGATCCCTGTTGATTCTGTTCAAACATGACAGGAAAGAGATACAACACCTGCATTATTGGCACTGCTGGAAAATAATGACAGAAGAAGACAAACGTCATCTGTTTCTACACAGGCTGATTGGTGATGAATTTTTTAAAAAATTATTATTATTTTACATAGTGAAACTCACAAAGGTACAATAGGATTTTTTTTCAGTTTACATTTTAGCCACCATACTTAAAAAAGTGGTGGTGTTTAATCAACAAATCACTATCATTTTTCATCAATAGACTGGTAACATTATCCAACTCAGAGTGCATAACACGCAGTCAGCTGATGCTCTGTATAAGTAGACAGATGGTGCTTTGCACATGAACTGGCCCATGTTTATAACTATTTTCCTTTAAAAATGTTCAGCAGATCACTTTCCCTTGTTGCAGTCCAGGAGAAAAACCTGCTTTCTTCCTCCCTCTCACACACTCTTTGTCTCCTCCCTTTCTCTTCCTATCTGCTTCCTTTCTAAACCTCAAGCTCCAACCCGTACTCCTTTCTGTGTAATCAATAGTTCTTATCAGGGAAGCTGTGTGAGTGTGCTTGTGGGCATATGTGCCAACCACTTCTTGTTGCCATCTTTCCAATATCTCCCTCTCCATACTTTATCTTTTCCTCTCATTGTCTTGGAAGTAACTTGGCATACATTTAAAAGCTCTGAAACAACACTCTTACCAGTCTATAAATAAAAAGCTTTATATCCATTACACTAGATGGACGCATGCAGTTATATTTCCTGCTTGTCTCCTCTGCTCTTCTGTGTTTCTGCCTGACTATCTGTCAGCCTGTTTCTCTTGGCTTAGAATACCAATAATTTGTCAGTCGTTGTTGTGCGGAAAAATAATTTGTATGCCATGCTGAGAACTCAGTCTGCATTTGGTTTTAGAACTGAAGCTGTCTGTCAGTTAGATAAATGTAAGTGATAATACCTGATAGTCCTGCACCAGGTGGTTCGTGTAGGGGAAAGGTGATTGGAAATGTGGGCAAAACTGTCAACTGTCAGCTCATTATTTTCTAACAGCTAGCCAACACCTGCATCAGAGGAGTGTGGTTATATTATATGTTAAAAGAATAAAATCTTTTCTTGGTGGCAGGGTGGATTGATACTGCAGGTACAGTGACCATTCCTCAACTAGAGCACCAACATTCAGGCATCTAATCTGCTGACGTATCCTCGTGAAACTAGAAGCTGCACTGTTGTCATTTTAAGCACCGTTCCATTCTGCCGGTGATTAAATAAAGTTTTTAAGAGCCACCCTCTGAAGGCTGAGACACTAAATCTCTGAACTGTACTATTCAGGATTGTTGATTGTTTTTTGATTGATATTCCATTACACCTGAACAGTCATCTCAGTTTTCTTTGAATTGACATCAATGTGTACACTGTTTGGGACAACTTGAATACTACTACCATAAAATACTATAAAACAACTTGAACTACTTTGTCATTGTTTGTCACAAATTGTCACATTGTGATAAAGGTAATTGAGACAGTATAGTTAGTGTAACTTTAAGCATTGACACAGATTCCCTACTTGCTCTAGTAGTTTTTTTTTTTACAGCTGACCCTGACGTCTGACCCCCTGTAGAGGGGGCGTGGTTGAGGAAAGAAAATGACCTCGCTGAAGTCAATAGCATTGTACATTTACTATGACATTAATGACCATAATCCAGTGAGTGGGTTTCACTTTCTGCTTGTTATGTAATGTTTACTGTTTCACCCACCTGAGTCATGGCATACTGTACATCATCGGGTTAACACCGTCACACAAAGTGGATTACAGCACCACAAATGCATACATTTTAGGTGATCATACTCCTACTCTGTCAGCAAAGTCAGCGTCCTCTCTGGATAAAGATTCATGTAGAATAAGAAGAACACACGTTGTTCTTACAGTGTAGAGCTAGTAAGTCCCAGTATTATAAGTCATATCATACTTTTATTTTGTTCTTACGGTACCCTATTTGGCTACTTAGCTAACGTAATGTGTTTGTATTTTCAAAATGTATATTTTTTCACTTTTAATGTTACGAGATAAAAGGCTTTTAGGAAGATGAATAACTGATGGGTTGGGAAAACATAATGCTATTTCAGGTAACGTTGGCTGGGGTTTCTTAAGTTAAAGCTTTTCCAAATCCAATAGCAGGACAGAGCTGCTACTGTTAGCCTAAACTCTGATAGCATCCAGGACTGGCTTCCACACAGTGGGATAATACTACACAGCGGATGCTACAGGGACTTTTTATATGTTACCCAACACAAACTAGTGTAGTTTGTTAATGACTTACTCCTTGGCCTTGTAACACTCAGTTACTACTCAATTCAAAATACTTTATTTGTCCCTCAACGGGTAATTTACTGTAGGTAGTAAGCTATTTAGCCAGACATGCTAATGATTGCAGCTCACATTAGAGCAGATAAACACTGTTTAATCCATCCCCTACACTTTTGTTTTTGTGTTTTTGGTTTCGGAAAGGTGCAAAAAACAGACAGCACCATGTACACCAATTCAGCATGTGGAGAAATGCCAGTTTTGTTTTGCATGATTTTACACTTGTAAGTTGCTGCTAATTTACAGTCTGGATCTTTGTTGTCTGTCTCTGTGTGCAGCTACCTAGACAGCCTAGATCGGATTGGTGCGGCAGACTACCAGCCGACAGAGCAGGACATTCTGAGGACCCGAGTGAAGACCACGGGTATCGTCGAGACACACTTTACCTTCAAAAACCTCCACTTCAGGTTAGTGACTCACCTTGAGGAGCACACAAACAAGTAGATGCAGAGACTGTTTAAAGTTTGAGATTTGTAACTTAAGATTTGTCCTTTCTATCTTTTACTGTCACTAGTACTGCCTTTCCATGCATCCAAGAGGAACTCTAGTCTATAATTAATAGAATTAAATGATTTATACAAGTATTTATAATTATCTGACTTTTTAATGGCATCTGATTCAATTAGAGCAAGGACTTGTGGGAATGATGACAGAAGAGGGGCATGTTGGGGTGGTAGCTGGAAAGGGAAGGGAAATGAACATGGATGTATTATAAGAGCTGGATACGGCACCGCTGCTCAGCCTTGCAGCCAGTTTTTCCCAGTGGCCACTCGCGGTATTGCAGCGAAAAATCCCCCTGCAGCCCAAAAAGCCTTTTCCCCATAGACCACCATTGTAAAAGAGACGTCTGTAAAACTGTTGACAGGACACCTCCAACTGCAAACAAGGTCAATTATGACTCTTTCTATTATAATTTTTTTGATCCATGGAGGTTTTATATTTGGAAAACTTTCCTCAAGCCGAGAAAAGCGTTTTAAAAATCTGTGACGTCATCACAATGTAAAGTCTATGGGCCGAGCAGCGGGCGGGGCCAGTGGGGGAAACACTACTGTGCATATTCAGTGGGCCGCACAACACGGAAGCAAACCCAGAAGCTAGAAAAACTATTTTTGGCGTATGTGCCAGCTGAGCAATTCTCATTGGATTGAATGGGCGCCATTTTTGGTCTGGTATCCAGCTCTTACATCCATCCATCCATCTTACATCCATGGAAATGAGAGAGAAAAGAGGGGAGGAGTCTTGTTCTGACCTCAAATTTAATTACCTTATTTCTGCCCCTATTGTGTGCATGTTCATGCACATACACACACATTAATGTATTGATAGGCACACAGAGCAGTGGGGTTAATAAACTGTAGACACCAATTATTTTTCTGGATGGATGCACCATCGCACTTGGCAACTGATGTTTGTCTCACTTTTTCTTTCACTTTCTGCCTCGATCTTTCTCATATACACGCACATCCTATTTACTGTGTGTTCAGATACACACACACACACACACACACATCCAGTCAATTTAAACATGCAGAGAAATGTTAGTTCTGCTGAATGGTACTTTGCTCTGTTTCTCTTACAGTTGAGTAGGCGGTGTGTGCTGGGTGTGTTTTGTTGAGAAGCCTAAATATTGTCAGTTCAATTGCTATTACTGGCAGTCAGGCACTGTGTGGGAGGCTTTGGTGTTCCTGCATTGGGTGTAACCCATCAACCTACCTACCATTATACCCATCACATGTAAGACTTGGACAGTGGATTTTTCACTGTATTCTAAACTCCACAAAAATACACAAGAGAGCGGTTATTCCCAGCTTATAAAGGAAAAGGTACATTAACAGTTTCAGCTCTACCATGTTTTTTAGAAGGTCACAGTCCTATTACTTGAGTTGTGGTGTTTGCACTGTTCCCTCTCAGCACACAGAGACCAGTACCAAACATCCCATATCCTAAAAAATTTCACATTGTCTGATGAAAGGAGTCTGAAATCTCTGAAATGGACCTGTAATTACAGTGTCAGATTCAGTATAAAATAGCTAAAGAGGGGAAAATGATTTTTTTTAAAGAAAAAAAAAACCTTCAATGGTTGGAATAAAGCAATCGTCACACTCGTTTACATTAGAGGCATCACTGGACACATGTTTAGGGTCATGAGAAAACATCTCATGAACCAAATAACCACACAAAGGCAACGACACAGAGGTTAATTCACGTTTCAGAAGAGCGCTGCACAGAAGCTTCCAAACACAAATGATTTTCGAATTAATGGTTTTTGGTGTTATTTTTGGCATATAACATTTTTTTTTTTTTTTTTTTTTTTTTTTTTGGCCTGGCAGGGGTTCTTGTCAGCCTGGCAGTCTGCCTGTACAATTATAGGGGAAACACTATATCAGATCATTGCCAGTAAGAGAACCACTTTATGGACTGGGAGGAAGGCCAGAGTTGTCACATTTGAAAGTAATGTGCCATTACTGGATGAATGAGCCAATAGAAATCCAAAAACAGATTTATAAATGCAGTTATCCCACAACTGAGAATGCTTCAGAACTCACTGTCATGTCACTCTGGTTAAAAAAGTTCATAAACTGAGATTAATTATGTTCTATGAGTTTAAATGTAACTTCCCTGATTAGAGAGTGAAGTAATATAAGAATAAGATGATAAAAATAAAAAATGCTTGTGTGTGTGTGTGTACTTATGTTTATTCACATCTGCCTCTGTCCATCAGGCTGTTTGATGTGGGAGGTCAGAGGTCGGAGAGGAAGAAGTGGATCCACTGTTTTGAGGATGTCACAGCCATCATTTTCTGTGTGGCGCTCAGTGGATATGACCAGGTGCTCCACGAGGACGAGACCACGGTAAGAACAGATGTTCACACGTGTATGCTCGCTCTCACCCCGTCCCTGCCTCCCTTTCTCACAGATGCTTTTTTTTTCCTCTGTCACTGTGTGGCCTTGTGACCCATTTATAAATATTGGAGAACACCTTTAAAAGAAACTGTATCAAATAGCGTCAGAGTTGTGTTGTAATGCATCCAGGGCGCTTTGAGACAATCAAGATGTGGGACAATGTGTGTAATGGTCCCTTAATGCATTCTGACACATACTCTGCAACAGCTATGATAAAGATAGACTATACGCTTGTTCAGTATGTAGAAAGGACATGTAAGCTGACATGAAACATATGGTGTGTGTAAAAGCTTGAGACAGGGAGGGACTGGGCGGCACGGTGCTGCAGTGGTTAGCACTGTCACCTCACAGCAAGAGGGTTTGGAGTGTGCATGTTCTCCCTGTATGTGGGGTCTCTCCGGGTACTCCGGCTTCCCCCCACAGACCAAAAGCATGTAGGTTAATTTGTGACTCTAAATTGACTGTAGGTGTGAATGTGAGTGTGAATGGTTGTCTGTCTCTATACTATATGTTAGCCCTGTGATTGACTGGCCGATGTCAGCTGAGATTGGCTCCAGCTCCCCCGCGACCCTCTAGAGCAGAGGTTTTCAAAGTGGGAGGCAGGCCTCCCCAGGGGGGCTCCAAACAGTTTCAGGGGAAAAAATATGACATTAGTTATTACATTAGTTATCAAAAGGAGATCACGTAGAATAGTCTAAATGTGTGTGATTTGGTTAAAGAGATAGTTCAGACATACAATAGTTTTGGGGAATTTTAACTGTTTTTCCTACTTTCCTGGAGTCAGAAACTAATAAATGCCTTAGGACAGGCTTTTTTATGAATGTGGTGTAGTCTGAAGTTATATCAAACAGCAATATTAGGCTATCTTGGCTCTGTTGTTGAGTGTCTATGGGATCGAATAACATAACCATGATCCCATAGGCATCCAGGAATTGAGCAAAACTAAGCAAGTAAACTAAAGGGGGATGAGGGGGCGCCTTTTTCTAAGCTTTGTCTGAGGGGAGGCCCACAGTCTCAGACTTTGAAAACCCCTGCTCTAGCGGATAAGCAGTAAAGAAAATGGATGGATGGATGGATGGATGGAGGATGTTTTATGAATGGCAGACTCACAGACGGGGCTTATCTGCTTTCTTCTTTCTTGTTTTGCATCTATGTCGTTATCTGATGTTATTTTTATAATTCTAAAGTGTGGTGTGGCAGTACTGGTCTGCCACACTGGTTTGCATTCATACTTCCCACATCAAAAAAAAAAAAAAAAAAAGGAATTCCATGGTGTTTCCTCTAGATCTCCTTTTAGTACACAATCCTCTTTCTCTTGCTAAAAAAAATGCCAAAACATGTTAACAGATGAACAGAATACAGGTGAAGGCTACATTCAAAATACTTGTTGGACTTTTTTGCTTAACAAAACACATAACAGAGCGGCGCTCCATCTCTGGTGAGCACTCTGCTGGATGGTTTCTATGCAAAAATACAAGGGGTCACTGTATTTGCAGGTTATTTTTCTCTATGCAAATCATTCTTCCCTGCATTGACACTGCAAACTGAGTAGTGTTCTGGCCAAAGCAAGTACCCTGTTTTAAATAATAGGGAAGGACACGTACTTCAACTTTTGTATATCAGGTTGCTCCAAAGGCAAATTATGCTGACAGTAGATTCTGAGATATACAATAGGTGTAGAAAGCATCCATGTAAGTGTTTGAGATGCCTATACAGTATTCACTTTTCTTACTCATTGTTAAAAGGAAATTCAGAGTATAATCTTTAATAAAAAAAAATTAAAAACTGCTGTTTCTGCTATTTTTCTAAAATCTAGTTTACCACAAATTTTGCACCCTGAAAAACTGGAGTAATTACGAGCTTTGGAGTGGTAAAACCACATAAAGATTTATGTGGATCTAATGAATATTGAAAATAAGGTTTTGGTAAAACACCATTACAATAGCTGTAGCTCGTTTTTTCCTCAACAAAAGGCCATGCAAACCGCCATGTAGCTGTAAAGATGATGCCATGTAACCTAAAACAAATAAGCTGATTTGAATGCACGGTGCCTGCTGCTATTCATAAGCCTGAAGTATATCCTCCGAGAATTCCAGCCTGGAAAATTGTGTTCAGTAGCTGCTCTATTTATGCAGATGTCATCAAGCCTCCCTCTGAGCTGGGAGCACCAGAAGAACGTCAGATGAGGGGAGGAAATATCCATTAAATATGCTCTAGTTATGTGTGTTACATGTCTGAGTTCATATAATTCGTGTGTAGCGGGGTTTTTGTTCTTGCAGATATCTGTCCAAATGGTGACAATGTAAGGTCATTACAGCAATAGCAACAGTGTTTGATAGCAGAAAATGTCTCATACCACGCTAACAGTAAACATAATTTCCATCCACAAGCCTCAAAGAGCAAGGGATTATTTCTAGACTCACCATTTCCAGTGATGTTAAACAATCACACAGGGGGAAACATACAAATATACATATGAAATATACAAATTTTTCCACTGCCAGTACCTCAAAAGATCAGACACGTGTTAACAAAGAGGCTGTACTATGAGATTGTGGCCACTATTACCTCTCAACTGACACAGCCTACAGCTAAAATATGAGTTCAGGCCCATTGTTTGGTGGTTGTTGGAAGTCATTCTGAGAAATCGACAGAATTACTAACTGAAGTAGAAGCGCAGAGGGCAAGATGTGGCAAAAAGAGGCACGCCAAAATAAAATTAAGAGATTACAAGCAGAAATCTAGGCACAAACATCCCAGATTTATATCTGTTCAGACAGCATTAGTAGCAGCTCTGGTATTATTTTGTTTAAATCTCAGAGACAATGTGCTGATCAACATTATGTATAATTATTATGTGGGAGTTATAATTACCAGACAAATAACCAAATGTTGTTTTTGTGAGTGTGTGTGTGTGTGTGTCAGTGTCGTACTCCCATATCACCTGTCAGTTCTACTACCACACACATCAATGGCATGTGATTCTGAAATTACAAGTACTTTGCACAGTAAAAATATTCCACAATCCGACAAAGATAACAGCCCCTCAGTAATGGGAGTAATACAGTAATGCATATATCCCTTATGGGCAGTTCATTAAAATCACTGATACGCCATAAATTGAATTAGAATGGCAACATTTTCCCATAATACTAATCCTGTCTGGCCTGAGAGAATCTAGAGGTGGATTGTTTCAATTGTAGTTTAGATGCTGAGTAAATTCTCTTCTACATTAAGATAATACATATACAATTCATATTATATTGTTTATACTTTGTTTTACTTGTAAGGCTTTCTCATGCTACATACTGTAAAGTAATAGCTTATATGCACATGTAGGAATGTCCCCAGGTGAGAGGTGAACATGTGGGAGGTTCATTCAGATGGGGCAGCGCAAAGCCAGATGTTGCTGCTTGGGTGCAAACTGCATCCTCTGGTGTGTTCAGACAGCACGCCACTCACATGACTGTTGTGTTTATTCGCCCCAAACAGCCACACACCAACCATGTCTGTGGCAGTGTGTTTGTGTGTTTGTGTACTTTTTGTGAATAATATTGGACAATGACAACATATGACTACAAGTCACTCATCAGGATAGAGAAATGGTCAACCCACCACATTGTAAACTCCCCTCCTGCTGACTCTGCTACCTGGTCGGACGAGGTTTTCAAATGTAAACATCGGATAAAACATCAAGGAAAAGATGGAGGGGACACCAGCTACGATCCCGACCACATAAACAAGCAAGACCATCTCTGCGTCTATTTCTGTATCCATCTCAACATCGGAGGAAACACAGAGGTATATGTGGAGGGCTGATCCCGGCCACATGGATCTTCTCTGCCAAGAACACTGCTAGCCAATGTACAGGCGTTGGATAATAAACTGGACGACCTCCGTGCCCACATCAGTTTCCGACTCTATATCAGGAACTGTAATATCCTTTGTTTCACCAAAACTCGGCTAAATCCTGGAATACGCCATTCAACCAGATGACTTTTTTCTGTATATCAATCTGACAGAACAGAGGACTCTGGCAAGAAAAAAGGAGACTTCAATCAGGCTAGCCTTAAGAAGGTTATGCCTGACTTCCATCAACATATTGACTGCGCTACAAGGCGAATAAACACTCTGGATCACTGCTAAACGGCATTCAAAAATGGCTACAGAGCAGAATCACTATCCACGTTCAGGAAGAGCGACCATTCGTCCATCTTGCTGAGGTCAAAGTATGTAAACAAAGTAGGGTGCATGCCCCCAGTGACGTGAGAGTCAGTAAGGAAATGGTCAGGCCAATCAGATGCCCTACAGTCTGCACTGTCTGTGGTGGATTTAATTTGTGAAACAACAGAAGCAACTGTACCCAAAATTACAGTTAAATCGTTCCACAACTGGAAACCATGGATTACCAGAACCATCCAGGATGCCATAAACACACGCACTGCAGCCTACAACTTAAGGCTGCAGTCTGGAAACATGGACAATTATAAAGCACCAGCCTACAATGTAAGAAGAGCAGTAAAGGAGAAAGTGGAACTACAATTCCAGGAGGGAAATCCTAGAAGCATGTGGCAAGGTCTAACAACTGTGACAGAGTGATGACCCACTACTATCGGAAGACAATGGAAGATCCACCCTATCTCACCTGGACAAGAAAGGGAGCTGTGTGAGATTACTGTTCGTTGACTACAGTTCAGTGTTTAACACTATACTTCCCTCCAGGCTCGTCACAAAGCTCAAGGACCTGGGATTACACACCTCACTGTGCATGTGGATCCTTGATTTCCTGACAGGCAGACCCCAGGTGGTGAGGGTAGACGTATACACCTCTTCTACCCTCATCCTTAACACTGGGGCACCTCAGGGCTGTGTATTGAGACCCCTGCTGTACTCCCTGTACACACACGACTGTGTAGCCACTTTCAACTCCAAGACCATCATCAAGTTTGATGACAATACAGCTGTGGTGGGCCTGACAGCAGACTGACACAGTGGTGAGAAAGGCAAGGCAGAAACTGTTTCACTTCAGACACTTTCGGAAATTCTGGGTATCCCCTCAAATACTGAGGAATTTCTACTCCTGCACCATCGAGAGCATCCTGATGGGGAACATCACTGCCTGGTGCAGAACCAGGACCCTGCCTAAAGGATATTTACACCAGACACTGCAAGAATAAGGCCAGGAGAATCATTAAGGATCCCAAACACCCGGATAATTGGCTTTTCTCCCTGCTGTGGTCGGGAAGGGGGTACCAGATACACTAAGCCAGCACTGAGAGGCTCAGAAAGAGCTTCTACCCTCAGGTCACTAGGGTCCTAAATGACCCCCCCGCATATATTTATTACTATTCATATTCTATTTAAACTCTTTTTAATGCACAAATTGAAGGAACTGGCGGGATTACATTTCACTGTGTGTGATTGTACCTTATATGATTACATGTGACAAATAAACTTGATTGATTTTTTTGATTTCAGCTTCTCACTAAACCGCCTTTCCCCTCTGGTCTCTGTACGTTTATGAAGCAGATTCATAAAGCCCCGAGATACACACACATTTTTCACTCAAGTTGAAACATTTTCAACTCACGTGGACACGTTTGCGGCAGTTTGCGTCTACTTTTGTCTTTCCGTTGACTTTAAATGCAGTCACGCATCTAAAATTCACTTTGCGTTCTGTCTGAACACAGTTAGACGTTGCACTCAGTCTACTGTAGATGTCTGAGTACCACGTCAGTGTCTGGTGCATCTGGTAATTTTGTCAACAAGAGCGAACCAAATACTTGGAGTAAATCTACAGCGGTAATGGAATTATTCTTAAAATGTAAATAAACCTATTCAAATAAACACTTTCCGACATGTATATGCATTTAAATCAGCATGCAAACTTACGTTTAATGTTGTTTGTGTGATTCTTACAACATATGTTATCCACAGCTGCTTTATATTGTGTAAAATCTTCCTTCAGTTCATTAAATCCCTGCTGCCGGACATACATACAGTACCAGTCAAAAGTTTGGACACACCTTCTGGAAGGTGTGTCCAAACTTTTGGCTAAATAAATAAATCTGCAGTTGAATCATGGCCATGTTTACCTTCATTAAATCGGGTGCAAATGACATCAGGCTGCTACAAAATAATCCCTCACACCTCTACATACATCCAGTTCTAACTTGTTATTCAAATCTTTTTTTACTTTTTTTCAGAAGTGGCATTTCATGTTTGTTCTAGAAATGCATTACATTGTAAATACAGTATATGATGTAACCATTTATGATGTGAGAATGAGATACAGTAGAATTATGACAGTGTTGCCTTAAACAGCTTCCCTCTACAATTTTTTATTTTTTGTTTCTATCGTCATTGTACTAATTCAACAAAAGACCACTTTGTCTGCCTCTGGCTGCCAATTATTGATGCTGAGTGTTCACGTCGTGCCACTCTGCTCCATCCAGGCAACAATATGATTACCTGGAGAAGCTCCTCTGTTTGTTGGTCTATTGTTGTCATGCGATTGAAATAGGGCCCCTACACACACATACAGAACAATACATACTACTTTTGCTTCATAATTCCCTTCTTGCTATTCAAGAACCGCTTGCATTGTGTTTTTCTCTGTTTCTCCTTCTTGTTTCCATGAAAATACAAACACACACACACACACACTCTCTCTCTCTCTCTTGCTATTCTCTGGTTTAACAGCCGCTCTGTGTGAAAACTGTCTAAAAAGTTTCTTTTCAGCACGAGAGGTGTGTTTGTGTATAAGTGTGTGTGTGTGGGGGGGTGTCATAAGAGGGAAGTGGGAGGGTGTGTCCCTTGCATTTTCTGTTCCTGCTCTAAGCTCCGCCCTGCAGCATCTCTGGCTCCTTCCACTCCTCCTGTCACTCTCGCCATCGACTGTCCTCTCTAACCAATCAGCAGTCAGATCTTCTACAGATGCTCCACCCACAGACAGGTATGAAACCTCCTGATAGGTTGATAGACTCACCAAGGGTTGAAAGCAGTGCTTCTTTTTGAGGTGTGGTTGCATGTTTGTGTGTTTTCACAGCTTCGTTTTCGGTCTAGTACATCAAATGTTTTATTGCATATCTATCTATCTATCTATCTATCTATCTATCTATCTATCTATGTATCTATCTATCTATCTATCTATGTATGTGTGTCTGTTTTTTTCTGTCTGATCACTACATTATTCATCTACAATATGAACTATTTTGACCTTTACCTCATCTGTCAGTCTGTTGTATGTGAGGCTGCTTTGCCTAATTCTTCAGTAGTATACTACAGTTTTATTTCCCTCTAATCTGATTGGGTGATGGGCCCCATCAATCTCCGGTTCCCCCCTCCCCTGTCCTGAACTATGCAACAAAGAATCATCCACAACCAGAGAGAAACTGCTTTCAACTTATTCTTAAAGGGAAACTGTTTTCTTCACTAGGCACTTTCTATTCAGTGTGGACAGATTTCTTTAACACATTAATGCAACATTTGCGCGTATATCCCTTTAAGACCCGGTGCGACGTTTGCATGCTTCTCCCTTTAGAGCCGGATGTGACGTGAGAGAGTTTTAGATAATGTCATCGTTTTCAAGACACGTGATCAATGAAATGCATTGTGATTCGCTGAAATACACGTGGGGAAGGCGGAATGCATTTTTTTGTTTTGTTGTTTTTGTCAGCGCTCTTAGCCCGTCTTAGCCTCAGGTTTTACAAGGTTGTTTTCAAACAATGCTTTAAGTTTTAGATTTTTTTTTAGAGGGTGCCTTAAGTCATAATTATATGAATTACAAAATCTTTTTGCACAACCATTACGCCATTTAGTAATGGCAAAAGATAGTTTGCACTTCACCCTCTACAGATTTCATTTTCAAACAGAATAGTGGATTCTGTTGAGTGTTAGTCAAGGTAGACTCATTTATAAAGCACTTGTGCTAACAAAGCAGTCTATTGGTGCTAACAGCTCACTCTAGAGTAAAGGATTACTGGGGAAAAATCCAATGATCTACTAACATTAAAAGGTGCCTAATGAAGAAAATGATCAAATACTAAAATTCATTTAAGTTTTCATGCTTTTGTTACCATTTTAGATGCTAATTTACATCTTTGCATTATATAATGTTTTTTCTATAGCATTTTCATTATACGCTGTTTTTTTTAAACCTTGTACATTTAATGTCTGCCACCAAAATGCATTGTGTGTATTCGGCCTAAAGATTAAAGGTAGTTTGATTTCCTACCTTAGAAAACACTTGCAAAACTTTGAATTTGAATGTGAGTTTCTTCTTCTCCTCCTTTGTTGATGTATTATTACCTTCATAATTCATTACCTTCACAAACTGTCGCTGCCTTCTGCAGCTGGCAGAAATGTATATTACATAAACCCCTGCTCAAAGTCAGCAGGTATGGCCTCAAGCACATGCTGCTAGAACATAAAACACAATCAATGCATGGACACAGCATTACTCAACAGCACCACTAGTGAGTGTGCAGGTGTTTCCTGAACACACTTGCGTTAATGCCGTATGCTTATCTGGTTGATTATTTTGTGTGTGTATATATGTACTTGTATGCCTGAATCGTGAGAGTGAGTGTTAAAGCCTGTTTAACCCGTGCTAATGTCTCCTCTGCAGAACCGCATGCATGAGTCTCTGAAGCTCTTTGACTCCATCTGTAACAACAAGTGGTTTAAGGACACCTCCATCATCCTCTTCCTCAACAAGATGGACCTCTTTGAAAGCAAGATCAGCAAGTCGCCACTGTCCATCTGCTTCCCTGAATACACCGGTACATATCCATGTACTTTAGAGTACAAGTTCATAATATATTCTGTTTATTTATGTGGACACAAGGAGTCACTGTGGCAGCCAGTATTCACAAAACATTTAAAGGGGGACATATTATGCACCTTTCCAGGTCTACATTTTTAATCTGGGGCTCTACTGGGATATCTTTACATGATTTACAGTAAAATTTCACTTTCTAATTCAAGTAAATGGGAAGGTGTGTCCAAACTTTTGACTGGTTGTATGTTGCTTCAAATTAAATAGGGTTTTGAGCTGATTGTGATCTGTGATTACACGCTACATATAATTTTACATGCCCTCTCTCGAACTCACAAAGTCCAACAGTTCATTTTTCTACATTTTACCCAAATAGAAACCTGGCCTGAACAGCTTGGTGCAATTTAAAGATGCAATGCATGTTTAAATAACTGCAGCATCGAAAGTTGAAGCAGCGTTTGTCAAATTCTCCCAACGTAGCTGCAGGCTACTGCTTGAGATGCATCATGTCCCAGCTAGATGTCAGTTGGCGGTGGACAGTGTCTGTCCGTACATATAATATGACTCCGCACATACAAGCGCATACAATCATAAAATGTATAAGCTGAGTTTCAAATTCTAGTCATAAACACCTTTAAACTCCTTAATTGTGAATAAGGCTTTACTGCCTTATTCACCAACTCCAGGAGAAATACTAGTGTACAATGTGAAGAATAAAATGAATAGAGAGGGGGGCAAATGAACAGAATGGGCAGAGATGACTGTGAGTGACAGAGAAGAGAAGATCAACTCGGACTCCAAAACAAAACAAAGATGAGAGTTAAATAAATAAAAAAGGGTGAAGCAGTGAATGAAATCCTGAGTGCTACTGGGAGTCCAAACAAGAGCGAGACAAGAGGAAATGAGAGACAATACAACACAGGGGGAAACAACAGAACGTGAGAAAGGCAGAGAGACAGACAGCATGTGTGAAAGTGTGAGAAAATGAGAAGAAAAAAAAAATCAAAGCAAGACTGTGGGAAAGCAAGATGGAGAGAGACCAAAACAGCAAGACTGTGAGAAAGCGAGAATTAGGATTCCAAACCTGTTTCTCTCCTCTTCTTCTCCCCCTCTCTTCATCCTTTTTACATGGCAGGACTCTGTGCCTGTTCTGATGAAGTTGCAGCTGAAGCAGACAGACAAACCACAGTGCTGCTAATGGCTGAGAGCCAGAGAGATGTTAGTGACACTTAGCCCAAAAGTGACTCCAATCACAGATCTGACTCATTCTAAAAGCATTATAACAAATCAAAGCTCTTGATTAAATCCACTGCATGCCAAACTCTTTCATTACAAGCAGGACTAACTCTCACTGATGATAATGGACTTGAACCAAAAGGGTGTACAGTAGATTTGGCACTTTTAACAAAATTAATCAATATACAGTATGAATAATGGTTCCATTCTTTTGGCTCTAGCACCTCATACCTGTCACAGTCTTGTACTGTTGCTGTTTAAAGACTATGATGCATTGGCAGTATTCAGAAACGGGTTGACTTCGCCAACAATAACAAGACATATATCTTCCATCACATCTTAGTCAGTCTAAAATCACCTTTTCATTTTGTCTGAAAAAAAAGTTGCCCATGTATCACATTTATTACAGCTTGGCTAGCAGTAAGCACAGCCCTCAGCGCACTGCAGAGTACACCTCAGCAGAATGTGCGCTGAGCAATAGAGTCAAAGGTCATGTTTTCAGAAAATATCAGGAAATAATGCTGATACAGTGTGGGACAGCTCACTGATATAAAGGTTCCAATGACAATAAAAAGAAAGTACGTTCATCCTACTTTTAAGTGTTCACCTAACTCCCAATGAATGTCATCTCTCTGTCTTTTTCCACAGGTCCAAACACTTACTTGGAGGGAATAGCCTACATTAAGTCTCAGTACGAGAGCAAGAACAAGTCCCCCAACAAAGAAGTCTACTCCCATTCGACCTGCGCTACAGACACCAACAACATCCAGTTTGTGTTTGATGCTGTCACTGATGTCATCATAGCGAATAACCTGCGGGGCTGTGGCCTGTACTGATGACGCTGTTAAATGTTAGCCAATAGATGAAAGGTGTTTGATTTGTATTTGCCGATGTGGTATGGCCCACGTCTGTGATGTCATCATACGGTAGCCAGTCAAATGTGGGCTCTGCACTCATGGTGTCATCATACGGCTGGCTGTTGGTCCAACTCGTAATTAATGAATTCATTGGTTGATTGGTTGGTTGGTTGAGACTTCTTTTGAATTCTTTTGTCTTTTTCACTTCCTCCTGTCTAAAGAAGAATCAGTGGCACATTGCAGTAACACTGTGCTTAATGTGTGCCTGAACTTCAATCTGTTGCTGCAGAAATCATGCACAGTAGCTACAATGTTGCCTTTATTCTCCTCCTGAAAAGTCAACTCTTCAGGGATATACGGTTCCTATATAAGATTTAAATGTGTATATACAGTAGTGCCTTATTTGTAGAACTAGTGGAGACTCACTCTTTTACCTGGTAGTGTTTCTAATGTTTTTATTTAATTTTAGTTGTCACCCTTTTACGCCTTACAGTAGATGAATGCCTCAATCACATGAAGTGCTGATGTAAAAATATGTTCTAGTTTTAATCAGGGTCAAGTTTAATTAACTCAGTTTAGGTCAAAGAGGAGATGATTTCTTCAGATTTAATTATGTGTTTGAGACATTCAACTGTTGACAAGATTATGTCTTGTACTGCCAAGATGAAATTGAAAGAAAATGCTAAATCATAAAAGAACAGCATATCTGTGATTTAAAAGAAGACATGTAACGGGGGCAGTCTGGTGATTAATGAGCAAAGCATAACATAACAAATAAACCAACCGCAACGTCCCCGATTTAATTTCAGCTGAGGACCTTTATTGCATCGAAAGCGAAATAGCTTTTGCGCACACATCCTTCATTACTTTGTATATGTTTTGTTAATCATTTTGTTTTGTTTTCTGATGACTGTCCTGCTCTGATGATGTATGCACAGTGACTGTTGCACTTACCCATGACTTTTTAACTGTGGTACTTCCAAATCACTAATATTAAATACATTAATGGATAAGACACAATGAACTAAATCATCAATTAACTAAATAAATACAGAAAAAATAGAATCATTTTGAAATTATTCAGTAAACTCATTATTTAGTTAATATTCATATGGTAGCAGTTGGTGAGCTGGCATCATGTGACTGGCTGATGAGTGAGGGCGGAGAATGGTGATCACTGTAACATGGTGCATTTTGAAAATTATTTATTCTATTTATTATTATTGATTGTTTAGTTCATAATGTCTTTATTCATTTAATATTGGTGGTTTGAGTCCCATGTTAACCAGCATGATGCCATTATACTAAACATAACGATTCAGCAACTAGTTAATAAAAAGGACCAGTTAATAAACTAGTTAGAGAAACAAAAAACAGCCTCGTGTCAGCTTCAATACAGCAAAGCCTCGCTCATTTAAAACCTGTGGGAGGAATTATCAGAGTGAACTGATGATACTAAATGTAATGAGACCAAAGGTAATCCCAATTATGAAACATGCCTATTGTCCCATATTCTTCAGTTTTTTTCTGTAAAGTCACACTCAATATTTTACTGAATTTTGAATGTATGGCACTTTGGTGAACCAATTCAGATTTAAAATCTGCAATAATCCAACATAAAGGCCCTCTGTGTAGTAGAACATTGTTAGTTTTGCTCTCTTAGTTGACGTATCACTAGTTGTGTTTCCATCCAGCTGTTTTTAGTCGCTTTTTCAATTTGTGCATTAAAAAAAAAAAAAACTTCCCTGAAAAAATCTCAAAATATTGCAACATTTTTTACACTTGGTTGAGGTGGAAAAGAATCAATAAAAGCAAAACGTGACCTAGTAGCAAAATGCAACAAAGTGCAATGGAAACAGATTTAGCAAATAAATCACAACATACATGAAGCGTGAGACTTAAATGTCCACTTACATTTCTGCTCCACTGAAAAACAGAAACATTAAATCTGTGTGGAGTGATGAGGAGACTGTAATGCTCTTCAAATTAATACATGAAACAAATTTTTCATATTTCCATCATGTTTTCTACATTATTTTTCACTGATGGGTGCTCTTTTAATAACGTCATCTTGTTGCACACTCTTCTTCTTCTTCTGATGATGATGATGATGATGAAATGGTTTAATGGCCACCAGCTTTTGATGAATCAACTCCAAATATTCACGGCTGATGGAAATGTGCATTAATTGGAAATTTCTCTTGCAGATATTCTGGAAATTCAGTTAAAATTTGTGCTAAATTTGGATGGAAACTGTAGCAGCCAGCCACTATGAATAAATTGACTCAAGGCAACTCATAGGTTACATCACTTTTCACCAGGATTGTTTCATTTCTCTCATATAGACCTATGCCATCAGAATAAATTGAAAGATGCTTGAATTACCCAAAGTTCTACAGATATGGACTTAAAAGGATGACAAATTTATATGCAAAAATAATCAGAAGAAATATTTAGTGTCATTTGACTTAAGCGTAGTCGTGGTCATTGGCAGTTCAGTCATATTGTTGAATACTATGCAGCATCAGTCTCAGTTTGAGCAATGGTTCCTCATCATTTCTTTGGAAACTTCCCAGCAGACCTTCATACAGCAGAACTAAAATATGGTTGCTTCCATGTTGCATAGAAATAGCTTCATTTGTGTCATTATTGCAAAGCCTGAATGCATATTCATTTTAGCCTTGGATGCATTTCATTCTGGGGAAGTATTGGTTATTTTTGTTCTAATAGAAGAATGAAATTGTACTTTGGATGAAATTTAAATTTGTAGTGAAGGAGGAGGTTGCTCTTAATGCCAGAAGGGGGCTGCCATCATCTTTCATCCCTGCAGAAGTCAACTCCAGGCTTATTTCTGGATTGATTTTCCAGACTCTCATGTTGCAGCATGCATGGGTCCGCTATAAAATCACTTTACACGAAGAGCTACAAGAGGTAGTGTGCTGACTAAACCAGACAATTCCCAGATAATGCTTCAGTGGAAGCACTGATTTTATGGGGCCCTGGGGCCGCATTCATTGTGTGGAGCTGCGCAGTGTAATATCTATTGTCCACCACTCCACCTTAGGCAGGAGTGAGCTTTGAAAGATTGTATGGTAGTGAGTACATATAGTCCTCTGGGACTAAAATGTCAACCTTGTGGCTATTGTTTCAGCCCCGATGTTTTTGCTTTCTGCTGAGTGAGTTCCACTTCCTGGTGATAGACGTCCCAGAGTGGATTGAGGTACTTCACAGCTTAGTTGAAATGAAAAGTGATGTGTGAAATTTGTGCGATCAGTTTAAACTTCAGCCTTGATGTTAAGAGTTTACCACCAGGACAATACTGTATTAGCTTTATATCTTTATAAGGAACAGTTTACAGCATCACATACTAACTGAGCTTTGTTTCTTTGGGACTTCAGTTGAATTGCTGGAGCTGAGTGTGTTTACAGCTCTACTGGTATGAGCTCTCCCAGAGGTAGACAGTTTCTTTATTTATTTATGAGCAGGGCATCTGCTTTATTCCACTCTTGCCTCCACACTCAAACAGGACAGGCGTTTCTCCACCCTCTGCTCAAAGCTTCATTTTTTTTTTAAACAGGTAGATGACATCTTCAGCTACCACATCTGTGCCAACTTTTCCTAATTAGACAGAGAGCTGCCTTAGGCTGTTGATCAGCCTGTTTCGCGTGTGTGTGTGTGTGTTTCCATCTGTGTATCTTGTGTGTATTGTGCGTGTGCGTATGTGTGTTTACGGATTGTATATAGTTACCTACATGTGTGTCTGTTGATAGTACAGGAAAGGTCAGTGTGTGCATGCGTGCATGCTTATGAACATGTGTATGTGTTCTGTGAGAGACAACATCAGCCCATGGGTGTTGTGGTGGAGTCAGTATCTGTGGATTAATTACCCAGAAGGCACCTTTCTACCCTTTGCACACACACACAGGCCCTCGACACTCAGTCACACACACACACGCGCACCGAGGACACAAACACACCCATGGGACTTCAAAATGTCACAACACCGTGCTTGCTGGTGCCAAGTAATACCACCGTATCCAACCAAAGAGCCTCATGTTTTTGGTTCTTTTGCCAAACATGAAGCCTGCCGCTGAAGGCTTTTAGTTTATGATCACCTCTTCCGACTAATTTATTTGCTTATATGATGTGAAAGTAAAATTCTTACTACTCGTAAAATAAAAATCTTGCTGCTTTAGCTGTATGCTTGTTGGGGTTCAGGAAATGCATTGCCTTTTGAGATATGACTAGAAATATACACTAAACATCAGAAGTGTGTGTTTGTGTGTCCTTAAACGTCAAAATATGTCCACATGAAAGTAGAAAGCAGTTCTTCTGTTTCTATTAATTCTCTTCTTTACGTCACTTCTCATTCTGTTCTGTAGTGAAATAGTGCATGGAAGCTTCCCTCTTTTTCTAGGAACATATCCAAGTATGTGTGTGTCCACTTTTGTTTGTAATTTGGATAGAAGCCAAATGAATATTTTACATTTACATTCTGAAAACAATGAGCATTTATGGAGCTTCATTTTTTTTTTTTTTTTTGCAAAATGGAAGTATAATAAAATTGCAGGATTTTCCGTCCGCCTGTATGCTCGGCTCTGTCAAAGTGCGCTTGCACGTGTTTGCTTCAGCATTTTTGTTGTATGAATAATTTTGTTTGGCATCATGCTCACTTAATGCAGAGCAAGACGCCCATTGAGACTTTGCTGTTATATTTAAACAAAGATACTCCTCACCTAAATAATTCCTGATATGTCCCTGTTTTAATGCCTGAGAGCCTAGAGAGCAGCCAGCAGTACACATGAGCTGCAGAACAATGGGCTGGTAAAATTTCCATCCACAGTAAGTTAGCAGGTTCGAATTCAAATTCAGATGAAAGGAAATGCCTACATTTGTATTTGCCCTGAGGATGGCAATAGCAGCGTACTGTTGTAGCTTTGTCTTCCAACTTCTTTCATGCCTGTGTTAACCTCAGGCAGCGCACAGAGCAGGATGTATCCGTGTTTCTGCTGTACAGATTCTTCAGTGGCATACTGAATAACTCAGTGACATCAGCAACATCACACTTCACTTTAGCCCACTATGTTACCAGAGAAGACTCATTCAATTTAAAGGACCAACTGTGTTTTTGCATATTTGAATCAATTTACAACAAGTCACATATACAGTACTTAAAACAATCTACATTTTGCATTTATTTCGAATTGTGTTTTTCTTTTCTTTCAGTCAGCCTTTGGTTTCAATGAAATAATATAATAAACTTGCGGACACTTGAAACTTGTCTTTTAAGTAATCAAGCACATGTGAACATCATCTGCTTATGATTGTGTGGAAATCCAGTTGAATGAAAACAAGTAGAAGCCTAGAAGAAAAAAAAGATTAAAAAGGTCAGGTCACTCCAGAAAGTGGCACAGCAAAATTCATCTGCACATCACAGCTTGGTGACGTTGGGCCTACTCGTAGGGCCAGTTGGTAAACTACTGTAGCGGGGGGGAGCTAACCACTACCGTGCTAGCCAATCACGCTGCTAGTTAGTCAAGTTCTCCAAGTTTCTTTCCATTTTTTCTGTACTGTGCTGTTCAGTCCCCATGTGGTATTTTGTTCTCAGGATTGTACATCATTTAATTCAGTGAAGAGTTTCTGTTTTGTTTAGTTCAAGACAATAAAAAAAGGTCAAGTATTAAAAAAAGTAAATGGTGAAAAAAAAAAAGCTCCCCGAGCAAACAGGTTTGCTAAATATTTGTTAGCAAGCTAGTTAGCTTAGTTAAAGGGACAATTTATTGTGTTACCATTGACTCCTGTCTCATAACTGTCTGTGAACACTCTGACAGAGTGTTCAAATAAAATTAAGATACAATAACTTCCTCTGTTTTGGGTTCTCTGACTCTCCATTCCCTCAACAGTCAGTCCTGCTACCCTCTATTAGTCAACAGCTCAAATTTGTGTGTCAGAGTTCTCTGAAGTTGATCTCTGCACCAAACATTTGTGTGGATATATTACATTTTGTGAGCTAAGCTAAAAATGCTGGTGTGACCAGGCCTTTACAAATGTAAAACACAACAGCACACTGACAAACTGTAATTTAAGGTACAGTACCAGTCAAAAGTTTGGACACACTTTCCCATTCCCTTGAATGAGAAAGTGTGTGCAAACTTTTGTCTGGTACTGTATATGTGATGTGCAGTAAATTGACCAAAACATGCCCGCTGTGCAATTAAAAGTAATTGTGAACCTTTTCTTTAACATAGGGGGTGGACTCTTTAGTGATATAAAACCTATAAATACAAATTGCTTCAGGTTTTTTTTTTTTTCTCTTTTCAGTTTCATCATTTCATTAACAGACACATAAAATGAGAAAGGTTTAGTCCTCACGAGCCAAAAAATGTGTCTCATATCACGTAGGATCTCTGTTACTGACACCCTAACCTCCTCTCTTTCTCTCACTCTCTCTCTGAGTGTGTGTGTGTGTGTGTGTGTGTGTGTGTGTGTGTGTGTGTGTGTGCATCTCTGTCAGCCTCTCTCTGCATCACTAAAGCTCTAAAGCTATTAGTGGTTTATAAGGTGAGGAGAGGATTGATGCTTCCGCAGAGAAGTCAGATAAGATCACTGTGTGTGTGTGTGTGTGTGTGTGTGTGTGTTTGGGCCTGCATGCTAACTTTTCAAAAACCTGCCCCTACTCTTGACGAATTACCAAAAAAACCCAAACAAACAGCAGGAAATGACTCAGCAGGCGAGGCAGAGAGGATTTTGGGTAAAGTAGTTTATGTCCAGCTTCAGTCCCAGTCATGTATAATGGATTCCCGTAGGCTGCTGTGAAGGAGAGATTTGTGGGCGATGTACTCTGAGGCCATGCTAGAAAAGGTTTATGGGTAACTTTGTGCCTGGCTGGCTCTGGTGTGGATAATACAATCAGTGGTGCATTCAGGTAACAAAGATCCTAGTTCACACAGGCAGCAGGTGGTGGTACAAAAGAAGTGTTAGCACCTTGTGCCAATTCAATAGCAATACGATAGCAATATAAACAGTTGTTGAAATGTCACAGTGGCAGCCAAATGAAAAACTATTTTGACTGAATTTTGATCCCAGTGTTTAGTGCCAAATGTTTCTCATGTTAGATTTAAATGTTCTCCGGTTGCAGCTTTCTGCTGACTTATTCATCCTTCAAATTTAGAAGTAGGGTGTTGCTTGTAGTTGCTTTTGGATTGCCTTGTCTGTTCAGTTTTTTTACTCGACCTTCCTTCCACTTAAGCCTCTGCAGAGTCAGGGAAACCCTGCTCCACTGCTGGACTGGGAGAGGATTCAGAGAGCCACAGGGCACATGACTGTAATGAACTTGTGTGGAATGAAGGAGGCAGAGTATAAACTTGTAAACGTCCTTGCGCTCATCATACACTCTATTCTTACTGCGAACTGCTGCAACTTTTTTAGCCTTCGGTCCCTCAGTTTCCACATCATTTATCCACTCTGTTCAAACAGATGCCTGTGTCAATACCAACCAGCAAAATCTACAAACCTGTGTATGTATTTGCGCGTATGTGTGTGTGCGAGTGCGAGTGCTGTATTTTACTGAGCACTGTAAGTAAAATGTATCTGCTGTATCTCCCTCACTGCTGTGATAATTTATTGAAAGTTGTATTTATACATAAAAGAAATGATAATAAAGCACCACATGAGTAACTTCATATGTGTGATTATTTCCTCTGGCCTAATTATTTTGTGTTTGTCCTTTTTTCTTCACCCTTCTTTCTCTCTTCCTCTCAGTGTTTTCCTGAAATATTATTATTTATTGAAAATTTCCTCAACCCGCCCACATGTTAAACTAACGCTGCCACTGTTTCTTGTTGATATTTGTGTGAGACCAAGAAAATATTCCTGTCAGTATTTCTTATTGCATAATATACATGAATGACTTCATTTGATTAAAAGGTACACAGGCAATAATTGTGCAAAAGATATTTTATCTTCTCCTCACTCTTCTACTAAATTGGAAACATGTTTAGAGAAAGAGGTGTGTTATTCTTTCTCTCTGTCACTCGCTCTCACAGTGTAGTAAAACTCTGCAATCCCTTTCTTCTTTCTCCCCCTCTTCTTCCTTCCTCCTCCGCAGAATCGCATGCACGAGTCTCTGATGCTGTTCGATTCGATCTGCAACAACAAGTTCTTCATAGACACCTCTATCATCCTCTTCCTCAACAAGAAGGATCTGTTCGCCGAGAAGATCAAGAAGTCTCCACTCAGCATCTGTTTCCCTGAGTACACAGGTAAAAAGAAAAAGGAAGAGTCGACTTTCCTGAGCTCTCAAAACAAATAAGCAACAGCAACAAAACTTGACAGGTGCACAAAATCGATTTCTTTGAGGACAAAAAAAAAAAAAAAAGCTGTGAACCAGTGAAACTGAATCCAATTACAGAGGAGGGAAAAAGAGCCTGATTTAACATGAACTGACTTATCAAGCAGAGTCACATTCAGTAGGGTATGAAATGAGAAAAACATGACAAAACCACAGCCGTGTCGTTTTTAGCTTCACCCACCTTACTGAGGAAAGAGGTTTACAGGACTGTCCATCTTCAGACTAGTGCGAAAGAGAGCAATTGTTACATAAGTCAGTTTTAAGATCGTGAAATAAGTTCTAAACTTTGAAACCTGAAAGCCAATATAAAGACGCAGATACTGAGGTGATACTATGTGAGGCAGGAGTAAATAGAGGAATGCTAGCTTAAATGAGGTGATATAATTGTATGAATGACTACCAGCTGTCTAATCTTAATGTGATTCCCAGATGTGAGATGGCTTCCATGTTTCTGGACACTGTTTAACTGCTGCCTGATGCCGTAGATTAGTTGGTTTGATCTGAATTGTGCCTCTGGAGCTGCAACGACCAAATGTGACATTTACTGTCACTGAGTCGTAAACCATTCTGAGAAATGTTTCACTTGTTTACAGCATTGAGTCAGTTTGAATTATCCGGTGTTAGCAGGAGAGATAGCTGAAACAAAATAACCAAATGTCTGATGTGAAGAACTGTGTAACCTCAGTTTGAAAAGAACTATATACATGAATGATTTACTTTACCCTGCTGTGAGGATCGCAGAGAGGAAGTGAGAGGAGACACTGATAAACAGAGGGAGAGAGGGAGGCAGCAGAGGGGAGGGGGGGGGTGGACAGATTTCTTCATGTGGAGGTGAGTGTCAGATGTGGCCGTGGCAGCGAAAAGGAAGGGATTGGGAGTAAGAGAGAGTCGGAGAGAGTCACGCTTGGTCAGCCATGAGGAGGGAAGAGAGGAGACGGCAAGTGAGAGCTGTCCCCTGCCCTCTCCACGCACACGCAGCTCTCTGGGCTCATCCTACTCATTTCTGTCTCTCATGCTTTACTTACTCTCTGCTAACTGCCTTGATAATCACAGTAAGTCTATCTGACATGTTCCACGTCTCTCCCCCTCTCTGCTCCCCTCGTCACGTCCTCTCTTCCCTTCCCGTGAGAAGCCTCTCAGAATGTTTTTAAACCCACACTCCTTTGCCACAGAAGTAAACCATTCACTGCAGGGAAAGAACATGCAGTATTGAAGATAATGAGTCAGAACGAGTTTCAGAACTGAAGAACTTGAAGGTCGGAGTGGATTTAAAGGGCTAGTCCAGGAATTTACTGTTGCGCTTCCATAAAGTTTTTTTGTAAATGTCCACGTCTTTCAAACTCTACACTCCAAATTTTCTCCACCAGAGCCACAAAAGACATTATACAACTGATTTCACAGGCTGAATATTACCGCACACAGTGTTTGAGCCAGGATTGTGTGTATAGAATTGTTCCTGTTGACAGCTCTCAGTCTCTTTAGTTGCTGAGCTAAAGTTAGCCAACGTTATAGTTTTACAGACTGACAGGACAAGCTGCTGCTGGGCTCTGAGGTCTCGCTAAAACGATGACTTAAAATATTGATGTGATGTTCTGTGAATTACAACGTTAACTGTCTCAGCTCAGCACCTGACTGCTGTCTATCTCAAACGATGAGGTGTGCAGTCGGCTAACGCTCGATCGTCTCTGTACAGACAGACTCACCGTCATAACAGTCACTGGCAATAGCTCATCAAATCTAAAAACGAGGCGTGTGCTAACGGCTCTGATTCTGGCCTTGTCATAGCAGGAAAAGCACAGGTGTTGCTAATAACATTAATGATGGCTCTCTTCCATTTAGGTGTCCCAGTAAGCAAAGTCAGTGAGCCAGCATGCACAATACGAGGGCCCCGAAACCTGCACACATAAATGAAATGCAGCCATGATTCATGTTATTATAAAATGTCTGCTGTTGGCTGCAGGGAGGTGTGACATGTTTTAGGGGGTCTACGTGAAACCCTGCCCCCATGAGTAAATTGATGTATAGTGTAAAATAGGGTTGAAGGATTTTTTTATGATTGTAAAATTACAACTTCCTGGGAATATATCACACTCCTCCTTGGATTCCTAAAATTTCTCGCCATAAATGAAATTTGAACCGGAGAGCTGTGGATAATGGATTATAACAATGATGTGATGTGACATTGTGGAGAAAAGTGAAACAGGCAAATCTCAACATTTTGTGATGTGGGAGAGGTCTGTATGTGTAACGAAAGCCATGAAAATGTCTTTTTAATGTTTATGGACTAATCTCTCCGCTGATGTTCAGACGTCCTGTGTGGGGAAGTAGCTTAAATTACTTACTGTATATGACTATATTTTTCACCAAGGAATGTCCTCGTCACTTCCTCTTATTTGGTCGTGACATTAATTGTTTGGGCGGCGTGAAACCAAGCTATGAGACACCTGAAAGCAAGTGTCAATTGTAAAATCAGAGCAGTGGCTGTATGAACATCGTATCATCTGTGTCTTTCTGTTTGTCTTCTCTCTCTTTAGGACCCAACACCTACGAGGACGCAGCAGCTTACATCCAAGCACAGTTCGAGAGCAAGAATCGCTCTCCAAATAAGGAAATCTACTGTCACATGACCTGCGCCACGGATACAGGAAACATCCAGGTGGTGTTTGACGCCGTGACCGACATCATCATCGCCAACAACCTCCGAGGGTGTGGCTTGTACTGAGCACGCCCCGTAATGTCCTCCCCCTTTTCCCCTCCTCTCTCCTGCCCTTCCTGTCCCCCCTCCCCCCCCTTCCTTCCTCGTTCCTGTTCCTCTGACACTGCTGTGGAAATGACGAAGGTGATGATGACGATGATGATGATTCTGCTGA
Source organism: Scomberomorus guttatus (assembly GCA_038419695.1). Classification (NCBI taxonomy): domain Eukaryota; kingdom Metazoa; phylum Chordata; class Actinopteri; order Scombriformes; family Scombridae; genus Scomberomorus; species Scomberomorus guttatus. The sequence continues at coordinate 7,713,942 of CM076453.1, forward strand.
TTATTTAAAGAAAAAAAGAAAGAAAATGCAACTAGGTACATATTAATAATGAGGATAATTTAAAAAAAATAATAGGCATACGTATATATAAATATATATATATATAATGTTTTTAGTTCTTGTCTCTTCTCCTCTCGCTCCAACTTCTCCCCCTGATGTTCTTTGGCCTGCCGCCAAGCAAACAAATTTGTTTTAGTAGGAAACACAAAACCCTGCAGCCTTGAAAACTTCTTGAACAAAGTCGATGAAAGCCTCCGTTCCCCCTGTTCTCCTCTCTTTTTCTTACTCAGCCGTGTCTTCTGTTGTTAACAAAAACAAAACCTGTACTTTTTTTTTTTTGTTATTACTATGAATATGACTTCTGTTTTATTTTTGTTGATTGTGTGTATATTTATTACGAGTATCAGTCTGTACACTGATTTTTATTCACATTTTGCCTCACCTGACACCTTTATTTGTGTATTATTTTGTTAGTTCTTTTGCTATAGTAGTGTTTATGTAATAACAATTTTTGCAGAAATATGTGAAAATGTTGATAGCACTAAAAAATTTTTAAAAAAAACACCAGACAGGTCGGCCAAAACCTTAAAAAACTCTCGAGACCTGCTGAAACTGACGACACAGATTTTAACATTAGTCTTTTGTTTACATTAGCCAAGACATTTTGAAGATGTTTGTTGTCAATTTCTTTTTTTTTCTTTTTTTTTTCTTTTTTTTTTCAAGTAACTTGTATCATTTTACTCCCCACAACCGAGACCCGCTTTTCATCGACAGGAAGTGAGGCTTCCTGTTCCCAAACCTGGCCTTAGCCATTAGCCAGCCGTCGGTCATGGCCGAGCCTGAGAGCCAATAGGAAATTTGCTAAATGTCCTATCAGTGCCATGTAACAGAGGTACTGTACTGTAGATAGTTACGCTTTTAGAAGCAAGTACACAACATTATAACTCTACCTTCCTCACTGTTATAACCTCTACTAACGTTCTCCATGTAAGGAAATTCACTCCTGGTTTGATAATGGTTGATTAATTTATTAATTTATTTATTGATTGATCGCCTGTCCTACGCATACCAATCTGTCTCTCTCTTTCTCTCTCTTCATTTACACACCACCACCATGCCTTCACTTCTTTCACCTCCATCCATCTCTCTTTTTTCTTTTTGCCTTCTATTTGCATGGCGCCCTGGCGTCCTGATTTAGGGGGGAGATGGGGGGGGTCAGAGGTTGCCGTAGGGGGTCAAAGGGCCCCTCCATCTTGCCAACCCTTTCTCTCCCTCCCTCCTCTTCTCCTCTTTGTCCTAAAGCCCAGACACAGATAGCATGAGATATTCAAGCCTTTGTATAAAGAGACCAGTTAATTCATAAAACTGAAAAAAGCTTCACATAGATACTGTTCAGATAATAATTTTAAAAAATACTTTTAATAAAAATCGCAAAAAGATGAATAAAAAGACAGGAAAAAAATACAAACAAAGACAAGTAAGAGCCAACAGCTAGGAAGACAGAAGGCAGCAACTGAAGGAGAGAAATGATTGGTTCCTGAATAGGATATAAGTGTGAGAATCAAAGTTTTGAAGGTTGAAAGGTCATGTGGGAAGCTGTTTGGAAAGACAAAGTGTAGATTTTGAGATTCTCGCAGTGACATGTAGAATTCAAACAAAAGGATAAAAAAAAACTCTACACCTGTTCCTACAATAATAAAGCCAATGAAATGAACATGGGTATTACTACAATATTGACAACAACAATGATCAACTACGATGATCCTGTAATATTCTCAAAAGATAATCTTTCTTGTGCTTTGTAGCTACAGAACATTTTTTTCTCTTTATCTCTCTTTTTTAAATAAAAAAAAAGATGTTTTGCAAAGGGTTCCAGTTTGACAGCAAGCCGATTTGGAGCCGCCATGATCTCAGACTGACCTGTGTTGTTGTAATGCTCTGAACTGTGCCCCGCCCCCCTCTCCTTTTACCGTTTTGCCTGTTTCCCTGCATTAGAACCGTGTCCTCACTTTAGCCTGACTCAGAACGATTAAATATAATATTATAACAATATCTATTTTTTATTATTTCAGAAAAAAAAAATCAAACCACTTTTTTTGGGGAGAGCACGTTTCTCGCTGCGTCCGCTAGTTAGGGACGCCGCATGTTCACACATCAACGCTGTATAAAGTCAAGCTCCTTTCTTCTTCTTCTACTCTGTCTCTTTTCAGTTTGACACACACCTTCCAGGTCTACAATGAAAAGCACAGTTCTCACGTCACACACACACACACTTGCTCGCACTCACACACACACACAATAAGTAGATTTGGAAATTTGTTATCTATTCATACCTAATCTATGTTACCCCTCATTGATCTATCTATCATCTATCTATATAGACCTCTCTTTCTTGCCTTCTTGATTTCTAGTTTTTAAAAGAGAAAACAACTGTGTATAATGACATGATATACCTGTTTTTTGGCATTCTGTTCCCGTTACCTTCGTTATTTTTTTTACCTCCTCTATGTTCTGTTCTTTACCCAGTGAATGCTTTTTTTCTGTGCAGCTTTTTTTCTCTCTCTCTCTCTCTCTCTCTCCCCCTCTACTCCTCTTTAGTGAATGGTTGTTATTTCATGTGGGATGTCCGTGCTGGAAAAACCAATCGAATGTAGTGTTTACATTAAAAAGCCACTGTTTTCATGACTACAAAAAAAAAACGAACCTCTTCTTGTGTCTGAGTCTTTCAGTATCACTGTGTCTGTTGCTTTCCTACAGTACCCTTACCTTTCAGGTAACCCAATCGGTCTAAGTCACATTGAATATGTGGAACATTTCAGAGCAGATATTTGTCAGATCCCCAGACTTGATGTATACATTATTATGTACGTACGTAAATGATTCTTCATTTAGAGGCTGTTGAGGTTGAAACAGGGAAATTAAACAGATAAGTTCTCTTAAATGTGACTTTGATACTGGTGTCACAAATTCTATATTTAATGAGGACATCTGGTGAAGTGACAGCCAGCACCAACATTTTAATAACAACTGAGTTGCCAGCAGAAACCCTCTCAACAATTGGAAATGAAGTCGGTATCATGGTCGGAACAAAACAAGCTTCAGGATTATTGTTGGTACACACTGTCACTTTATGAGACGGTGATGATCATTTGTAATTGCATTTTAATAAGCTCTCGCTGTTTACAGCTGGGCGTCCAGCAGCAGGCAACCCGATCCTAGGCAGTCGCAGAGGGAGAAAGTTAATTATCTCACGAGACAGGACTTCCAGTTGAGTTTTTGAAATATACCACGCTGACCCAAGTAACTTTGCAGCATCTGCTATTTAATCTCCAGAGACTTGATAATAGGCAATACATCCCAATGTTACATCTCAGCTCTTATACAATGCTGAATGTTCACTGAAAAGTGTAAATATAACATTTTCCTTTACAATGATTGATCATTTTTGCTTTTTGATTACTTTAACAAAAGTCATTTTAACAGGCTGTTTTTTAATGCTATCTGTAATAAAATGGGACTAATTGAGACCAAGAGGTTTAACTAAACGGATTAATCTACAGTCATGACGAAAAGAAAGTAACACTTTGCAGATAAACGTCATTTTAAAAGATAACGTTACTGACAGGAACTAATTTTCATTGTGATCAACAACTCGTGTGGGCTATGAATACTAGGTGCTAATTTGTACAAATGTAGAACGACTTCGGGATAATTTGACTTTGAACAGAAGTTTGCATTGTTACTTTTGACCCCGTCAGTCAGGATGAAGCTAACACACAGGTCTGGGTCAAAAGTTGCACAACAGTATAAACTTGAATTGTTTATATTATTCTTGTTTTTATTAATAACTAATTATTTCTCGAGAACCACATTTATATGTATCAATTGACAAACATATCAATTAAAACGATAAGGATTCAATAAATTAAATGGTTGTAATCCAGACAGAGATTTCACCAGTGAGACTGAACTGAGGTTGAACCGTAGAAACAGTTTATGGCTTTCCATTGGTTGATTCTGCTGCCAATCAAACGTGTCTGTGCTCCTATTGGCTAGTTTTACTGCCTCTGCCTCTTCTTTTCTCCTATGTGCGCTCATTCTTCTCTCTTGAGCAGTTTATCTGAACAGCCTTTGTCCCACTCAGCAAATCAGAGCCCAGAAGCCGCGCCCCACTGTGATGTAACTGTTTATATCAAACAGCCCCCACTGCACTCAGGCACGAAGCTGAGCGGTTAACTGTTGGCTTGTTTATTCAAAGTTTATTCAACGTGTCACGTATTCAACTTCACACTCGACACTGCACTTCTTGGGTCCTCAGCAGTACACCCGCCAAGTGTGAACTCGAGTCAGAGCCCAGAAACCCCACCCCACTGTGATGTGACGGTGTTTATATCAAACAGCCCCCGCTGCACTGAGATACAGAGCTTAGTGGCTCGCTGTTGGCTCGCTATTCACGGGCTTTCTCTCTCTCAGAGAAAGCTTTCCAGCCTATCTCTCTGTCGCTCACTCATGCTCTCAGCTCACTTGCCCTCTCTCTCTCTTTTTCTCATCTTTTTTAAAATGAGTCAGGAAACAACAAAGCCGAACTTTTAACGTTATCAAATGAAGAGAGATGTCGTCCCCTCGTATCTCTTATGGCAGGGTTGTAAAGCTCTGATCATGAATAGCAGTTGCAGAGGCCAGAAGCGCTGCCCCACCGCTGCAGAGCAGAGGCCGATCACTTGTTTATTCAGAGTTTAGGTTTATTAATATTAATCGTGCAGCATGTCCAAATTGCACCAAATTCGACACTGCACTCCCTTTGTTCCCCAGCCATACACCTGCCAAGAGTGGAATCGATCAGATGAACAGTTCAAGAGATACGTGAAGGACATACAGACAGAGATTCCTTCCTTTAGTAGATAGATGTCCTTGTTAATATGTAATCGCTAACATATTATGTACTTTATCTTAATAAAAATTGTTAAAGTGAAAGTACGACGTATCCGCGTGATTTTTGCAGTTCTAGTAAGTGTTGCGTGCTGTACGTGCTGACGCAGTTAGGCTCCGGTTCTCCCCTACGTTAAAACTGGCATCATTCCTGGCAGTTGGGTGAGTTGTTAACACTGGACTCAGCTACCAATCATCCAACAGTGCTGTCAGGCAGCAATATGAGCTCACAGACAACCAGGCATGTTTTTTAGCCAGGCTAGTGGCATGATCCTACGGATAGTGATATTGGATGGTCTGTCTGTTGATCCACTTTGATCCAAACTGAAATATCTCAACAACTATTGAATGAATTGCCATAAAATTTTGTACAGACATTCATGGTCCCAGAAAATATATCCTTTGACTCTGGTAAACTCTTCCAGCACCACCATGAGATTGACATTTGCAGTTTATAGTGTCTCCACAATTTTGTAATGGATTGCTATGAAATTTGTTTCACACATTTATGTGCCACTCAGGATGCATTGTAATCACTTTGCTGATAACTTTTCATCTAGCGCCACCATTAGCTCAAAATTTCAGTTTTTCCAATACTTTGGTTTATGATCAGTTGCCTGCAAAACTAATCCCCATCAACTTCAGCTGTGCTTTGTGTTTAGTGCTACTTGTAATGCAAATTTTTGCATGTTAACGTGTTAAATGGGAGGACCTCAGTAGCTGAATGGTTACTGCGCATGCCACATATTGGCAACGTCCCTGGTTTGAGTCTGGAATGGGACCGTTGTTGCATGTCATACCCATCTCTTTTTCCCCTTTACCAATAACTGTCTAATAAAGGCAAAAAGTGCCAAAAAAATCTTGATGCTAAATGATAATGATAAACATTATACCTGCTGAACATCAGCATGTTAGCACTATGAGAGTTGCCATGTCAGCATGCTGATGTTAGCTCAAAGCAGTACCGCCTCACAGAGCTGCTAGACTAACAAGTCCCCAATCTAGCAATTAACTCTGAGACAATTTTTTGGAAGTAAAAGCAAAAAGACCAGTTGAAATGTTGCACACACAAGCATTGGCAACAACACCAGGTGGTAGCTGAAGGAGCTCTGAAAGACATTTTCAGTGCTCAGTTTGTGCAAAAAACAATGACCTTGCTAAAAACATGTCTGATCATGTGGTTGACTCATGTATTGTCTTCTGAAGTTGTGTTTAATGCACTTGCAGCATCCCCAGATGTCAGTAAAGATATGAGTAAATGTTCTCTAATGACAGGAATATGTCCAAAACAAAGTCCTGTCAGACCCAGGTTAAACAAATACAGATTTTTTCTGTAAGGAGGACGGAAAATGGAAAACTTGGAGTGTTTTTTTAAAGGATCAAATTCCTCATACAAACACACACACACACACACACACACATTATTTAGCCATGATAACAGTGACACAAATATGTTGCTTCCTGTCCTCCTTTCAGCTGACCCCCAGAGGGAGGAAGTCATGAAGTCAGTTGACATATTTCAGGCCGATAAACACAAACACACTTTCTCTATTACTCTCTCACACAGTGTAAGTCTCACACACACTCCCAAACACTGAAGATGCCAAATTCAACTCTACTGGAAGAAAGTAGCTATATATGCTGCATTAAACCAAGGAGAGCTGTTACTGTTTACCTGCTGTCTGTTTGCTTAATAGATTCCTTAACTTTTTTTTATGATTTTTTATCTTTTTCCTCTTGTTACACACACATAATACACTTACTTGTTATATGCGTTATTGGTCTACTAAGGAATATACACACAAACACTTCCCTGCTGTTGTATTTTCCTTTTCATGAGATCCTGACTTTATCTGTGTTGATAATACATTCTACCGTATTATCAACCCATTACATGGAGCTGTGCCATGTCAGTACACTGATATGAAGCAGGGGAGTCCTGCACAAACTGTACACACACTTCACGAGATAACACACACTCTCTGGCCTCTTAATAAAGGTAGTTTTCAACTGTACAGCAGGTCTTCCTGACGTGAAACATCACACAGAAAGAAGCACTGTCAAGGCAGATAAAATAGTAAAAGTGAGCTGGAGTGATAGAAGGCAGAGAGAGGGAGAGAGGTTGTGTCAGTATTCATTCACACATGAAGAGACGAACGAGCGGAGTGAGAGAGGAGTCTTTCATCCTCGCTGCTGTGGCAGTAGCTGTGAGGAAAAGGCTGGTTCACTGGGTTCAAGAATAATACAGAGAGAGGAGAGAGGCTGGGCAGATGGAGAGAGCCAGCAGACAGCAACAGAGAAGGAGGGAGGGGGAAACAGAGAGGGATGGAAGGGGTGCAAGGAAGGAAAGCTCTGAATATTATCTCTCCTCATCCTGAATGCTTTTTAAAAAACCATTCTGTCCCTCTTCTCCTGTGTCTTTCTTTCTAGCTGTTAAAGAGCTACTCTGACAGCTTGGAAATTTCACCGATAATTTCATCTTATCTTGTTGGTTTGTTTGGGGTTTTTTTGTAACCCCTGTGATACAGCTGCAATTCTGCCATGTCCACATAATTCCAAAGACAGTGACAATACAAATTAACATCAATTATAGCATACATAATTAAAATGAGAATACAACATAGCAATCATGTCGACACTCACTAAACAACTTACATATACGTTGTAGTATAACATTACATGATATATACAATATTAGATACAGCACTAGAAGACACACACAAAGACAAACGTTGAAAAAATAATTAGGCCATCTGTGTTAAAACTGCATTGACTGATTTTTTGGCCACTTGGGTGCATCCAAAACAAGCTGTCAACACAACACTTAACATGTCATCACCTTTTAAGTTGATATGGTGAGTTGTGTTTCTGTCCACCTGGTGAATGTAAGACCAATATTCACTGTTTTTTTAGCTCTGGTTTTGGTCTCCACCAACTCCTGAGGGAAATATCTGGCTGTGTCTGTTTGCTGTTTGATGCTGGGCAGGTAGTGTATAGTGGGTTTATCAGAGCCTTTTTCGCTGAAAATAACTGCTTGCTGCAGCCGAAAATTACGCTATGAGAGAGGCAGGAGTGAAACTAAACATTAAAGTTAAGGAATAAAATCAAAACAATGAGCTAAAAGAAGTTTTAAGTTTAGTAGAAACTGAAGCCTAAAACCATAAATTAACACAATTATTATTTTAACTAACTTATTACCGAACATTATGACAATTATCAAACCAAGTCTCGCTCAAGGAGAAGTCTCATTCTGAAATCTCGTGAGAGTTGAGGTGTTGTCGAAATCAGCTAAATATTCAGCCATGACTTTGAAATTCTTTTAGATAACACTAAGCTACACTTTCTGTACTCCAACACAACGAACACCTCCTGGCACTCCTCCTCTCTCCAACTCCGTCATGGCTGAATGTTTAGCTGATTTTCGAAAACAACTCATTTCAGAACAAGACTTCTCCTTGAGCAAGACTTGTTTAGACACAATATCAGAGAGACCAGATCAAGCAAAATGTAAAGTAAAATGTTTTATTTCTCTGTATGGGCCTTTCCATAATGTTGTCAGACATTTATAATAACAATCTAAGCCTGTCAGTGGCAAAAACCAGCACTTTTAGTGGACGTACATTGACAGGGTGCTATATCCCCGTCGGATTACATTGTAGCCCATTTTTCACGGCTTCTGGCTGCATGGCTCTTGCTCAATACTGGACCAATTTCAAAAATTGTCAGAGCACAAATTACTAAATAGAAAGCACAAATTAGATAATTTTTTTCTCCATGGCCCCTCCCAGGCTCCGTAGATGTCTGACAGCTTGATTCCACTGGGCACATCTGTGTTGCGTTCTGGCTCTGAAGCGGCCACCAGAGCTGATCGCAGCCACTCTAAACTTGCTTGTGATTCCACCAGATGTGCCACAGCGTGTTTCAGAAGCGACTCTCCACTCTGCTCCGCTAAAGATATGCGCCTAGTCTATTTTTAACAGAAGCCATGTCAACCTGCACAGAGCAGATGGAGCTGGGCAGGAAGTCAGACACAGGAAAGGCATAGAGCCTCCGGTCAATTTTCAAAATAAAACCCCCTGTGCAGACTCCCGATCTTATATCACATCATTACATCAATATTACATCATAACTGGTGGCACCAGGCCAGAAGTCAACCAGTCAGAGGATGAGAGGTTCATCTTGGAAGTGGAAAATCACAAATCATAAAATCATAAAATCATCAAATTTTATGTGACACGGGAAAAGCACAAAAATCAGGGAAAAATTATCAAATCAACAGCAAGTCAACATCAGACAGGCAAAGTAACCTTTTGTTTGTTGTTTGTTGTTATACATATTGCGTGATCATGCAAATCTCGTGTGATCTTGTGATCTTGTGATCTTGTGATCTTGTGATCTTGTGATCTTGCGATCTTGTAAATCCAGCTGCCTCGCGAGGTACAGGCAGCACTCCACTTCTGAAATGCTCCCGGTGGGGTATGACGCCATGTGGAGGACAGGGGAAAAAATGCATGCCGAACACGACGCAGCCACGCCCAGTGGAATCAAGGCGTAATGGACCAAATGTTTAATAATTATAATTGTCCTTTCAAGGAACAGTTCAACATTCTGAGAAAATTGATACCACTCTCATGTTTGTGCTAAGTATGGAGTTAGGGCCAGGAGGGGCTTAGCTTAGCTTAGCTTAGCATAAGAACTGGAAAAGAACAGAAACAGCCACTGTAGCCTGGCTCTCTCCACAGTTCAAAAATATGCTTACCAGCACCTCTAAAGCTGTGTTCAGGCAAAAAGCAAAGTGAAGTTTCACATAATTCGCACAAATTTAATGGCTGGACCAACATTAGCTGTAACCTAGCTGGCAATGGACACATCAACTGTGTCTGTGGAAGTGTCACTGTGTGTTGGTGTTCAGTTCAGCCTCTGACCGTGGTTCTTTATGTTATTTCCCCATTTATGACGCAGTTAATAAAGCCCAGTGATATGCGCACATTTTTTTTAGCTAAATTTGAAACATTTTCAGCTTGTGCAGTCATGTCTTTGCGTCACTTTGTACTGTCCTGTAATTTGTACTGTCCAAATTTGTCTAATCTAATTTCTATGCAATTGCGCCACCTCTAAAATTTGCTTTAATTTTCTGTCTATACCCAAAGTATTGCTCACGATTAAAATGTTGTATCGTGTTTGTTTAATCCATTGGCAAACGGGTTTTGCGGGGAGTTGTGTGCAGTAACTATGTCATAACAAACGGCAGCTGGGTGTTTGACTTCCTGTAGTCTTGTCTTTACAGTAAGCCTGTATGGTTTGGGACCATAGTGCCTGTACAGAAACGTGCACCAAAACCTGTGCTCACCAACCATGTCTGGCAACCCACGCTATAGCTGGAGACATTCTGCACAAAAGTGGTGGGCTGATGGATGAAAATTGTAGTTTTTTTTATTTCTGTTTGTGTACGAATGAAACAAATTAGAAACAATTAGTGAGCTTTAAAAGGTGTTGGTAGTCGTATTTTGGAATAGACAGGACAGGACAGAACCATGCTGGCTGTTTCTTTATTTTAAGCTAGTCTGAACGTCTCCTTGCTCTATCGATCTTCTCACCTAACTCTTGGAAAGAAAGCAAATAAGCATATTCCCTAAAATGTTTCTATTAATATGTTACTATTTCTTGAAATTATACATGGTAATTTTATAGAAACAAAAAGACAAGTAAGAACAAGGAGTCTTGAAAAAATTAGCAAAAGTGAGCAAAAGATCAAAGAACAGAGGCCACAGTAGAAGAGGGGAGCAGATATTGATTTTTGATTTAGCAGGATGAAAACTGACAGGGCAAAATTGACTGATGAGTAGAGTGACTGACAGCTGCATTAGACAGTCGAGTGTCAAGAATCTTAAATCCTAGCCCGACTGACCTCACCTCCTCGCTGCCAGTGAGATATTTTTAAATCCTGGAGAAAACATCAATGAATCATCATTAAGTGAAACAGAAGATAACAGCAGTAACTGAAACAGACACATGGCCTACTTCACACATAAAAGTCATATTGAACGGGCCTGCGAGTGACAAAGGCTTTCATCATTTTTTACTGAATAAAAAGCCAGTCTGGGACTTTGTGGTGTTGTCTACTTCAGTGAAAATGGTGCACTGAACAGGATCTTATGCCTGCAAGGCGCCTCCTCACTAGGCTTTTTCTCCTTTAGAAAATAACAGGCAAATGACATTATACCACACAGCACATTGTATTACATTATCTTGTGTCATACCATCTCACATGTACTTTTGCACAACTCAGAGTAGTAAAAACAGCCCTTTTGCACACAGGAGAAATCAACCAATACTCAACCCACTCTGATGAATTCCAACACAAAATATTTTTCAAATTTGCATTGCACGGAGCGAAATGAACATCCAGTTCTCCCACGTAACTGCTAATTTCTGACAAAATCCCCATTGGCAAGTACAAAATATTTATAATTTGCTGTGCATGATTCAGTGCATGATCTTCACTAGAGCAGTCATTTTAATACCCAAGAGTCGAAAGTAATACCTGAATTATGATGTTTATTGTCAGCACAGCCATTATAATCAATAAAGGAAGATAGCTTTTATATGGAAATTGAATGCCTGTCAGATTTAATGCAGTGTACTTTGTGATTTTATAACACCACATTTAGTCTGGAGTTCTTAAGCTTTCCCCACATAGTTAAAAAGACTTTTAGGCCCTACTGACAACAAAGTAAAGCAAAGCTAGATGAGAGCATCATATTTAGTCATAGCCAATGCTGTGCAGTCTGTAAGTATAAGGACTGGCACATTTTTGTTGGCTCTGTATTCCAGCACATTGGAAATTAAACTGTGACTATGAGGTTAAAGTGCTGAATTTGATGGTGTTTACATCCACAAGGTAGGAATGTTCCCGTTTTGTAATTTTCCCTCTAATTCTCCTGTATTACCCTTTTTTATTTTTACAGTTATACACAGGGCTGTAGTGGAGACTAAACACACATTGCCTTTGTTGGTTGGGTTGGTTAGGTTTAGGTATGAGAAGTGAGATTGGTTAGGGTTAGAGTAAAAATATAGGCTAAGCCGATCAGAGGCAGAGTAGGGCGGGTCATCCTGAGAGAAAAAATATTGCATACCAGGAGCCAAAAAATAAAATATTCTTGTCTCACTGAGTTTGAAGTACATCTGCATTCGTACAAGGAGAATGATGTGACAACGTTGCGGTTAAGGTCTAGTTAAGTTTACGCGTAAAAACCACTTGGTTAGGTTTAGGGAAAGATCATGGTTTAAGTTTAAATGATCACTAGAAATGTTGTGTGGGTTAAAGTTACTACTTCCTTAAAATTAGGCAACCTTCATCATCATGGCAACAGTAAACACCACGACAATTGTAGTTACAGTTTTTAAAAAACTGTCCTGACTCATGGTTGGAAACATGACATTCACAGTTGGAAGTGGGAGGCGAACAGCGACCTCCTGCAGCAAAGCCCACTAAACCTGCCTTCAGATGATACGAAATTTTCTCTTTGCTCATGGCGCAGAGCATAGTGCGCTTTTTCTTCCATCACTCTCTGCCTCCCCTGCTTGCATGTGTTGCTTCTGGCTACATCACATATAGCTGTTATCTCATTGGTTGCGCTTTGAAAGGTCAGCGGTAACCGAGGTCAAAGTTGAAAAAATTTGAACTTTGAGTGCAGCACTCAGTGGCAATTTTAAGTAGTGCGCCACCCGTGCTATGCAGGTGTTTAAAACAAAGGAACCCTCCGTGCTGTAGTTAGCAGGCAGACTGGAGCCACTTTCATGGGACAGATGAATGAATCAGAGTTCAGAGGATGATACATGACATTAACTGACATGTGTGGCATCAAATAATAATCTGTTAGACAAAATACTACTAGCCAGCAAAAATTCTTCAGTGGAGTAGAAGTTTTTTTAATTGACATTAGTGTTGTTTTTACCATCTGCTGCTGCTGCTTTACATTACAGTAACGTTAATGTAGCTTCATAGTTTGAATAGCTTGACTGCTGATGTATTCCCACCGTGTGTTGTTTGCCCACAATTACCGTAATTAACACTGTAGAAGTTAAAGTTCTGCTCGATGCTCTGTCTGTGAGTGAAGGAATCAGAGAGACAGAAGCAAGGAAGAATTACAGGATGTAATGGTGTTGAAAGAAAAACAAGGAGAAAAGTAAAGAAGATGCAACTAATTCAGGATTGAAAGAAAAGGTTCGAGGAGGAAAGAGAAACACATAGAAGCAGCCCAGGTGTCAGGTGATAGAGAGACATGAACAAATTCAAAGCAGGAAAACTGGTAAATATTTTAAAGGAACAGTCTGTTTGCAAAACTCGATTAATATGATGTTTTCTTAAGCTGTTAAAATGTTGTTGACCTCAGTAACTGTATCTTAACAAAATAGGTGAGACACCAGCAAAAAAAATAATCTCTGTAAATATTTAAATACTTGGGAGACTTATTTTCCCATTCCTGACAAAAGGCATCTTAGGAAACAATCATGTGTTTTGCACAGTGTGTAGGGTGGACTTTAGTGTTGGTCATGATGGAAAAAATGATGTGTAGAGCCAAAATGTGTATTATTACTTTGTAACTGGACTGTATATATGCTTTATATAAATATTGAATGATCATACATCTAAATGACAGGTCTAACAATCAAATATTAATTGAGTTGAAACAAAGGACTTTTATGTTATTCTGAGAAAACATGGCGAAAAGCCTTTAATACTGGTACTCCACTCAAGTCACGCATCATTAAATAACAGACCAGACTCAGTGCTCTGGTGCTCCTCCACTTTTCTGGGAGTAGCTGAGTTGACAAAGGCAACTGAGACTCATTGTTTCTCTTTTTATTAGAGAAAGTTCATTGACTTTACTGCTTCCGTACCTACTTTTATGCAAACTGGTAAAATGCATGATTCCAGTGTTTCAAGGAGATTCCCTGTGATATTAGAGTAGGTCACAGTAATATTAGATCCATACTGGGAATAAGCAGCATCCGATTCTGTTCAACAACAGATGTTGTCATGAATAATGGAAGGTGATTCATTAAAATGTTTCATAGATTAGGCAGAGATTACATGTGGATTAAACTGTACAGTTTGATCATCTGGATCACAGCAAACAATATTTGTCACATTGGTGACTGTTGGTTAGTTGCCCAATGACTTCAGGTTAGCTTCGTCAAGTATACTGACATGATATATTGTAGCTAATCCGTTTTAAAGAAGGTTACCGTGTGCTGCATTTTGTCTCATTTACATACAAAATGTTAACCTGCAATAGCAATACATCACATTAAATTTGCCCAGAAGCTGGCACATGGCTGCCACATAGTTTAAAAGATTGCTTTTTGGCTAGCATTGGTTTTTAGCACAGGAAAAAAAAAGCTGTGTAGGTTAGACTGAAAATTTAAAGAGATTTAGGAGGGAGTGTGGAAGCAGAGAGTAAGCCGAGGAGGAGAGAGGTGGGAGGGAGTGAGAGAAGAGATAGCGGGAGATGAGGCCAGGAAGCTTATCACCTGTCAAAGCCTTCACTGACATCAAGCAGAATTAGCAATCATCATTCACCTTGAGATGTTTAGCCAGGAGCCTGCCAATTTAATGAAACTGGCCCACTGCCAGCGCTAATCCACTAAAGCACCTGCATTACAGTTCATCTTCAAAGGAGTGAGTATGGCTGAATACACACAGCATACAACAAAACTTTTAATTGTTGTTACACTGTATAGAACATTTGCAGGTGTGATATATCATACATATACCACAAACATTTCATATCTGTACTATAAAGCATTACCAGGTCAATTAAAGGGTTGGTTCACCCAAATTCCTCTTTTGGTGTCCAGCCTTGTGGATATTTTTGTTTTTTCTCCAGGTGATGAGATGCAGTATCTGTCTTTGAGATTTCTGCCTCTTGTGGTGAATGAAAATATGTTTGTGATGCTTACAGCTGAATATAATTTTAACAAGACTAAGAGCCATGCTAGCAGCTCTGTAAAGTTGTACTTTGGCACAGCGGTGCTTTGAGCTGAATTGCTAACAACAGTATGCTAACATGCTCACAATGACTAGCATGACAATGCTGGCATGCTGATGTTTAGTTTCTCTCTTCTTCGGTAGGTTAGCATGCTAAACTAACCAAAGATGTACAAATGAAAATTTTGATCTGATGGTGGCACTATAAAGCAGTCAAAGGGAAACAGCAACATTATTACAGTTCATCCTGAGTGGGACATGAATGTGTGTACCTAATTTCCTGGCAGTGCATCCAATAGCTGTAGAGACATTTCACTCAAAACCAGAAATGTGAATCTCATGGGGCCACTAAATGAAAAGACTGGGGATCACCAACGTTGTTAGGATTCATCCTCTGGGGACCATGAATGTTTCATGGCAATCCATCCAACGGTTTTTGAGATATTTCAGTCTGGACCACACGGCAACTACCACAGCTTGAGGCTGAGGCCAATGCGGAAGTACCTTAAAGTGCAATGCCACTGACAGCCACTAGATGCTGGCTCCAATAGACTCCCATTCGAAATCTGTCAACTTCTCTCTAGAAATACTAAGTTAATAATTTTTTTCAATGCGTCATTATTGTCTCAATCACTAAATTCAGGCCCTCTAATAAATTCAGTGGTGGTCATTTTGGAAATTGTTACTCTGTTAATAAGATTTGATGACTTATAGTAGCTTTGATGGCTACCGTGTGGGAGTTGATTGACAACTCTGTGATTGGCAGTTGGCTCACCTGCTGCTCTCCCCAGCTTTGGGACTCGCACTGAGTTGAACTATTGTCACAATTTTTCACTATGTTTAATGTTACTGGATTATGATACAGTACCTGCCTTGTTAGCACAATGTAGCTAAAGTAACTTACAGTAGCCCAAGTGTGCACTGCTCGGTGTTCCCAGTAAACTAGCATTAGCTTCTGCCCGAGGTAGCGGGGCATGTTTCCAGAGGGTGAAAAGCAACAACCCGCACTCCTTATTTGGAAGGTCCTGGCTCCAAACAGAAAAGATTGCACCAATCGTAAGCTGCAACTCTGGGCTTCAAACCGGCTTCGTTGCAAACCAGTGGGTGATGTCACCCCTCGCTACGTCCTTCTTTCCATACAGTCTATGGTCTGGACTAAAGTGGTGGCCATCGCCATCCCTCAAGCCATGCCGCAGGCTGGTTAAAAATTTAATAGCAACATCTCTTTCTAGGAACAATGTCTCTGTTTCTCTTGCTAACAGAACACACAGTCAACCATTTTCAGTGAAACTGCTTTCTACCAAAGAAACAGCTGGTAGAAATAGTGAAAAAATATGTAAGGTTTGTCTAGCATTTGAGCCATCTGTTACCTTACCTACCTGCAAAATTGACCTGTGTCTTATTTACCTCGTTCACTGTCAACTCATATTATGATGACTGGTGTCTTAACACCCCTCCAACAGTCTGTCACTATGCTGCTCACACACTAACCATCTCACTCAGCTTATGACATTTATTAAAATAGACAGACTGTCATGAAAAAATAATATACAGAATACACTAGCAAATACAATAAGTTTTTTTAAAAAGATTTGAATCCATTAAGCAACATCTGATTTCACAGTTGCCACCAAGTAAAACCTGTCAGTTTTTTTCTTTCTGAAGCTACTAGTCCAGATCATAATAATTCATCTGATCTTGTTTATTCATCAGGTCCTTGATTGAATGGCTCTCATGTTGTCCTTCCATCAAAGATGAAGCTACTTTACAAAGTGTTGTGTAATCTTCACTCCTTACACCATGAGGTTTGATGTATGTGTTTGCTTCTAAAACACATTAACTTGCTGCATGATTTCAATCCGTATCATATAGAAGTAAGCAGAAAAATAAATTAAAAAAGGATTCACACGGTTTGAAAATATTCAATATATATTCTGTTATCTATTCAACACTTTAATGATGAAATATTGAAACCCAACATGAAATGGAAATTATATATTTTTAAACACTTATTTTAACACATTTTTAGCCGCATTATAAAGGGATGTACAGTAACATGAAGTTGTAAGAGATACTTAAAACAGCCAATAAAATGCCAAATACTGAGAATTAAACAAGCAGAATGGAAAGTACTAACAGTTTAATAAAAAGATGAAACTTAAATTATGAAAAAGAAATACAGTAGCTAATCACCATTCAAATTATAAAGAAACGCATAAAAAGTGTATTTTTAACTCAACCCTAACTTCTCTGAATCTCAAATTGTGCCACGCAGACTGAATTAGTGTTTCACTTCGTGTTCTGCTGGAATCCACACACCCAAACTTTTAACTATCACTTTCACATCAGCCTGACTTCCTGTATTGTTTGTGTTGCACATGTGAAAAGAGTCTGTCACCAGGAAAATTACATAATTAGTCATTTATTAAAATGCCTGCAACATATGTTTACTTTACTGACAAGGATCTCTCGAGGCTGAGGGGATTAGTGTTGTCTCACTGTTCAAAGGTGAAAAACTGACTGCAAATTACAATAGGAGAGGATGTTCAGAGGCAGTCTGACACCAAGAAATTGGGTTTATATGTGTTTAAATGTCTAAGAGACTTTAGTAATGCTTGTTTTGTACTAGTGGAGATATGGATCTTTATTGCATTTAATTTTTTTTTCTTGTTAATGTGCTGAACTGCATAATATATTATAAACTAGCCTTCACTGTAGAAATACATGCAGATGAATTAGGTATAGTGGATGTCACAAAGAATAAAAGATCCTCTTCTCTTCATGTCACCCTCTCTCATTTATACTTCCCCATCCTAAGCAGAAGAACATAAAAAGGACTGCCCCTGGCATTAAATCAAGCCAACCTCTTTGCTCTGTGCTGTCTGCCCTTCTCCTCTCTTTCTCTCTTTCTCTCTTTCTCTGTCCCCCCTCCCTCCCTCCTTTCCTCTCCCCCTCCCCCTGCCTCCCTCTCCATCTGAAATGGAACGGGTGACCCACCTTGTGGTGAAAGCAGGGCACTGCACCACCACACCCAGTGATCAGGCCGCTGAAATCACGACAAGCAGCCAAACACCAGACTGCATGTGTCATGTTGAGGAGATGATGATACATTAACACAAATTAGAGCCTCCTGATCTCATGCTGTTTCATCCCTCCCTCCAACCACCATCCTTTATTCCTTCACTTATCCCCCTTCATTTGCTCTATTTCTGTTCCTCTTTTTTCCTCTCTCACTCTCCATCTGTTGCTCTCTCTTCTGAACAAAGGGACACATTGCTGGTATATAATCAGATAGATAGATAGATAGATAGATAGATAGATAGATAGATAGATAGATAGATAGATAGATAGATAGATAGATAGATAGATGCAACATGCACACACACACACACACACACACACACACATACACAAAAAGGATATTTATAGCACTCCAGCACCAGTCTGTCTGTTGCTAGGATACCAGCCAGCTCAGAATTCTCAGACATGCAGTTTGGTTTTGTTTACAAAAATGAGCATGTTCAGTATGGTCCATCTGACCCACACACACACACACACACACACACACACACACACACACATACTTAGGTAAGATGGAAACAGTAAAGATGGAGTGTGTGTGTCCAAACACACACACAGTATCTCACGAGATCATTTTCATTTGCGCTGAGTTGACAGTAACCATAGTGAGAGAGTCTAAAAGAGATGCAGAAAGGAGGAAAAAATGCTGACAGCATTTATTCCATGGTCTGACAGTCTCTGGTTGCTACGGCAACTGTCCTGGCTTCTCAGCAGCATCCTCTCGGTAACAGAAGGAGGGTGGCGGTGGCTAAACTGGAGGCGCCTCGTGGGAAACAAAGCTGCCATGTCACCCTCTACTGGTTCAGAGTGAGCTCAGCAAGGGAGGCTTCAACATTTGGATGGCTCTGGATGTACAGTATATTATATCACTTACATTTTTCATTGATGGTAAGGGCTTGTTGGATTAAAATGTTTTCACCATTGCTTTTTCAAAATCCCTTATAGTGGGCTCTACTTAATGATCTTAAATTAATCCAATTTATCTAATCCAAATCCTGGTTAATCTGTTAAAACAGCTGTTCTGTTCCGCCTGTGTTAGTTAGTTGGTCAGGAGGAATTATTCTGTATGTGTGAACAGGAAAAAATAATGTCTTAAATCTCTTTTAAAAAACAAGTATTAGTACTAATACTATACTTACTAATACTATTTGTGAAATACCTGACACATTTGTGTTGTTAACATAATGAAGTGACATGAAAACATGCAACAAGCTGCAATAACACTGATTCACATGATGCAAAGACATGCAGGACCTCAGGTACAGTGTGTATGGGCAACATTGTTGTAACAAAAACAGAACAATGAGACAGTTTCACTGAAAACAATCTGTCCAGTGTACAGTTAACATAAAGCTGATATACGGCAGCTTCATTTTATTGTTGTGTCATTTGACATGGAGAGTTAGGATGTGTTAAAGGATAAGTAATATTCTGTGTTTTCTTATTTCTGATCCCATGAAAAGACCAAAACAAACAATAAACAATGAACTCAATTGTTGTCCAAAAGCTATTATAAAACATATACTGCACTGCAGTTTAAGTCAATCACACACACGCACATTTATATCCAGAGTAGGAACCAACGGGCTTAGAGCTGAGTGCCAGAGACAGGACATAGAAGTCAGACAGTACTAAGATATGGGTTAACTCCAACAACCACTGTTAATTGTGGTCTTTTCATGGGATATAATTTGACTATATGGAAATATAAATTAGAGCAGAGTTATCCTTTAAAATTCAGTAGTGAGACATGTTAACATCTTTATTTCACCAGGTTAAAGCCACTGTGTGTATAATTTTGGTGTGATTATAGCATCTTTCAAATTATTCTGATCTTATAGGTTTTTCTTTTTTTCCAATCCTAGTGTGTACGTTGGTTTAAGCCCATTCATCTCAGTTCCTTGGTAGGATCCCTGGAAGATGTATGCATTGCTGTCTGCCACAGTGTCTTTTCTGATACTACCATTGGGGTGCGCCAAAGTCGAACATTTTCTAAATTGCCACATGGTGGCTTTAAGGTATAACATCTACTGTAGTTCATTGCATATGACCGATATATTTGAGCAACTGGGATGATATTACACTATGAAGTGAGTTTATGATTAGTTTCAAAATGTGACTGCAACAAATATAACTCGATACCAAAAATAAAATGGTGACACTAAAAGACTAAAATATTGTTACTGTTCAATTTTAAAATTAAAATTTGATGGGCTGTGTGTTGGCCTCAGGTTCTGTCGTTATTGTTCATATGTTACAATGTGCATAAGAAAAACATCAAAGTATTACTGGTCTGCTCTCATTTTTCACATCATAGCCAACTGTGACTCCATATTTGTGTGTGTATTTAGGAGTGGGGGATCACCCCCACCCCGCCCCCTCATCTCTTTGGTGGGCAGACACAGTCAGACAGACAAACAAACAGACAGACAGGCAGGCAGACAGACAGACAGACTGGCTGACCGAACACTGTAACCGATATACTAAAATACTGGACCATGCGCCATTCCAAATTTGTCTTTCAGCCACGGGATCCCACCGTCTGACCAGGAATAAACCCACACACACACACACACACACACACACACATCCAGGCGTCTCCCCTGCTCTGTACTGTACTCCTGTCAGTGTGTGTGTGTGTGTGTGTGTGTGTGTGTGTGTGTTGGGTACCACAGTGAGCGATGCAGGGATGTCTGTGAGAAGAAGGTTGATTCTCAGTCGTTGATGTAACCAGACTGGGTCACAATGAGCCCACGTGCAGCTCCCTTTATGGAGCCGCCTGGTAATCCCGTCTGTTGCTAATAGTCATTTAATCCAAAGGAGAGTTATTACGTAACTCTTTGTAGCTGCTGTCTGTGGGACCCCGCTGGATATTTCACTGATCATCAATATTCCTCATAACAGACTGTTTAACTGCCAGAAAAACTGTTTAATTTCTCCATTTGCTGCTTCATCAACCACACAGGACATTTTATCTTCTAAGTGTTGCCAAAATGGGACATAAACACTTCCTTGTGTAGAGAAGAAGATTGAGAACAACACATTGAATGACAGCAAGAATAAGACATAGTTAAGATGTTGTATTGACAGTCTTTTTGAACTGCTCCGTGCTCATGCATGATGTATTGGCTCCTTTAGTGCAACATTTTTGCAGTGAGAGCAGAAACTGTTGTGTAGACAAGTCAAATGGCAGTTTCCAGTCTTGGTTTCTCTGTCAGAGTTACAGACGGTAAAGAAACTTGCAAACACCTAATTTCCGTGCTACAGTGTGTCTGAACATTATTGAACAGGAGCAGATAACACCCAGGTAGCCGAACACAGAAAAACACTGAGAAAAAGACAGACGGGGAGACACTTTGTTCACATTCTTGCTCACTCTCCTTTTTACACACACATCAAAGAAAATAAGTCGAGAACGGCATCTTCAGTCTCTCCTCTGTATACACACACACACACACACACACACACACACACACACACACACACTGATTGTCTCGAGTCAGCTGTGTGTCACTGTAGCATCATTAGCTTTTCTGTGTTCCTGTGTTATTGATGCATTTTAAATATTTATTAGGCCACTTCCACAGCAGCAGCAGCATCTTCTAAACCAGCAAACATAGCCAAGATATTTCTGTGTGTGTCCTTGAATAACAATGAGGAGGAACAACAGAGATACATTTATGTGATGTAGGACAGCTTTTCTCCTTTTTTTTAATTTGCAAAAAGATTTGACTTTGTGTCTCAGGGACGTTTTGTAGCCACTTATTGTACACAAAAGGAAAAACTAGAGAAGCTGAAGGGTTTATATGTTCCTGTGGTCCCTGGTCAGCCGAAAATTAAACTTTCTCTTTGTTAAAATGAAAATCCATGACCTGACTGTATAACTAAATAACTGAAATTATGCTCATTTGGATATAACATTTTAAACTAATGAACAATAGAAAACAAGATAGCTATTTACTATTTAGTCGGTAGAGCAGCTTTATATACCGCTCATGATATCATCTGTCATTGTGACTCTAATTTGGTCATTTTAGCGACTGAACTTCAGTTGAGGGATTGTACAGGAAGCTCTTCCTCGAGGCAAAACTTGTACCATGTGACTCTTGTCGTCACCATTTTGAATTGAGTTTTGTGAAACTTTTATACAGTTTTGTTGGCTTTGGTTTGATTTTTAGTTTTTATGTTGATTCTATTGGATTTTTCTTTTAAATTGAAACATAAATGACAAAACTGGGGCTGCAATTAACAATTATTTTCATTATTGATGAACCTTTAATTTAGTTTATATCACAGAACCGTTTCCCAGAGTGTTTGGGTGATGTCTTAAAATAACTTTTTTTTTTTTGTCTATAAATAACTTTTCATTTACAGTGATATAAAACAGGTGAAAGAAGCAAATCTTATCATTTTGAGAAGCAGTAAACAGAATATTTAGCACTTTTCCTTGATGAGACTTAACCAATCAATCTGTTAACCAATTATTTGATGATTAACTTTCTGTCCAAACTTAAAATAGTGTGTACTGTATATTTAATGTCCTGAAAGCTGTGATTTGGACAAGAGGAGACAAATGAACAAAACAAAGACAGTTATCAGAGTGCAGGAACAACAGCCGATATGTAAGGGTTACACAAAAATGTGGGTTGCAATACATTTTAGGTATTCTGTTTATTTTGCATGTGTTAGTCTGTGTGTGTGAGTGTGTTTCCGTCTGCCAGTATGTGAGGATGTGTGTAAAGGGCAAAGAGAGAGAGACAAAAAAGACATCAAAGGAAGCAAGGGAAAAAAAGAAATGAGGACAAAACACACAACCTTTCTTAGCTTAAAATTTTACATTTTTGGAGCGACAGGGATACCAACAAAGATTACAACGATATTAAGTATTACAGTAAGTTTGAAATTTTGTGGCAAAGTGATTAATGGACCATAGATAAGGGATGACTCAGCCTCCCATTTGCCAGTGTTGTTCCAAAACTCTATGCTCAGAAAACATTAGCAGAGGAAATCCATCAAGCTCTCTGTGATCCATCATTAATGTAATTTCACTGACAGGGACACTGCACATCTTCACATCATTTAAGAGGCTGAAGTGCATCTGCTTTTTACACTTGACTTGAAATTTAGAGAGGAAAAAAAAAAAGTCAGGAGTGAATGAGCAGGCTGAGCTCCAACGTTTTAGCCAAATTGTTTTAAGACATGACATCAGCCGTTTAGAAGAGAAAGAAAGACTGATCGCATCCACTGCAGCCTCAGGAGCACAGAGACTCATCTGTACATAAATAAACTGAACTTAAGATTTATGTATTTATGTTGTGAAAAATAAATAATATTCTTACAGTATTCAGACCAACAGACTGTTAAAAACTGTTAAAAAATTATGAGTCAACCAGCCAGAAATATATAATCCCACAAAAGATAGAAAGTACGTCTTAAGTTTAGTTTGGAGAGGACGACCTGCAGCTCAGCATTGAACAAGTGAACAATGAAAATAATTTACAACCAACATTTCCAGCAACAATGTGGAGACAATGCGCTGCTCCTCTGCCTCCTTTCCTCCACTTCCTGTGGCTTTCTGAGTGAAAAAGACTCAAAAACTTTTTGGACTTTTTCTCTAATCTTTGATTTTTGGTGAAATATTGGATCATTTGAACATTTATTGAAATGAAACCATGTGAGAAGTTTAGAGGGAAAAATCACTATTTGGTGGAGCTGTTAACAACTCATAGACATCTGAAATGTGACCCTGACTACACACTGCTGTTTGTAAGACGTCAAAAGCCAAAAAGGTTGGAAACCACTGGTTTCATCTTTAACAATGTGTTGTATTTATAAAAACTTGTTATATTATCCATTGTGTCAAATCTTCATCTGAAAAGTAACTAAAGCTGTCAGATAAATGTAGTGGAGTGAAAGTATAAAGTAGCATCAAGTGGAAATACTCAAGTAAAGTACAAGTACCTCAAACTTGTACCCAAGTACAGTGCTTGAGTAAATGTTAAACTAATTAAAGTAAATGAAGGCAAACCACACTTCACTTCACTTAAACTAAACTAAACGTATTCTAAAGTTGACTAAAAATAAAAAATAAAAAAAAAACTCAAGCAAACTCAAATAAACCTCAACATAAACTAAACTTCACACTTGACCAGACACTAAAAACATTTGAGAGGAGACGTTAAAACAAAATGACGTGAACTAAAGTGAGCTGTGCCCAGTGTGCTGTGTGAAGATGAGACCAGACTGCATGTCAGAACTATTCGCCATGGCAACCACAGATTATCTGATTAATTAATGAACCTTTTACTGCATCACCAGCTACTGTTGTTAATCACTCACTCACTGTTCGGCCTGCAGCTAACACACACACACACAAATGGCCACTTTGACGTAGTAAAGCAGTCTGCTCTGTGTGTGTGAATGTGAGCCTCGGGCTATCTGAATGGGAGAAGAATTGGAGGAAATCAATGACATGGGTGTCATAAAAGGAGTTTCTTTTCATGAAAAGTATTCAGAGCATATGCTGTGGCCCGAGGCTGTTTCCACCCTGGTTAGGATGAAAGGCAATGATTAAAACATTTAGCTGCTCATTCTGTACAGAGGCACCATAAGTAGGCCAGTGTTTTTGGTTTTATACACGTATGCATCTTATTCTCACTATTCTTGCACAGTAATGCTAGATATTATTCTATCAATAAGTTAGAAACTCTGTAACCAGTTTAGTTCTTCTCTGTAGTGTGTGTGTGTGTGTGGATGTGTGTGTGTGTTTGTTATTAAAGCATAATTGCATGTGTTTCATTTTCTCTCTCCTTTTGCCTCAGGGGATTCTTTGCTACAAACGTACATTTCACAAGTTAGTCTGTGAACACACGCACACACACACACACACACACAGGCTCACAAACACCAACAAAACAAACAACAAAACATGTCATGACAGAGAAACACGGCATGAGAATACACACACACACACACACACACACGCGTGCTTATTATCAACCTGCAGGTTCTTGTTCATGGTTTAATTAAGATCTCTGTGGGTGATTATGAAACTCCTCAGGGAATCACATAGTCATATTAACTGTGTGCGTGTGTGTGTGTGTGTGTGTAGGTGTGTTGACTAAAAAGGAATCATGCTACATTCCAGGGGCGTGTTTTTATCTATTCATTGCATAATCAAACATTCATTCCTCATTAAGTGCCAATATGTCTCAGCTGTAGTGCTGTAAACTTAAGTTGTCTGCCTGAGTGTGTGTGTGTGTGTGTGTAATACTTGTGCAGAATAGCTCTTTTCAGAGTCAAATACTGTAGTTCTTACAGTGTGTTCTTATGTTACATTAACTTTTTAATTATGTAGTTGTCTGAGATGGAGCTGATTTTAACTACTTTTAACACAGTTGGATAGTATAATCTCTAACGATGCATCATTTTTTATAAACTGTAGCTGTCAGATGTATAATACATAAAGTAGTTGAGGTAAAAGTACAATATTTCCCTCTGAAATGTAGTAGAAGTTTAAACTGCCATAAATCAGGAAATTCTCAAGTAAAGTCCAAATACTTCTAGTCAAGTACTTGGCTTTATTTAAGTACAGTACTTGAGTAAATGCACTGAATAATAATAATATAAAGAAGGCCATGAACAGTTAAAGAGTTCACTCTCCTCAGCCAGATCATCATCATTTTTTAAAACTTAAACATTTCATATTCTGCACAAGGTCTAATAGAGTTTATGAAAGAATGACTTCAGAAGAAGTATTCAGATTCTTTACTAAAGTAAAATTACCAATAAAACAATGTGAAATAATCCATCACAAGTAAAAGTCCTGTATTCCTAAATTTACTAAAGTAAAGCAAAATGTACTTTATGTAAAAGTACTCACTGAGGAAAAATGCTTACTGTGGCTGATGTATTATTATATCTGACATTATTAGATTTTTTACATTGATGCATCAGTGTGTAAGCAGTATTTTACTGTTTTTAGCTGGTTGAGGTGGGGCTTGTTTGAACTACTTGACATGCTGTTAGGTAGGTTCCCAGCCTAGGGGCCACGGCCCCTCCAAAGGCTCTCAAAATAAATCTGGGGGGTTGTGATGATTAAAGGAGTATGCAAGAACAAAAAGACAAAAATCTGAACATAAATTTGTATTGTATTTTTTTTTTTTTTTTTTTTGGACTTGTCTGTAATCTCAGCTGTTTTCTTGAGAAATACTGGATCATTTTGTGCAACATTTAAATGAAACCACATAATAAGTTTAACTGCTAACTCACAGACATCTGAATCATGACAAAGGGGCCCCAACTGCACACTATTCTTTTATAAGGGGCCACGAGCCAAAAAGACTGTAACATGGTATCAATTTCATAAGATTACCATATGTTTTAATGTGAAGTAAGTAGTATAATATGGAAGACATTGTTAAACTTGTTAGTAGTCTGTCTCTTTCTCTCTTTGACAGACTGACTTTTCCTGCTCTCCCTCCGTCCCCCAATTCTCACATAAGGATCCTATAAAGTTTCTGCGGTCCGGACCCGACGCACGCGCAGTGGCAGCCCCGAGTAGCGTGTGTAGTAGTATTATTATTGTGAATGGGGGGTTGGGGGGGGGGGCGGTATTTTGGGTGTACAGTCACAAGAGCGACTCGACGGAGCCAGGAAGTAGACTGTTGATGCCTTCAAGTGCGTTCGGAATTGTGGCAATTTTGTGCGAGCGATGTACCAGAAACGAGCCGCTAAAGTGTTACAAAGAGCAGGAAAATAGGCCACAACAGTGGTGTGAAGGAGGGTGATGTGACGGTGCCTGGAGCATTGAAGCTGCGCCAACAACTGCTGGAAAATTATATTGATATTAGTTTTGTCATTTAGGCTGTGTTGACTTGTGTTTTTGGCCTAATTATCACATATGGACAACCCCGGCAAAGAGTATGCTTATACTGAATCACGTTACTTTTTACTGATACATGAATGAAAACGTAACATGCCTGACATATATTTCCTCTTTATTCGGACACCAGAGCACAACGCAGCTCTGTGCCGTGTAATTCATCATTAAATCCGTCAAAATATGATCAATTATGCTTGATGCATTCGTTTTTCTTTAATGGATAAATGCACGACTTGAAAGTTGCAGGTAGACTATTGAGAAAGAAAGAGCAACAGAGAGAGAGAGAGAGAGAGAGAGAGAGACGCAGACAGAGAGCGCTTGTTTGTTGCCACTTGCTGGAGATCACACGCTCGTCAAGAGAGAGAGAGAGAGAGAGAGAGAGAGAGAGAGAAACTGAGCGAGAGAGAGAGAGAGAGAGAGAGAGAGAGAGAGTCGCATGGTCAAATTGAGCTTTATCTATCGCAGTTGGTCACTTAATAAGACGCACTTGGAGCCAGAGGCGACCCGGAGCGTGCAAGAGCCGCGGTCAGAGGCAGATCATCTTAATAAGAGCAGCAGTCATAATTACAGAGGCCAGCAGCAGAGAGCACATTGCTCCACACAGGGAAGAAGAAGAAAAAAACACACACACATACACAGTGAGAGAGAGAGAGAGAGAGAGAGAGAGAGAGAGACAGACACACACACACAGACACGGAAGAGAAGTGAGTGAAAGAGAGGCTGAGTGAGGAACAGGACGGAACACAGCAGAACTTTTACAGTGCGGGATCTTTGAAGAAAAGAGGCTAAAAGTGACAAAGGAAGAGGCCGGAAAGTGTTGGTGAAGATGCCGCGGGTAGTCCCGGATCAGAGGAGCAAGTTTGAGAATGAGGAGTTTTTCCGCAAGTTGAGCAGGGAGTGTGAGGTGAGTCTGCTGCGTTTCTACACACTGGATCCTTTCTGTTAGACGGCGGAAATAAAGACAGAGAAGAAGGCTCGTTAGAGGAGAGAAGCATGCTGGCGGGTTCGGTTGTTTTAGGATTCAAAAAAGGTTACTTCATTCATTTTGATAACTTCAATGGGAGAACATCTACTGTTGAATAAAATCTCCAAAAGTAAACAACTTGAAGCCTAAAAAAGGTGAATTACATTAAGCTGCTTCACTGGCCTTGAGAAATTGAGAAAAATGCATTAAAAAAAAGACTAATAAAATGTTGTTTACTTCTTTACTAATTTACTGTTATTACTCTTGTCCTGTTTTAATATATTTTATTAGCTTTTGATAAAATGCAGAAACAAAGCATGATGCCTTTTGCCTTAAAATTCCTGTGGCTTATCTTTAAATTGCAGACTGCTGCTGACAATGAGCATCGCCATTCACTGTCAAAAAGCCCTATTCAGAGTGTTTTCTACTATAAAATCAAACACATGTAGCATACTCACAGTGTAATAATGTGTATGTGAGTAAGATCTTCTTGTAGTGAGTGTGTTTTTTGTTTTTTTTTTTGCTTTAGATTAAATATACTGGGTTCAGAGACCGGCCCCATGAGGAGAGACAAGCCCGCTTCCAGAACGCCTGCAGGGACGGACGGTCAGAAGTGGTGAGTGCAAAACTAAATGTACTCTCTTAATCTTTGTCCTCTTCATGGAATACAAGAGGGGGATGTAGAGCTAATTGCTGATTAATATTTGACTCAAAAGAGGAAAAAAAGACAGTGTGTGTGTGTGTGTGTGAGGATGTGAAGCTGATGTGCAGAACTTGACAGACACAATAGATAAACAGATAGACATCATAGGCATGTCTTCTCTAATCCTTTATGAACAAGATATTCATTTTATTAAATTGTACAATACGCTAGCTCATCTCAGAAGCTTTCATCTCAAGGCTTTAATAGACAAATGGACTCTTATTATGAGAACACTGTGCTCCGTTAATGCAGCAGTACACTGTGATGCACATGCATGCATCATGTGTGTGATCCAATGTTTTGCTGTGTCCCTGCAGCAGGACGGAAGCAGACGTGCTATCAGACATGCAGACCCACCAGGCTTAACTTACACACTTCCAGGCTCATCATAACTCTTATATTCTACAGCTGCAATCATCATTGTCTCAGCTTTGTTTGTGCAGAAGCATGAACTCACACATTAAGACACGTTATCACACAGACACTTTATGGTTGCAACAAACACTGTTAAGGCTGTAATTTTGGGCCTAAAATTGGTAACGTAAAGTAAATATTACCTGTCATGTCTAATTTTGGATTATACAGTAAACATGTGGATATGCAATGACTCAACAGGAAATAGAAACACCTGATATCATAATACAATACAGCAGCCCTTTAATACATACTACCTTACTTAATTTAGTTTTTGTTTAGAGCTGAAACAGTTTATCAGTCTTCCTGGGGGGGTGTGCAACTAACAATTTTTCATTATCGATTAATCTGTCGTTTAGTCTATAAAATGTCAATGATATTTTAAAAATGTCCTTTATGATTTACCAGAGTCCAAGGTGACGTTTTTGAATTCCTTGTTTTTTCCAAAAAAACAATCCAAAACCCCAAAATATTTGTATTACTATCCTATATGACAAAGAAAAGCAGCAAATTCTCACATTTAAGGAGCTGAAACCAAAGAATGTTTGGCATTACGCATGAAAAGTAACTGAAACGAGTAATCAATTATCAAAATACTAAAATATTTTTTTCCCAATCGACTAATCTTTGCAGCTCTACATGTCACAATGGGTTTTATAGACCATTTTATAGACCAAAAGATTAATGAATTCATTTAGGAAATAATCAGCAGATGAAAATGAAAATAATCATTAGGTGCATCTTTTTTTGTTTAGTCTTCTACTTGAGTTGTTTTTGTGTTGACTCAGATGTACGGTCTGTAGTTAGTTGCATTGTGGTGTTGGTCTGCATTATACTGAAATCTTTTTCTCTTCATTTTACATATATGGAGGAGCAGCCGGCGGATAGTTTTTGCAGTCAGTTTGTAGCCACAGTGTCACAGCAAGTGCGCTGCATCTGTTTCCCTCCATTTCCAAACCACGCTTCTCTGTAGCTGCGTTTGAAATGCATCTGATCATCGTCCAAATTTGAGATGGATGCCTCTCAGAGGCAAATGGGCTATTGAAAAGTAGCATCAAAGTAATAGAGTTTTTCTTTATGAACACAACACAAATGCATCCTTTAAAGTCTTCTCTTCTCAGCAAAGATGAACAAAGCTTTCTCCAAAAGTTCAGCTGAACCCGTGTGACCTTTATTGTTTTCTTTCAAAATACTGGGTTTAGTAGGGTTTGTAAGAGCAGCTTATAACTTTAAGGCAAGTCAGGACACATTCGTATCCTCATTATGTAATTACTGTGTGCTTACGGTGTGAAGTCTGTCTAAAACTTCCTAAAGGGTGTCCTCAACAAAAGGCAAAGTCAGGCAAACTACTGGCACAAACACACACAAGCACAAGGCAACTTCTGCTGTCTTAGTCATCCTCGAGGTATTTTTCACAAACATGCTGTCATCATCGCTGGGGGGGAGGGGGGGGGGGGGGCAACGGGGGGAGACACATCTAGTTTTACCATCTTTTAGTGGGACATGATGCGTCCGTCTGTCTGTCTGTCTTCACTGTATTTATAAGCCTCTTCTGCTGTGAGAATTGATGGCTACGGTTTTAATGGTTTGACGGCAGCTGTGACATCATGTTGCTGATTTATCTATTGGCCAGACGCTGCTAAAGACCTCCTGCTATTTTCATGGTCAGTGTGAACAACTATTAGACACAATGAGACGTGAACGTGCTGCCAAGGTCCACTTTTTATAGATGAGACAGACAAACAGAAAACATATAAACTGTATACTGTGTTCGATTCATCAGGTTAACACTGAATTTATGTATTTTTAAAGTCCCCCTCCACTCAAAAATGTGTGTTGCTTATTGTTACTTAAATGTTTGAGCTTCACTGTGCAGAATGATGTATGTGCAGAGTTTGACACTAGAAGGCTGTTTTCACATTCATCTGCTGGAGAGGGAAAGTTTCTCTGTGCTCATTGAAAATCTGAGTTTAAGACATGTACGTTGTGACATCACAGCTAGTTTGGAGCCAATTGTGATCCAGTATGCAACTTACACAAGTGTGCACAAACACTGAGAATGGACTTTTTCAGTGAAGTGGGAGACATCTTGTGTCCAGCAGTTAAACTTTTGAAATGGGCTATCTCTGAATATTCATAGATTTGTGTGTGTGTGTGTGTGTGTGTGTGTGTGTGTGTGTGTTTAACGAGGGAGAAGGCGCAGATGTCATTTTAAGAAATTTTAATGAGGTGATAACATTTTTTGTGGAAAAATCAGACAGACACATGTCTGGAGGGGGATCTTTAAATGTCTTTATCCCCTTTAACAGTGCTTTCTCTAGTCAAAAATTTGCTTCCAGACTTACTGTTTTTATAATAATGTAGTTTCCACATTAAAAACAACATAGCTGGTTAAGTAATTAAATAAAAGGTCTATCCTGAAACATGGTATTCAGTGTAGTTTATTCTCCAAATGTTGAAGCAGAAATGCTTGAGAAATGTGTTTCATTTCAGGTTTTTATCTTTACAATTTCATTCTTCATTCGTAGATTTTTGCAAATAAATATATATGTCTTAATACATCCTGCATGGTATATTAAAAGTAATAAAAGTAATATTCAATATTTAAACAGTTAGTCATAATCAAAATGGATTGTGTCTGGGAAACTCAGATTGAAACAGTTTTTAAAGTCATGAGTGATCTTGTGCTTGTCATTTTATGATGCTGTTATTATATCATTGTAAATGGTTTGTGTTTTGTGCTGTTTTGTATGTATTTTCTTGTTGAGTTTTGTGTTTTAATTTATGTATATGAATTGTTGAGTTTTGTGCATTTGCATATGTATTTTACTGTTTGAGAGTTTGATGTATTTTAAAGGCCCATCTAGGGACAGGCATTGCAAACTAGTTTAGGCTATAAATGTTGTGGTATGCTGTGTACTTGTCCCTGTTCAAATAAACATTAAATGAATAGACAACCAAACAAAATGCGCTGCATGCAAACTCTTAATTTTACCTTGAACCATAAATTACAGGATTATTTTGTATTTATTATTTTTACAACATATATATCATGTAAAAATTCAGTTAGGCAGCTGTATATTTCCAGGAATTTCAAAACATCACACACATACACACACACGTGTCTCAACTCACAGGGCGACTAAAATGTTCAGGATTGATCTGATAAATGGGACAATAATTCAAAGTAAATTATCTTCAGCTCAGCTCATTAGAGATGAGTCGCTTTCTAAACTAGTATTGATTTTCATGCTGTGCTTCTCTCTCTCTCTCTCTCTCTCTGTCTGTTCACTTCCCTTTATTTAATTTCCTCTGCTCTGCTCTTTTATCATTATTCTTCTTCGTCTCTCCATCTCACTTGCATTTCCTCTTCCTTTCTTTGTCTGACTTTGCTGTTATCACACTGTCTTCTCCGCCGTCATCCTTTCCTCTCTCTTATCCTCCTCTGCATGCGTTCCTCCTATCAACCCCACTCCATTTCTCTGCGCCTCCCTCTCTTTCCTCTTTCTCCTCCTTTGTCTCTCAGTTTCCCTCCATCTCTCTCCTCTCTCTGCCTCCCCTTCCCTCTTTTCTCTCCAGCAGTAGTAGGCAGCAAATTGGTATCAGATGGTTGTAATCCAATACTTCAAATACACCAGAAATGATGACTCGGGTGTTCTTTTAGGTCTCGTTTCTTAAGTGAGTGTGTATATACATGTGTGTATGGGAGACATTTTTTCTCTTTGTGTGTCCATGTACACTCATAGTCGTTTTCAGCTTTGTCCTCCCTCCATTTCTCTGTCTTCTGCTTGCTCTCGTTCTCTTCCTCTTTCATTCATTTTTTCCTCATCCTCCCTCGTTCTATCAGTCTCTGATGAGGGACAGATTTGACAGGATGCATAATTCATATGCTTCCAGCTCAGTCGCAGCCCTAATGCCATTAGTATTGATCTGTCTCAGCAAACACAACAGATCACACACACACAAAAACAGTCGACGCACACACACACATATACGCATAAAACATACATTTTCTAACTTGATTTTCTGCCTGTCTGTAATTCATTGCTTTCTGACTGCAACTGAGAAACGCGTTATATTGATTTTCATTTTGTTTGTGTTTCAGTATTCATGCGTGCCTGTGTGTATGTGTGTGTGTGTGTGTGTGTGTTTATCTTGAGAGGAATGTCTCCCATTAGAGCACAAAGGCATTTTACAGAAATCAAAAAATGGAGAAAGTTCCAGTATAATGTGATTATATGTGTGTGTGAGGAGAGGCCAGGCCAGTGGTTCAGTTTGTGCTTTTGTTCTAAGACGAGAGCAGTTTGACCAAGAAGAGGGAGAGACGGAGGGCCGACGTGTTGAGGAAAAGAGAGAAAGAACAACGTTGATGCACTCTATCAAACTTAAACCCTTCCAGGCTTACACCCAAATAAGACATTTAAACTTATTCAAACATTCTGCTGTTCAAGTTATACGACAAGTCTCTAGAAGCCTGTATGAACAGGCCACAGTATTTGGGAAATACTTTCCGATATCTACTGTCTATTTCAAAATATTGATTTTGGGTAGAAATGCGTTTGAACCCACTTTACCGTAAGTTATATTTTCATTTTAAAGGACCACTAGTAAGTTATTATTGCTTTTCCATACATTTTTGGGACTTGTGAGAGACACGTTTATTTAAAAAATAATTGAAAAAAAAAGCATTGGAGGCTGTAAATTCCAGATTTTATGCCCCCAAAACACTGGATCCTACACTTCCCATAATGCAACTCAATTGCGGTTTTCTTTAGACCCTCCCTCCCTTTACAGCCCAATTTCCTAGTTCAACTTTGACCTTCTGTACTTGCCGTAGTCGTGTACATACACAAACACACGTTTTTTTCTGTTATTATGGATGCGCTCACTTCTGGTTTTACATCGAAATAAAGCCCATTTTAAAGCCCAAACCCATTTTGTGCGATGTCGCCATGTTCCGAGACCTCAGCAATTACTTTGGTACCTCTAGAACCGATGACCCAGGCTGCAAAAATAAAACTGTAGTTTTCCTTTACCATTAAATTTAAACGCAATGTAAAAGTTATAACTTTCTAAGGCAACAATGCTTCTGTGTTGTTGTTTTTTTCCTTGGAGCTCACCCTTCACAACTGACTTTTTTTTCTCTTTCTCTCTCCAGGCCTTTGTAGCCACAGGTACCAACCTTTCTCTCCAGTTCTTTCCAGCCAACTTGCATGGAGATCAGAGGCAGGTTCCTACAAGGGAGTACGTCGACTTTGAGAGAGAGACAGGAAAGGTAGGACAAGTGTAAAACACCCACTCACTCACACACACACACACACACACACACACACACACACATTTCTCTCGGTTACTCTTCACCTGTTGGAAAGGTCATATGGTTTGAGCTGAAGCAGACAGTCTGCTTAAAAAAGAGATATTCTGTTTTGTGATGACAAAAGTGTTTATTGGTGTACAAAATGTATCTTTAAACAGCAATCAGTTGGCATTGAAGACATATTTGCCATTTAATAAAACTTATCTCATGCTCAGTCATGTGCACTCGATCATTCAATCAGTTTTCTTGACACACATGACAATGTGAAATCTTTACAGAAAAAAATAGCTTTTTGGAGAAACACATGCATCTCCATCTGCTCTGTTTTTGTTCCTTTTTTATTTTGTGAAATGAAAGTGATACCCACATGCAGACAATTTTTTTATAAATAAAAAAATTGAACTTAATCCTGAATATGTGTGTCACAATGATCAGAGTGCATGTGTTGACAAGCTGACAACCCCTGACAGAATACAGACTGATTTGTGTGTGGGGTTGAACACAAAGACAAATGGATAAATCAGTCCGTAAACAGCTCTGTGTTGTGCAGTGTTGAGCATTTAAACCGGTGTGTGCAGGGTATAAATCGTCTGTGCCTTTAAAACACTTTCTGCTGTCTCCCACCAGCCACTGAACACGCTGTGCAATGTTGTGACTTCAATTTATCCTGGTCACTGAGGTGAAATCACTGCCGAGCTCCTTTTCACACAGTGGTCAAAAGTGATTGTGCTTGATCAAGATCAGAGTCAAAGTTAAACAACTTCAGGAGTTCTGAAGATATTAGTTTGCTGCTGTTGTCAAGGTGATATCTGCCGTACAGTGCAGCGGTGCTGCTGCTGTGTTTATGTGTGTGTTAATTGTCTCCCTTGGCACTACGCC
This sequence comes from Scomberomorus guttatus, assembly GCA_038419695.1. Lineage (NCBI taxonomy): Eukaryota > Metazoa > Chordata > Actinopteri > Scombriformes > Scombridae > Scomberomorus > Scomberomorus guttatus. Next base: position 7,749,107 of record CM076453.1, read on the forward strand.
TGGACTCTCTGTATGTGTGTTTGTGTGTGTGTGTGTATGTGTGTGTGTCAGAAGGCCCTCCACGGACACTGGCCAGCTGAAATGAATGCCGGCTGGCGGCTCATTAAAAATGCATTCTGGGGAATCGATGGACCTCCATGCCCCAAGGCTGACAGACTAATCTCACACTGTTAATTATTTAACACAAGTGCCCTGATGGTTGTGAACGGTGTGTATGTGTATGTGTGTGTGTATGTGTGTGTGTGTGCTTGTGTTGATGGGTGTCGGGCATTTTGCAGAGTGCGTGTGTGTGTCAGACAAAGAGAGAAAGAGACTGTATGCAGTGTGTTTATAGGTGTATGGCAGAGACAGAGAGAGCAAGTGTGTGTGTGTGTGTGTGTGTGTGTGTGTGTGTGTGTGAGTAAGATGATACCCTCTTCTTTGTCACCTCAACAGTGCTCACAGATCTATGAAGTTTTAATGAGGCCAGGAGTCGTCAATGTAAAGCAGTTTCACAGTCATTCTGAAGAAATGAAGCCAAGAACTCACACTCACACACACACACACACACACACACACACACACACATACACACACACTTGAGGATCCAGATAAACGTGCTGACAGTCTACTCTTTTCATCCATATTAATCTTTTGGACTGAAAAACATAAGTCATGCTATACCAGCATAGCGACTCAGATAAGTTATTCCAGATTGCTGAAATGTTCTTCTCATGCTGCTCCCACAAAAGACACAAGTATAAGGTTTCAGTCTTTACTTTTATGTAATACTCATTTATATTCCACGTGTATAAAAAAACGACAGGCGAGTGCTGAATGTGGTTTCCTGAGAGCAATGTACTGTAAAAAAGAAATATTGTCGAGAGGCTTCACTCAGCTGTCTCAATGCAGTCTTTAATTGTGTAGTGTGAGTGTACAATTTATATTATTATTTCAGCTTTCATTTCATACACACACACACACACACACACACACACACACACACATACCGCCCCCTACCCCATTCCCGCCGGACCTCCCTGTAGAATACAACTGTCAGGCCAAGGCAGAGATCTTGTGAACGTTGCAACTTCTCCTCTTAATTACTGTCACAGCTAAACTCCACACACACGCACACACAGATCTCTCACGCTTGGATATTTGTTGTATCACTTGCAAAAGCTTTTTCTTGCTTTCAAAATATTCTGTAGGAACTTAAAACTGTTGAACACAAAATGAAAAAAGTAATCACTTATTTTTTCCGTGTTGCTATTCTTACGTCTTACATATTTCTTTATGAAACACTTCACAAAAGAGGTTATTGGCCAGTTGCAGTATAAAGTAACATTGGACATAAATGTGACTAAAGCGCAAATAATAATGATGTTTCCTGTGTTTATTTATTCAGGGTGGACAAAGAAAAAAAGATCATGTAAAATCATGAGCTATGGTTCAGTATGGGCTACCTGGATACTGTGTTTGCCCCGCTTTCTTTCTTTCTTTTCATTACTTTTCCCTACATATTTTCTTTCTTTTCAGCTTCCCTGCTTTTTCCTATGTTTGTTATTCTTGTGGCAATTTATATGAACATGCACACTGCATGTCTGTCTCTCCATCCCTCCATTCTTCCCTCTTTCCATTCCCTGTGTTTTCTGCTTACATCCTGGGTCCCACTGTACATCCCCCACTCCCCCCTTTTATCCTCCCCTCCTTTACTCACTGCCACCCTCCTTCCATCCGCTCTCCCCCTCCAATCCTCCCTCTCTCCCACCTTCATTTCCAAACACAGACGGTGCCAAACCAAAAGGGTAGCACAGCCAGGTTAAACTTGGCGACTGGATAGCCAAGTGTGTGTGTGTGTGTGTGTGTGTGTGTGTGTGTTTGAGAGACAGAGAAAGAGTAGAAGTACAGGCTCTCTTGTGTCGTTGCAGGCTAATGGGAGCCAGCTGTGGGCAAGGTTAATTTTAGCAGCTAACGTGGTAGCGAGCATTAACCCTGTTGTAGACATGGACTGTAGCATCAGCAGCTTGTTTACCAGTCATAATTACAGCAGACTGCTGTAGTTTGCTCAGTTTACAGGGTTTAAATTTTGTAGCTGAACTGAACACTCTGAATGTATTATATTTAAGTTTCTCCAGTTAGCCGGGTTCAGGTTAGCTCCTGCGCACCAGGAGCTGGACTGATCTGCTTGGGCCGACTATGATGCGTAATTCCTTAAAAGTCAGACATTTAGGCCATTGCTGGACCAAGACATTTTTGCTACCCATGAAACAGTAATAGAACAGACAAATGAATGAATCTGTTTAGGCTACTAGCTAACTTTGTCTGAAAGGTCATTTTTTTAATCCTTCAATAAACAGTTTTTTCCTTTGTTCTCTTTGTTCCTAGGATAGAAAAAAAATCATCGTATTCCACACTGTCTGACAGCGACGGTATCAGCTTATTCCAACTTTTCATTGAAGCTATATATACATTTTAAAACTTTGCAGAACACTTTGGCTGCACAGCATGAGTCACTGGCATGTCAGTAAGGTTTAACAGGTTTAGGTTTGGTTTAGGGTTAGGGTTAAGGTTAGGGGTTAGAGTTACTACTATCCTGACTACTATCCTGACAGAAGTTATGGAGATTTAACAATATACAGTAGGGTCCACTTTAGACCACTTTACTGTTTATGTGGTGAAGTTTTGAAAGATAATCTAATAGATATAGATAAATATAGGTAAGCAGATGTTTAAAGTTTAGTAAGTACTAAATCTTTCACACTATGTAATTGGTCGACTATATTATTAGAATTACACATGAGCACATGAACATCAACAGCTGTTCATATAATCATTTACATATTGAAACATGGTTGTCAGTGCAGTAAGCACTAAATTGATCAAATTTACAGATGGGTGTAAAATTGTGTGACAACAGTGTTCTTGTAGATGTTCAATGTAAACTATATTAATCTCAGCAAATTACAGGCATTGTTCAAGTTCTCCAATAAAAAACTGTTACAATTTTTAGAAATGTGATTCTTTGTCTTTCAGGATTGTTTTCTGAAGCTGATACTGTAGCCTTACACACTGTGCTTTTTTTATGCTCTTCTATGCCACATCACATTTGTCTTTGTGACATTGACCTGAATTCAGTGTCACAGCCTGGGTTCTTCTCACGCTCGTTCCTCTTGTTGGTAAAAGGTTTTTGCATTCAGTTGTTCATTAAATCTGTGATCTGTCACCAACGTGAATGTATTCAAACACTCTTTTCCTCCATTTATTCATGTCTTGTTATCCAAAGAGTTTTGTTTGTGGTTTCCTTTGTGTGAAGAAACTGCCACGCTTCTTGTTTCCTTTAGGTAAAACAGATACTGGGCTTTCCTTCCTTCCTGCCCTGCATCCCTCCATCCCTCCAGCTTGCCTAACCACCTCCAATGTGTGTCTGAAAATGGGATGTATACTTCCTTCAGAACCAGGGATGCTATAGTGAATCTGTCATACTTAAAAAAAAAAAACAAAGGTACCAGTCTCTCTTTTATGCCTGATTGGAACCGCAAAGTTTTCAAGCCAATGACAAACAAAATAAGTTCAGAGTGTACTTGAGCGTGGAGTGCTGCTGGTGAAACATATTAAATTGATTAACATGACAGTAGCTCAGCAACAGTTACTGCTCATTTCCATTATGCTCTTATTACATTTTAACTAAAGCGTCAGAGAGAAGAGGACTCAACAGAGCTCATTTTGCTAGCCGCAAACAATTATTTTGGTCATGAAAGTGCTTGGAGCAGGATGGGATTTGGTCGGAAACTGGAAACTGGCTCCAGTAGCGACCGTTTCCTCGTGGAAAAGTCATATCTGAGGATGTGACTTTAGACAAGGTTTAAAAACCACAGAAATTACTCTGCAAGTTTCAGTGTCGAAGGCTGTTTTTCTACATGTGTGTGTGTGTATGTGTGTGTGTGTTTGCCCACTTCCACTGCATGCTGATGAGATAGTGGCGCCAGACTGATTGCTGAGCATTACACACAAATATATGCATGTCTACACACAAAAAAACACACAAATATATGAACAGTAAACAAAATCTAAAACAGAGAGAAAGAGTGAAAAGAAGTAGAACGAGACAGAGAGAGATTAGCGGTTGTGGGGGGGGGGACTAAATGAGAAGCAGACGAGTGTCTGTCAGCTACATGATGGAGGAGGGTGGGCTGTCAGGGAGGAGCTCAAACGCAAAACCCAGGAACCAGAATGTGGGCCTTCATTCGTTCTCAAAGTTAGGTATTTGCACCATTTCCTGTATATGCATGAACACAGTCAAACTCGGTCTTTTATTTAAGTTGTATATATTTTTATTGTATTCACCATGTGCAGGGGTTGCGCAGGTTTTCAGTACCACAGCTTTGTTTCACTTTTAGCGCCTCCAACCATCCAGAGAGAATCAAATAAGTAAAATCCTCTGGTGTTGTGTTTTGTGACAATGACAACCTGCACACTCTATAATGTTGGGCTTGTATCAACCTAATGATTATATTCCAATAAGATCTTTGAAGCAATACTCTCAGTATTTTTAAGAAAATACTCAATACTGGCCCTATAATGCTACAAGAAGTCACTCCCCAACTTTTATCTCCTTCTTCAGCTTTGTTCTTGGTCCACTATGCCACATTAAATACCACTATTGTTGTAGTGGACAAAAGTTGTTTCAGATTCAAGGAGTCAATAGAAAATATGGCAAATATGGACACAGCTGTCGGTGAACTATGTAAATATTTTATTGTACCTCTGCAGCACTGCAGCTCCACACCTAGAATAAACTGATTAGCCACTATTGTGGTACTGTGCAGGACAAATGTAAACAGTACTGTGTAATCATCGACAAAAACACCTATTAATAACTGTACAATTTAAATGTACAATCTTTACACATTAAAGGTAACTTTCAAAAACTTTACGGCACATCCTCCCAGCCCTCTGAACAAGCTTCAAGCAAATATTAAAACTTTTTTTCAAAAGTTTTTCAACCCATATCTGGTAAACAAACGGGACACATTCAAAGTGTAGGAGTTATACAGTACGTCTACTGTTCGGAGAAGATGAGCAACTTCCAGGATAAAGAGAGATTTACTGTAACCACATTTAGTCATCCATCTTTGGACGACTAAATGTAATGTGTGTTGTTAGCAGTGGTATTGAAGAGTAAGAACCATACCGCATCTAATGGGTACGAAAAGACATTTGCAGGTATGTTTACATGCTGTTTAACATGCTGCAGCTGAGCAGCAATTAGCTATCTAGCTGCTAACTGACCTGGTGTTGTGTGTTGTTCAACAAGCTAAGGTGCAGGATGTGTTCATTTTTGTCAGTTAGATAAGAAGGAGACTAATGAGAGTCTGTGGCTCTTGTGTTGTGTGGCAGGATGCTATCAGGCTCAGTGTGACCGTCTGCTCTGCCGACCTTCTGATAGTATTAATATATATAATATTCTGTCAAATTAATGCAAAAAATGTGCATCATGAAACCAAACAATATAAAATATCAATTTCTCCCTTTTGGTTTCAGTTTTTTTCTCAAGGAACTCAGGGCAAGTGATTTACAGAGCAGATATGGATGCTGTAGCAGACAAAAAAATAGAATTTAATTTCATTTGGACTTTAATAAATTAGCATCATCGTGACGTTGATATTTTTACACTTTGTCAGATTTTATCGTTCAGGCATATTTTCCATTTAGTCTGACCATATATCTGGTCACACGTAGTCAATGTCTGCATCTCAAAGAACATATAAACGTTTGTGTCCATGCCAGTAATCTCTGGCTCTCACAAATACACACAAGCACACACACACACACAAACCCTCTAAAATCATTTCTTACCTGACACCTCTGTTGCCCTCTAATTTAGTCATCAGCTTTAAACCGCTAGGATTCTCCTCTGTCACATGCATATCAACATCAACTCTGTGTGTATGTGTGTGTGTGCGTGTGCGCACAGTGTGTGGTATTATGTTTCCTTTCTGAACGGAAGCTGTGCCATCAGTGCGTGACTTGTCAGTGACATCATCAAAGCCAGACCACTAATTGGTTCCCTCTGCTACTGCTGCTCTTCATCAGACAGAGAGTGTGTGTGTGTGTGTGTGTGTGTGTGTGTGTGTGTGTGTGTGTGTGTGTGCGTGCGTGCATGCGTGTGTGTGTGCAGTTGTGTTTTACATCTTGTATGTCCTCGCTGATTGTTTGGTACATTTTAATGAAGCTTATTTCATTTAAATCAGTATAAATGAACTTTCCTCAGAGTCTCCCTGTTAGCAGACGTTAGTGTCCCACAAAACCTCCTCCCTGAAAACACACACACACTCTCACACGCCATCTCCTCCCACAGGGTTTCATATTTCCTGCTCCAGGCCTTAGATCAATGACCACACCCACTCCCACAATGCACTGCAGCACACATTCAGACAGGGTCCTCTGTTTATATGCTCTTTGTGTGCGTGTGTCTTAGTGTTTTATGCTGGTATCATGTCTTTGTGTTTGAGTGCACCTCTGTCCAAGTGCATTTGTACATACAAGGTAGAGGCAGAAAGACTGTGTTGGTGTGTATGTGAGGTACAAAAACTACCAATAGAGACGCAAGATTCAGATAGAAAACTAGTGAGAGAGGTCAGTCTGGTGTGAAATCCAGCATGCGTGTGTCAGCTCTATTCCTCTATTCTTAGTCCCTCTCTTCCAGTAAGTGTCTGCTGAGCTGGAGTGAAGAATGCAACACAGCTCACCTGGATGTCAATGTGTGTGTGTGTGTTTGTGTGTCCGCAAACATTTGAACCTGTATGAGGTTCAAATGTCCTCACAAGGATAGAAACATGATTTTCATGTTCTCCCTGGTCTATTTTATTATGATTACATTATGGGGAAAGGTTTTGGTTAGGTATGTTGACTTCAACATACAGTAGGAGCATAAAGAATAAATGTGCTCACTGGAGACCTCATATACAAATGTTCATACAGCTATTGCCACCCAGACACGTTTTTTATTGAATGTATCTAAAAAACTGTTCACTGTCAACATATTGTACTTGTTTTCCTACAATATGTTCTTCAGGCAACTAAAGCATGGTACGTGTCTTTACGGTCATGTTTAGGCAACCTAAAGCAGTTTAGTCTTGGTTAAATTTTTAAAAAGTCGTGTTGACCTTTTTGCCAAAACCACAATCTTCCCCTAAAGTAGGGCTGAGAAGTGAAGACTAGCTGAAACCTACAATGACTTAACAAACCACCACAGACTGTTTCCACCAACATATCCAGATTTATTAGTGTTAACAGTCAGGATGGAGCACATAATCAACCACTGAGTAACTATGGAGACAATGCACTGGGTGAAAGGGTAGACTATGATTACAGTCGCATCACCAGACAACCACCCAAATCCTGTGAGAACACAGATTCTCGCATGTTCCTAAGAAAGCAGAAATGAGGCAATCGTCAAAAAAAACAGGACCAAAATTGAATAAGGAAGTAAACTTCTGCTGAGCTCCTGCTCTGCACTAAAACCTGACAAAGTGGGTTGTCAAATAATAGCTACTATCTCAATAGACCAGTTTTGTTTTTATAATTATTTCCCCTACTCACACATGTGATGTTAACTCCAGATTCCAGGCATAAATATAAAACGTGTTCAGAAAAAAATCGCAATGAAAATGATGTGCAGGGACTGGATCAGAGGACAAATGATAAGAATCCTTCAAAACCACGCATATGTATGACGTCAACGCCAACTCAGCAAAAGTTGACCAGACTTGATCCAGTTTGGTCTGCTCTTGGTCTTCACACTTAGTCATATTCATACCCTGCTCAACAATTAGAATACAAAAGAAAAGAAGATATGATTGTTAAGTTTTTTCTTTTTTTAAGTTCATTTATATCTTCTTATTTATCTCTCTGTCTCTGCTTCCCTCTGGTTTTGTAACTCTATCTGCAGCCTGTGTGTGGATTTGCATGATATTTCCATGCCTATGAAAGCCATAGGAACAAACAGTGGTTTTTGGCCCTCCGGTGCTCACTGAGAGGACTTTGCATGGTAATGATGCATATTATACATCCACAGGCGGTTAGAGACTCAGACAGGACACAGGCCAATTCACTCAACTCACAATGGAAATACAAACTGTCGGTGAACCAGTGAATAATTATTATGTAATATTTGATTATTATTTGCAACAGAAAACATATGACCTGACAAAGGTTTTCAGTATTTTAATTCTGAACATGAAACAACTGATAGAACTAAAAAATGAAATGTGATTGTTGCAGCTGGTTTGCTTTCGGTTCAGTTCGGAGTGGACTGAATGAGCACTGAATGTAAAAAAAAAAAAAAAAAGGGTTCTTGATCTCTAAAGATCGACCATGTTGTAGGTCACACACAGTATGTAAAGTTGTGGGTTCAGATTGATCTTGTTATGCAGGTCATCACCTCTCCCTCACATCTGGCTCCTGCTTTTTTTGTGTGTGTGTGTGTGTGTGTGTGTCCCATATTGTTTTGCAGCTCCTGTAATTACAGGGTGGAAAGGCAGAAGAAGAGAGAGTGATCATGCAGTGGAGAGTACCGTACTATTATACTTCTGTTGCTTTAGCAGTTGACGTGTGTGTGTGTGTGTGTGTGTGTGTGTGTGTGTGTGTGTGTGTGTGTGTGTGTGTGTGTGTGTGTGTGTGTGTGTGTCAGACAATAGACCAGTAGACGTTGGGCTGTATTCAGTCTGGGATTAGGAACAGAAGGCCAGTAACGTGCTTTATCTCCACCTGCTGCTGTCACACCTGACACACACACACACACACACACACACACACACACACACACTGATTACAGCCTCACACTCCTTTCTCTCATTGTCTTTTTCCCTCCCTCTCTCTCTTTTGCTATTGATGTTTTTAACTACCTGTAACTTTCTTCAGGAAGAAAAAATTTCAGAAAATCTAAATTTAAAGGCTTAAGAGTTCAAAGTTAAAGCTCTAAATGTCTTGAATACATTTTTTTATGTTTTGCACCATGTAATGGCATTTTCTCATTTCTGATTAACCTGTATAGAGTATGAGTATACATTGGTATCAACAGATTCTTTAAAACAAATTACAATTTCCTGTGTGCTGCTTTGTCATTTGTGATGCAATTCCAACATTCAAAAAGAAAAATCAAAAGGTGATTATGTGTCAAAAATATCATGCGTCATGCCCCACCAGTTGTTTCTCTGCTTTTATGTTGTATTAAAATCACATAATACAATGTGTGAAACATGTTTTGTTTGCACCGAATCTACAAACATACTTTTCATCCCGACAATTAACTCTATAATGTTGCGTTTGTTCCACAGAGTCTCAGTCATGTTCAGTTCAGTTTGATTCTGTACTGTGGCTGTTGGAGTAGTCTTAATTTTAAGTGCAAAAAAAGCTCAATAACTGTAAATACCTCAACTCTCTCTCTCTCTCTCTATCTCTCTTTCCTCACTTTCATGATCTCTTCCTCTGTTTTACCCTCTCTTTCATTCCAGCTGCCAAAAAAGACAAAATGACGTCCGTGCTGGAGTCATGTTCAGTAGAGTTGTTATGTCTTTGTTGCTGGCTGTGAAAGGGCTGTTGTGAGTCAGTGTGTGTGTGTTTGTGTGTGTGTGTGTGTCAGTGTGCTGTGGAGGGGGAGCATGAATCAGGCATGATTAATGTAGAAAATACTTGGATCCCATATTGTCCTGACGATGCTGTTTGCTCTCTCTTTTTTTTTTCTTTACTTCATACTGTTTTACTTGAAAGTGTTCCATGATCTTGTATCGGATAAAATCCTGGATGACGGTATTCCATAAGATTAAAAATCCAAGAAAGAAAGAAAGAAAAAAGAACATGCAGTTTTCTGACTGACTGGCTGCTGACTCAGAAACACACACACGTGTTTATTGAGTGAATAACACACAGATTCCAGCCAGTCACTAGAGCTCATCTTTAATCTAAATGATCCACACACACACACAGATGTTGACTGTTTGAATATAATGGACACACGCAGCTTCCCAGACACTCTGACAGTCATTGATGTAACATTCTTCTGGATAATAACATAATTACTGCTTTAAATCAGTTGGTGCCTCCAGCTTAGACAGTAGACACACACACACACACATAGCATACGCACATAAACACATAGCAAGAGAAGTGAAGTAGAAAAGCACATATACCATGTATATTTAAGAAAAGGAGAGACAGAAGTAGTGGTGGTGACAGAGGAATTCAAAGTTGCATATTTAAGTCTTTGTGCTGTTTATTTGAATGATTTGAATGTGTTTATATGTGTGTGTGTGTTTGTGTGTGGGAGAGAGACTGCCACAACTCACGAGGCTGAAAACACAGATTCCCATTGTGTTCGCTCACCTCGTGGGCACTTTTCTGTGTGTGTGTGTGTGTGTGTGTGTGTGTGTGTGTGTGTGTGTGCGCACGCGTGCGCGTGAGCAGTGGGCAGTTGTGCTGACTAGATGGTTGGCACTAGGCTGAATGAGAGGCACAGTGCCAACACATCCCTCTACATCAGCGTCACACACTGTCTGCCAACACACGCTCTACTGTACCTCTCTCTCTGTCACACACACACAGTGTAGGAAGCACTTACAGTAGCTTGGAGAGGTTTAGATCAAGCGGGAGAGATTTGACTTGCCGGCTGAAGGCTGAGTGTATTGGTGTGTGTTGATGCCTTTGCTCAGCAGTGGTGTTGGGTTGAAATGTCGGTGACAGTGGCAAATATAAGATTAGGGTCTTCAAAAGTGTCTTAATAAGGTGTTACCTTGAGCCTCCAGAGCAGCTTCAGTGCTCCATGCCATACATTCTCCAACTCTGCTGGGGGGATGAACACCATTCTTCAAGAAGTCCCCTCATTTGGTGTTTTGATGACAGTGGTGGACTAACACATCGCCCTAATATCTTCAAATTCCTCATGTTGCATTGAGATCTGATGACTGTGAAGGCCACAGCATATGATTCACATCATTGTCATGCTCAAAGCCCTCAGTGGCCTCTCATGGAAAGTTATGTTCCTCCACATGTTTATTCAGGTTTTTCTTTAAATTATTCACCTGTCTATGCAGCAACACAAAAAACAAGAGAGTAAAAAAAAAAAACCTATGTGGCACTAACAGTCTTTACACTCTCAGTACAATACAGTAGAGCCGAGTTGAATCAGGCTATGACAGGAGCTCACATAAAGAGCAGCCATGTTTGAAGAAAAGAAAAAAAAAAAAAAGAAAGTAGAGTCTAGTTTATACCAGTACTGGTCATTATATTATTATTATTATATGTTATTGGATATTAATATTACAATTATATTAACACTAATATCAAATAACATACAAAAATGTGATTTTACCACATGTGAAACAGATTTCACATCTGATAAAACTGTGGGAAAATTTCACATAAAAGCAAGTGGGGGATTTTCGGACATTTGACTTGTGAAATGAAAGACATCACATGTGAAAGCACATGTACATTTTCAGATATTTAGCTTGAAAAACAAATGTTTTGAGACATTTTAAACACGAAAGGGTAAATTTCATATGCAGTTTTTTGTAAGGGGGTTTGAAAGTTCCTCATATTATTATATAGTTTATTATATACACAACCTTTATCTGCAAATGTTTCATGTCTCAATCTGCAAAGTAACTAGAAAAGCTGTGAAATAAATGTAGTGTCCATAGAAATAGAAAATAAAACATATACTCCTCATCTGTGCTGCAGGCAGATAAAAACAAATTGATACAAAACACCAATCTTCTCACGTGGACCCTCAGACAAAAGCAAGGCCTCACTGAACTAAACTTACACTTGGTTTTAGAGCGAGTCTGAATTGTCACTGCATTTTACCCTGCTTCCTTTTTTTTAATTCACAGAGCACTGCAGTGTGTGAGAGTTCTCCAGTCTTCATATGTGTGTGTGTGTGTGTGTGACTGTGTGAGGGGAAAATATGTAGAAACGGCCCAACCACAGACTTCCTCTGAGAGAGAACCATGTCAACCCCCACATCCATTTACTGACACACACACACACGTTTTCCCTGTCAAGCCAAATGAAGCTTTCTTTTTAAAAGCACCATGCAGCCCCACAGATGTGGAAGCCATCTCTCTCTCTCTCTCTCTCAATCTCTCTCTCTCTCTCTCTCTCTCAATCTCTTTCTCTCTCAATCTCTCTCTCTCTCTCTCTCTCTCTCAATCTCTCTCTCTCTCAATGTCTCTCTCTCTCTCTCTCTCAATCTCTCTCTCTCTCTCTCTCTCTCTCTCTCTCTCTCAATCTCTCTCTCTCTCAATCTCTCTCTCTCTCTCTCAATCTCTCTCTCTCTCTCACGCACACACACAGAAAAACATTCACTCGAATAAACACAAAAACCCACAGTCTCTTGGGGTGCGGTCTCCCCTGAAACCCCGGTGCAGTGTGGGTAGCTGTGGTAAAAGAGGTCCCTGTGAGAGGCTGTCCAAAAATAGCCAGAGTAAAAATGCAGGAACGTGGAGCTTGCCCAGTGTCACACAGAAAAATCTAGTTGTGTGTGTGTTGGGGGGAGTGTTTGATTTTGTTGATTTATTCCTAAATTCTTGTTTATTTGGATAAAAATACCACGTAAAAACTTTCTACCCTGGGAAAAACAGACTTTCTGTCTACGTTTCACTTTCTCTCACTGTCTCTTTCTCGTGTAACACAGTGTCATGGGAAAGTAGAAGACAATGAAACAAAGCAAAAGTAAGAGAAAAAAAGCAAATTACATTCCGGCTTAATCACTTCACATTTACTGAGTCATGCATTATCAGGTTCTGTTCTATCACATGTTTAGATGAAAGACAGCTCTGCTTGAGAGCCTGTGTAAATCATTGTTTAGTGTTTGTGTATGCATCTCTCAGTTTGACGTTTGATTGTACGTCGTAAAATTATTTCATGGGTGTCTTGAGAGAACGTAAAAGAATAGTACACCCCAAAATGAAAATTCTGTCATCATTAAGTTCAAACAAGCAAAGTGACTCACCTCAGCCTTTTCACCAAGTATTAAACCTGAATAATTGATTTTGTGGCCACTTGGGGGCAGCAGAAACAAGCTGTGAACACCGACACTGACATATTATTTAGCAAACATTACCTGTTTATACATCCAGCAGACATGGAGCAACATTAGCTTTCCTGTAGTTGTGTTTGTCCACCCGACGAATGTCAAATTTTTCTTTTAGCTCTCCTGGCTCTTTAGCTGCTAAATGCTCCACTATGTTTGCCAGCTAGTTGCTAACTTTGTCTATTGGTGATGGGCAGGTAGTGCACAGTGGATTTTGAGAGCTTTTTCTCTGCAAACTACTTTCTTATGTGCCCGAAAACGCCACTATGTGAGGCACGAGAGTGAACCAAAACAGTAAAGTTGCAGGATGGAAAACCAAAACAATGAGCCGAAAGACACTAAAATGCTCTGTAGAGCCGAGGGGCACTGCAGTGTCGGGTGATAATTTCCTGTAGGTTCAGCAACTCGACAACCCCTTTCAAACACTAGTAGTCATGTGATCTATAGTTAATATAAAATATTGGTTATAGCAGCTTTAAAGTTAATCAAGACATATGTTGAAGGCAAAAAATGCTATAAATTCCTAGCACACAACTACGAGATAACAGGGTAAATATTGACGTTTTAATACAGACCTTTAGACAAAACAAAAGCAATATGCTGCCACAAACTGTTTGGAGGTCATTTGATGAACATTGTATGTATTTTGAGACAGACCTGTTACTTAAATAGCTCCAGAGGGGGTTAAATGCAACTACAGCAGCTAACTCACTGTGTGTTGTGCCTTTGATTGACATCAGAAAAAAAAATAATCTTTCCCCTTAACAAAATATTTGTATTGCCAAATGTTGAGAAACAGTTCATGAGGCATGCAGTTTCAGTTTAGCTGAGACAGACGGCCACATCTAAACAGAGAAAAGGTTCTGTAAAGCACATTCCCTCACCTCATGGCAATAAACACACACAGACACACACGCACGCTCACATATTTGGTGGTTGCGTTTCTGGCCTCTTGGCATAGAGCCACAGCCATGTAACCTAACCAGGAGTCATGAAAGAGACAAAGCCTGACCCTCCTCTGTCTGTCTGACAGTCTGATGCTGTCTTATGTCTTCAACTGGCCTATTATGCTCCTCAGTGTACATGAGTGAGAGAAGAGGGTTAATGAGATATAAGTAAACACTTCTACAGTAGTTAGCTTATTATCTCTGCTCTTTCTCTCACTGTCCTGCTCTCCCAGACAAAATATACACTACACAAGGTCAAAAAAAGACTGACATACTCAGTTATTGTGTAAGGAGCCAACTGGTGTTGTTTAGCTCTAACTCATGTACTTTTTTGTTATTATTAGGCCAGTTTAATTATCCCAGAACACCACAAAGTCATATTTCTGCCAATGCATGAATAAGGCCATTGAATAAAGTACAGACCCTAGGCAATGGTCATAAAACAAAAACACACACATCCAAAAATGACAAAAAAAAACATCTTTTTAGGCATATGATATTTACTTTTGATGACTGTGTCTCCACTCCGTTCAAAGCAAAATAAAAAACAGCCCGCAGCAGCAAACACACACACACACACACACCCAAGCACACACTCACATGGATGCACTAACCTCAACGGATTGCGTACATGCACACATATGTAAATGAATGTGTGTGTGTGTGTGTGTTTGATTTACTAGTCCAACACTCAATTGTGCTGGAGATGTTTTTGACGTACTTGGTGGTTTTCCTCTTTAACAGCAGTCAGAGCGGGGGTTGGGGGTTGAGGAGTTGGGGAGGGGGGGAAAAGTCTCCAACTCCCAAACACAGAGCTTTTCATTATTCTGGAGAAAACAGCTGGCAGTTTCTGATTTAAGAATTATGTATGAACATCCAGGTCATATTAAGCTGCACTGCCTCCTAAGGCTAATGTTAACAGTGGCCAATCATTTTACCAAAGTCATCCATGTATGATTGAAGATTCTGGAAAAGCATCAGACTTTTAGTCTTTTTGTTGATCGCGCTTATTTTACATGTAGCTTCCTGCCATATTAGCTTAATAATTTGCTGACATCAGACGATTTTTAACCTTGCCAGCAGGGGAACTAAACAGAACTAATGTCGATTTTCAGACAGGACACATGTTGAATGCAATACCAAAATACTGTGATGCTGTGAGTTTTAGAGTTGTTGCGCTAAAAAAGTACTAAAAATGTAGTACGGTGCTGCAGTTATGTGAAAATCTCTCTCTGTCTCCAGGTCCATTTAAAGGCTCCTATGATCTTGAACGGGGTGTGTGTGATCTGGAGAGGCTGGATCGACCTACAGAGGCTGGATGGGATGGGGTTCCTGGAGTATGATGATGAGAGGGCCCAGGTAACACAACACGTGTGTCTACTCACAGACATGATGCATTTATATGCGCACACACACACACACACACACACAAGCAACACTCCACAACTTCTTCTTTCCTCTTATATTCCTCTTTTCCTCCTGAAATCACATCCCAGTCTCTAAGGACATAGAAATATAACCTTGTCATAAATTTAGGACTTCTTTGTCATGGAAGAGACAGAAAACTGAACACACTCTCACTTTCTCTGTGTGTGTGTGTGTGTGTGCAGCATGAGGACGCTTTGGCCCAGGCAGCGTTCGAAGAGGCTCGGCGCAGAACCAGAGACTTTGAAGACAGAGACCGATCACACAGAGAGGATCTAGAGGTGAGAGGGCCTGGGACTGTTACTGGACAGTGTAGCTCCAACTGCAACAGGACAAATCTGCTTCCTAACCTCCCAAAGCCAGTCTAAACCTTGTAAAATCAAATTTTGCTGCAAGATTCTAGTCTAGAAAAAAAAAATGAACTATGAACCAGCAACATTAACTCTATCTGCAAACTGTGTCGTACAAGTAGACGATAATGTGACTTGCAATCACATCAGAGTAACTTAACACCAAACTGAAAAGCATTGTTTCACGGTGAGTCTGTTGCATGTCTGACCACAACCGACATCTCTGTTGGGTGTGGTCAGAAGTGTGCTCTCTTGCACCTGTAACCGCACCCGATAGTGATGATTCAGCGGTGTACTGACCACACCCTGAGTATACTTCTACATCACTGGAGGTCAGCAAAAACAACATGTTCAGCTACTATTAAGTTACTCTATAAATTAACCACTGTAAATAAAGGTAAAGCATGATTTAGAAACAACATATCCTACTTCTGGACACATATTTATCCAGATACTGGTTTCGGTGGATAATTTACGAGACAGTTGGCGTTTCCTGGACACCTGCCATGTTTTTTCAGATTATTCCAGCTTGTATCTTATTCAACTAGTCAGGTGTAGAAAACATGTAGATGTCTTGAAAAATGTGAAATTTCAAGTTTGTGGGCTGGCTTTGCAAGGCTAGACTTATCCAACTGGAAATTTGCAAATAGTATTTTCAAATTTATAAATTCATAAGTCTATACAATTATGAAATATTTGGTACTTGACAAATGTCCAAGTACAATGTGGCATAACAGTAAACAAGGCTTTGTTACGGTGATTATGGTTAATTTTTTAGTGTCTGAATTTGTTCTTCATTTGCCATAATCACTTATTGTAAGCCTATATTGAATGGTGTTAATAGGAGAATAAACACCATGTTTTTATATCCACAAGTCAAATTTCCAGTTGAATTTTTTTTCTTTTTCTTTTTTTTTTGCTTAGTGCTTGGAACGGCTTAGGGTTGTGTGATGTGTGCTTGTGTGCTTTTACTTTTTTTTCATTATTCAGGTAGAATTTCTACTGTTTGAATCATAGGTTTAGTGCATGATCAGTTTGACAATAAATCTAATCTGATAATTGATTTGATATTATTGAACTATTGAATGACTGATTCAGTTTTGTCAGGTGTCCCAAAAGCCTCAGAAGGGAAAGTAGTTTACTCACTTTGTGCCAGAGATCATTGAAAAATGACAAAAATGTACTCAATGCAAGATAAAGATCTGTTCTTAAATTGTGTGGAGTTTATTGAAATTTAATTGTTTAACAGTTTATGTTGTTTGCCATGTCTTAGATGTAAACCAAATTCACATTTGTATATGCTGCAGGTCTGACTCGTGTAACCATCCCAAACACATTTAATTATTTGAGACAAACTCACTTTCCCAGCAAGGCTTTGGGGAGATCAATGGCATCCTTCCTAAGTTGACGCCCTACGAATGAACCCCAAATTGTTTATTTTTTAGGACCCTGTGGTTTCTAAAATCTGGGACTGATGACACACAGACAGACAGCCAGCAGAAAAGAACAGGGTCTGTGTCCTTCATTTCTCACCATCTATCACACTGTCATGCACTAAACCACCCTGTGCGTGCGCATGTGTGTGTGCGCGTGTGTGTACATGCATGTGTGTATGTCCACCTGTTTAATTTATGTGCATTCAGCTGTCTGTGTTTTTATTTTCATGTATATGTATATTACACAGTGTGTGTGTGTGTGTATGCGTGTGTGTGTGAGAGTGTGTGTGTGTGTGTGTGCGTGTGTGCGTGTGTGTGAGTGTGTGTGTGTGTGTGTGTGCTTGGGAATGTGCATGCACCTCCAATTAATTTTAGGACTACAATATCTGCTCCTGCTTGTTTTAATGCTTGTGTGGTGTGAGAGACAGAAGCAGCAAAATGTGACCATTGCTAGTTTGAAGAAACAAACACACACACACACACACACACACACACGCATGCACACACGCACGAACGCAGGCACACGCACATGCACACATGCACACACATACATCAAGACCTACCACAGCTTTGCAGCACATGTCCTGCAGAAATTACAGAGAAAGGCAGGAACTCAGCACATGAAGAGAGCGGAAAGACAGGAAAGAAAGAAAAGAAAGAGAGGCATTTTTTGAAGGTCGTCTTTCGTCTGACTGATCTCATGTTTCTTCCCTGAGGCTCTGAGAGAAAAAGAAAACCTTGTGTCTTCTGCTGAATCAATATAAGTACCATCCCTATCCCCTAAAACACCCTTAACAGTGTGAGAAGGCATTTGATTTGGCACTGAAAAAAGATTCAGATTTGGCAATAATAAGTGGAAACTGTGGCCTATTGCTTTAGGCTGTATTCTGGTCCCATAATGTACATCACAGAGGTTCTTGTTACTAGATCATACCTCACCTTTTTCATCAGCAGGAGATAAGACGTAATTAGTTTTGAAGAAGTGTGAATACCCACAATAAAGTAGTAGTTCAGGTGAGGAGTTTACATGATGGACAAGTTAAAAGAATAGTTCAACATTTTGGGAAATACTTAGAGGTAGACGAGAACATCAATACCACTCTCATGTCTGTATGTTAAGTATGAAGCTATAGTCATGAGGAGTTTAGCTTAGCTTTGCATGAAGCCTGAAAGCATGGGGAAAAAGCTTGCCTGGCTCTGTCCAAACTAAAAGAAAAAGATCTGCAGATCAGCACTTTTAAAGCTAACTAATTAATACATTATATCTCATTTGTTTAATCCGTACACAAATAGAAGTGCAAAAAAAAGTGGTAGTTTTTATGTGCTTTAACTATTTCCTGGCGACCAGCAGCTGGTAGTAGCGACTTCCTGGAGTCTCTGCTGGATACCTGGCAACCACATGGTGACATGAGTGCACAGAATCAAAAAGCCAGACTAAGCTATTTTTTTGCAGAATGAATGTCACTATCATTATTACCACCCCAATT
This sequence comes from Scomberomorus guttatus, assembly GCA_038419695.1. Taxonomy (NCBI): domain Eukaryota; kingdom Metazoa; phylum Chordata; class Actinopteri; order Scombriformes; family Scombridae; genus Scomberomorus; species Scomberomorus guttatus. Next base: position 7,767,827 of record CM076453.1, read on the forward strand.
TGTCAGTGAAATTGTAATCAATCAATATATTTAAGGATGGCTCTTTGTTATTTTAGATCAGACATATTTTATTTGTCCATTCCTACTGAAATGTGTGTGAAAGTTTGAACTTTTCCTTCTGTTTCTATAACAATAGGACCAAATATGAACTTTGGGTTGGTTAAAGCTGATTCCCTCCTCTTAGAAGCTTAGTAATTATGGGCCTGTTACAATTCTTCTCTGGAAACACCATAAAAAATACAATTTTACAAGTTTGACTCTACAAACTATAAGAAAACTATATTAAAGCCAGACTTCCTAAAATATATCTGCATGTTTTCTCTCTAAAAATACACAGTACATTGCACAATCCATATACTTTATTCGTGCTTCCCCTGGGCTATTTGACTGATATCCATAAGCTGAGGCTCTGAACATGTTGTACATTTAGGTCCATATAATGTAGAAAAACATGGGCATATGGTGTGACTTTACCTTTACATAGTTTTCTGGAGAGGTTTAAAGTCTTGAGCTTGAGCTTGCTCACTTATTAGTATCTATACTGTACTAGTTAGTTAATTATGCTACTTAGTGTCTGTAGTGCAGTAGTGACTTCTGTAAAGTGTGGGCAGCAAACAGAGAAAGTCTTGGGTAAATAGCCTAATGTTGTATGTAATAGAAGTACATACATGGAGTTAATATATGAAGAGAAGTGTTACAATTATACAAAAATACTCGTATGGCCTTGCAGATCATTTGACAAGCCGTTGCAAAATTAGTTTCCTATCATATCATATGTCCATATGAACCAAATGTTAGAGTTCTTAGAAACAGCAGTCCCAGTGCAAATCTGTTCTGAGTGAAACTTTGGGTGTGACTAATGAGCATTGCTGAAGAGCTGCACAGATTCAGCCTCTGCATTTCTGCGGTCTGAACTCCACCTCTCCTTCTGCCTACCTGCTTCTTCATCTATCTAGTCATCCCTCTGTCATGTCTATGTAATTCAAAAGCGTTAAGTTTTTCTTCTTTGGCCTATCAGATAGAAGACAAAGACAGACATACTAAATTAGTGTTCTTTTTGTATTTGTTGCATAGAATTCCACATATTTTTCTGTCTCTCCTGTTGTGAATCCAGAACAGATATCAGGCAGAGAAGAAGAAATGCAGAACAATGAACAGTAGGCGTGAGAGGATAGCAGAGACAGAGGGAAACAAGAGATGAGAAATGTGAAAGAATTAAGTAAGGTGATGAGGAAAAGAGGGCAACATACAGCATACACAATGACATGTTTAAAAAAAACTGATTTCTGTGTAATTTACATATCAGGAGCACACACAATACTTTGACTGATATAGGAGTTATGATATTTAAGTTGAAGTCGCCACAAGTGGGGTTCACTATCTTATAATTTAACATTATCAAGCCAAAATCTGAATCTGAGAAAACATCTGTGAAACATTACTTAAACCATAAACCTCTCACTCAAACTAAAAATAAAGATTTTACAGGTTATCAGTAGCTAAAACCATTACATTTACTCCCATCATGACTATAGCTTTATGATTAATAGAGATTACATTAAAAAAAAATGCTGTTATGGGGACATCAGGTCACTTTTTTTGACACTTCCTCTTGAATTAAATGTTTCCATTTCTTTCACTGGGTTGAGAAGGTTACATTACAGTAAAAAAAAAAAAATTATTAGTTATTAAAAGTTATTACACTCACTGAATATTAAGTCATTTCCCCCTCAATTCCTGAAGCTTTGTCATTTTGGCAAATACAACATTTTTCATCCAAAAGCAGTGATGTTCCAGTCAGTCAAGGCCAGAAGGTACCTGTCAGAATGATGGATGGTGAAGCAATTGATCGAGAAGAAATGTGCTCTTAACTCCACTGCACACACACACACACACACACACACACACACACACACACACACATACACTTCTCCAAGTGCTCAGCAGAAAGAGATTTGGTGGTGAATGATGAGCTGGCACTGAAAGCATTAATATATCATTAGTATTGATCGCCATCAGACCCCCTGCTTTGACTTACACACATCACACACTCACACATTCAGATACTGTACAGGCCCATGTGTGCACAAACTCGCAGATACAGCAAATCTGCTCATAGTTCACCACCCCACGCACACACATACACACACACTTCTCCAGTATTGAGTTGTGGTTAAGCAGCCTATAGTGGCCCAGCAGGCTTCCATCTGTGTGTGGATCAATAGAGAAAGCTCTTCTGCCCTCATGATTAGCAAAGACCGCTCCCTTCTTACAAAGACAAACACCACACGACTAAAGGCCTTGATACCGCGGCAACGGTGCTGAGTAAAAACACTGGATATTTCAGGCGCAGCTATGAGCTGTGTTTTTTTTACCTCATACACTCAAAGCCCTCTGTGTTCACACTCGCATTTCTACAGACTTCATAGAATTTGTTGGACTTATATAAATTGGAATTATTTAACTCAGAAGCAAAGTGAAACTTAAGTTGAACAGACCTTTCTCACAGCAGACACTTTGTCTTTGTCAAACACAGGTGTAACTTATGACATTATTAATTGCTGTACAAAATTTGCTGGAGCGGAGCCATTGTTATTGTTATCAGTTCCACACTGTGCTTTTCCTGCTGCTGTGGAAAAGGTCCTTGAATCTGATTCATTTGGGAATGACAAAGAAACAAGTGTGCTCTTTCGCTAGCAAGGCTGTCAAGATACAAGTTAGATTTAAACAGAAAGCAAGTTGGCACGTTAAGTACAAGATGGTGTCAGAGTTTGGACAGGAAAGTAAAGAGAAAGTAGTTATGATTATTGCACAAACACTCAAATTTAAAAATGCAGAAGAAGTCTTTCTTTAGGCATGGATTTATTCATATTATATTTCAGTGGGTAAGATAAAAAAAACAAAAAAAGAAACATAAAACTCAAACATTGATATTAATTCTGCAAGATTCCAGATTTTGAACACTCAATGCCAACTTTTTAAAATTCATTTTCTAGCCAAACATCCACACATGGCAACTACAGTGATGTAAAAATGTTTAAAGTTAGGCAACTATAGAGCACCCTGGGAGCGCCCACATAACTGCAACGACCCTGGTTCGAGTCCAGCAGGGGACCCTTGTTGCATGTCATACCCATTTCTCTTCCCTCGTCTCCTGTCTGCCACTTCACTGTTAACTGTCCAATAAAGGCAAAAATGCCACACAAAAAAAAAAGCCTTTTAAAAACTAAAACATAACATTAATTGTTGGTTTGAGACGGTCATTCACCTCAAAGCTTCTGCTGCTTCCTGCACTGATATTTATTGTAGGCTCTGGGTGTCAATACTGTGCTGCAGAATCATCAAATATGCATCCAATTTCATACAAGAGAAAAGATGGATTTTGTGTGGGACAATTAGAGTTGAGACATATTTATTGTGACTCCAGATGAATCCAAAAGAAAGTAATTCTAAAGTTCCAGAGGAGGCAGACAGATACTGGAGTCAGTCTGGCTGCGAGGAGGTAAAATGGTAGTATGACATACTGTATGTGTGTGTGCATGTGACTGTGTGTATGTTGCTATTATGGTGAGTCATTGAGATGACACAAACTGCATTCCAGTTGAACTAAGCGACCCCTTTACTATCTCTGTCTGCATTTTCGTCTGCACTGCTCTCTGCCTCACCTCTAAACGCCCCCCCACCCCCACCCCCACCCCGCTTTCTCACCTCCCCCCTTTTCACCCCTCTCTCTCTCTAACCCTTCCCCTTTCTCACAGCTGAGCTATCACTTAAGTGTAAACATATAACCACAAATATTTTTTACAGCAGAAGCATGTCACGGGCCTCGGGCTCACAAACACACACACGTTACAACAACTCATGAAATATATTTAAAAGTCTTGTCATGCCAATGGCTTCTAATGATGACCTAATGATCGAGTGTGTGTGTGTTTGTGTGTGTGTGTGTGTGTGTGTTTATCTGTGTTGGACAGCCTGCATGTCTGCCACTGCCATGTCTGTCTGTCTGCCTTTCTTTTTGTCTGTCTGCCAGCTACCTTGACTAAAATATCAACATCAGTAAAATGTATAAACAGCAGCAAAGAACTATGTTACTATAAAGCTCTCTGGCTTCCTCTAGTGACACTTTGTGGAACTGCTACTTGTAGAATAGCTTTTTCAACCCAGCAACCAAACTGAGTTCAGTTAATCTCCTTGTTGGCCCCTATTTAACATTTATAAGTCATATATAATCAATTAATAAATTATTTGTTTGTTTGTATCAGCCTCTGTTGCTGAGATATCAGCAACAGAGGCTGAGTGAAATCCTGACACTAGTATGGGTCAAACTCCAAAAATACTAGATCCTACATTTCCCATAATGCAACTGAATAGTGTCTTTCATTAGCTCCTCCTGCCTCTTAAATAACCACTTTTTTCACGCCACGCCTCCAGTTTTTAACACATTCTCTGTTAAAAATGTTTCAAGCCCAAGTTTTTACAAACCCTTATTTTTTCACACCTGAGAAATCTCCCTCCAGAGTCACAGACATTATACAACCACTATATTACTACTGGTCAATAGTATCAGTGGAGGACCCCTTTAACCCACCTCAGTACATAAATCACCATTTTAAACCCTAACTTGCAAATAATTTTTATTTGTGCATAATCACATAATAAATGTTTTTTACATACTATAAAATAGTAGTAAGCAATTATAAGGATATCTTTCATTGAAATGTTCATATTTATCAATAATCAAGCATGACTGATGGGGGTTTAGTTTTTAGTTTTTATATACATTTGTGAAAAATCAGGTATAAAATATGTATATATTGTTTGATAATGTTTTTACAGTGTTACAACAGATTTGCTAGCGATTATACACATGTATAAATAATTTATGTTCATGAATGTGTTTAAAACTACTTAAGATATATAATTCTATACATGATTACGACTCTTATGCTGTTAATACAGCAGTTATAAATGACATTTAAAAAATGTCCTGCTTAGATCGATCTAAATCTCACTGGGCTGCAAATATTTGAAAATCTGTACTTAATTTATTGTCTCTATCTCTCTGATCCCTCACATGCCCTCCCCTTCCTCCTCCCTCCTCTGCTCTCTTCTCCTCCCCTCTTTCATCCTTCCATCCCTCTCTCTCCCCAGTCCAGACGACAGCAGGACCCCAGCCCTGGCTCAAACATGGCCAACGCTGACGTGGAACACAAGATGCGCTGAGGAGTGGAGGACGAGGAGCAGTGGCGGGAGGAAGAGGAGGAAACCAGGGCTGGCAGTCCTTTCACTTTCAATACAATCAGCTGAAAAAGAAATGTCACCTGAAAGTTCAATTGTAGACCAATTGTTCTCCATTATTTCCTCACAGGTTTGATACAATCATTTTCACATGCCAAACATTTTTGAGATATTTGAATGTAGATTAAAAAAATAAACTTCCTGAACTGATTGAATTGAAAGTGAAGCAAGCCCTAGAGCAGAAGGATTTAAAGGATAAGGACACAACAGACCTGGGAAAAAAAAGTATATTTAAATGTGACACATCCAGAGTTGAAGTTGTTCCTTGAGTCAAATGAGTGTTTCAAATATCATAAAGTAAATATCAAATCATGCAAAAGCTTGCAAGCATCTCTGAAAAAATATTTTTTGTCCAGGTCTATAAAGGATTTGATGGATAGCTGTAGATTCAAATACCAAAAGTATATTTTCTATTAATACAAGATGATGAAAGTAGTAACCGAGGTATGGATGTCATTAACAGGGAGTGGAGGAGAACAGACAGAAGCAGAAGGAGCAGTGAAGAGAGAGATTTGTTTGGCTCAGGGTCATGGTCAGGGCTTATTGGTCAGGATTACCACAAAAGAGGTGTTGACAGTTTGTGAAAAGGAAAAAAAAATCTGTATTGTTCAGTGAACATGCCCATTTGTGAACATGCCCTTGTTAACCCTCACTATACCTTGCTCACGTCCTGAAACCTGCTGTTTTCTGAGACCAAAGTTCACTTTGCTGGAAAGTGAGGGAGCGGGGAGGGAATAAAAGAAAGAAAACTAAGAAATGGGCAGGAGGGAGGAGAGCATCCAGAGAGAATTTTGCCAGGTTGTAGGGTTAAGAAGTGTTTGCTGTACTATAATCTTTTAAAACACCACAATGGTGAGACATCCAACATCCAGTTTATATAGATCATAGATCACAGGTAATGTAGCAAAAGCCTCAAGGCAGGACAGACAAAAAAAAAAAAAAAACTCTGCTATCTTTGGCTCTGGAAGCGATTGGAGGACATGATGGGGTGTTTTTGTGGGCGAGGGGGGGGGGGGGATTAAAACAGATCAATTTAAACGTCTTCCAAGGGGTTTTGCACTATGTGATACAATCAGTCTTGCTGTCCATGAATTTTCTTTATATGCATGAAACCAAACACAGGCCTACCTATGTTCTTTGATGTTCCCTATGCAGCCTATTTATCGTGAGCTTTACAGCGCTTGGATGAGGAATAACTGTGACTCAAGGCCACGTCATTGTGAAGCCAAATTGATATCAGTTACAACACATTTTCGCAACCTCCATTTGTCTCTGTTTAGCTTGAAAAACAAACCAGTCGATTTTTATTCATTAATTTAGTCAATCACGCAGATATTCCTCATCATTAAAGGACTGTAAGGGGCCTAAATGCATAATACTATTCCCTGTCCTGTTACAGCACTAGTGTAATGAAAAGTTTTGTTATCTTATCATTTTGTTTGTGTGAAAGTCATGATGTTTACTTTTTATATTACTTCTCATCTCTGTATGTATTCATTTTTGTTCATCTTTCAGCTTTGTTATCAACTAGTTGTAGAAGTGGTATTTCATGTAAAGTTGAGTTGAAAATTGCAAAATGCCTCCAGAAACTGAAAGTTTTGAGGACTTTTGTTGCTTTGGTTTTTAGTTGTTTCATGTGTTTTTTTTTTTTAATTAATGTTCTTTTTATTTTTTATTTTTTTTAAAGAAAATCCACTTCCTGGGTTAAATACATTGAATGTGGATTGACTCAAGCCCTGTCATTAGGTGACATAAATGTTTTTATATTGTAAGCTCATTTCATCTTCCAGTGTGTTTTTACATTTGGTGCACTCAACGGTTTTATTGTAATTATTATAACCAAGAAAGTCTTTTGTTCATGTTTTTCTTCCTTCTCAGTGTGACTTATTAAGAATTTAATGAGCTTTACATGAGCTAAGAAAACTGACTTGAACTAAGAAAACGACGAGTTAAGAAAACTGACTTTTGTCCATTGATAGCCATGTCTTTGTAAGATTTTACATGCAGTTTGGGAGTAAAGAAACATTATTGTGGCTAACAATGATTGTTGAAATTAAAACTTTCAAATTAAACTCATAACAAGATAAGTTTGATGGCAGGACCCCAGGCTGACAGGTCAGAGAGGTTATATAAGAGCCTTCAGGACGCTACGGAACTGGAAGGTTTTCTACAGCTTCTTTAACATCTCCAGCCAAAACATCAACAACAAAACAATGCAGGGTTTTCATCCAAACATTTGGATACTACACAGGAGCACTTAATAGGGGTAACCTAAGGTCAAAAATTAAACTTTCTCATTGGCAGCATCACTTAATTTTTCCCACAAAGATTTGGGAGACTGGAGAGAGCTTAAATGTTCCCATTTTTCTCAGAGCATTCTGATCCTGCAAAGTCAGCCAACCTTGTGACTTGATGCTTAATTAGTCCAAGAATGTGAAAACATACTTTCTGTCTGAGGGCACCTTCACTGTGAGAAGTGACGGATTTTTGTGGTCTGGGCTGTGTTTGCTATTGTATTGTTATGTTGAAAAGTCCAACAGATGAGATAGTAGTGAAGTTGCATTAAAGACTTTGAATGAGGTGGATGGGTGGAAGGACAGAGGTAGACAACAGAACATTGGTTGTATGTTTTGGGTCCATAAAATGGGTTATGGCCAAAGATGAGGTTCAGGTCATGTTGGTGAAAGCTTTTAAACTTTACATGTGCAGTGGCTGGTTATGATTCTATGAGGATGCTGAATCTTTAATCCAGACAGTGTAGATGATGGTGCAAACTACATGTTCAGATATTGGTTTACCAGTATTAAGATCAGTGGAAACTGACAGAGCATTGGGTATGAACCAGTTCAATGAGAGATGAGATGTAAGTGGACAGTCAGAGGCAGTACGGTTTGAGATGTTTTAGTCTGGGGTGCTCAGGTGTCTGTATGTTTTAGGAAATATGGAAATCATGGAATAAATCATGTCTGTACCATGGCTAGATTATGCCGCCACAAGTGTTAATAGCTATACAGCTCAGATAAATCTTAGTAATAACACCACCCGAAGGTGGTCTCATGAAATCTGCCATATCTGCACAAACTGGCACAACTCTGAAAATATCATCTTTTAATGAGATTAAACCATGCTTAGGGTAAGAAACATTAGTGAGGGAGTGACTGTAAAAATGTTAGGTTGTAAGTAGGAAGTAACCATAGTGGCCCACCCTGTCCATATCATTATGCCATTATCCATCCCTCAATTTTCTTAATGCAGGCATTAAGACAAAAAAACCCACAAACTGTCTCTGTGTCATCACATTTTCTTTCTTTTTTTTTGTTTAAGTTATTTAAACTTTGGTTTTATTTAGAGATCCAAAGAAAGACTCTGATATTTAGTTGCTTGTACACACTCTCGAACTTTTCTCTTTCCTGTGCGTGTGTGTGGTCTGTCTTTCCATCTGTTATAGGGTTGAGCCTGTCCTCTCGGGGGAATCTGAAATATGAGATATTCAATCCGAAATGTTGGATGTTTTTCATAATAAACATGTATGAATTCTTGTATTTGTTTTTATCCTTTACACCGAAACAAAAACCGATACCTCACGTTACTCTTCACTGCCATGCTCCAACCGCACAGGTGTTTCACTTTGTCTGATTAGACCAAGGACAGTGTGAGCGTGTACAGACTGTACTTGTGCTTTTATGGTTGGTCTGCATGCACTGAATCTCACTAGTGCCTTTTCTCAGCCTAAATTTACATATCAAATGAACATTTCTGGAATAAACGTTGGAACCTATTTTGTTCAGCTATTGATAAAACTGGAACATGGTAGTTACACCTAGTGATGCACTTGGACACATCTTCAATGATAGTACCTGGGATTATTGGGGTTTTTTTGGGTCTTTTAACTTCAGACCCCCTCACCCAGGTGACCCAACCAGGAGTGATCAGTTCCCAGCCTGTGTCCAAGAAGCATTAGTCCACGGCTTGTCCCTCCTGATCCACAGCTACCTTGAAGCTTTCTCTGCAGCCTCTGAAGTTCTGCTGATGGCTTTTCTTTTACGTGCCCCAGGAAGATGTATGTAGGCTTTGCACAGTGATTGTCCTGCAAAGCACCCCCCCCCCCCCCCCCCCCCCGCCCCCTTCAATGCCACCCCCATCTGCAGCACTCCACCTGTTCAGTATATTTCCTCTTTTCCCTCTCACTAGCCTCCTCCATCCACTCCTCCCAGGGCACCATAAGCTCCAGCATGACCACCTGCTTAGATGTTTCAGAGACCAGCAAAATGTCTGGTCTAAGGGTGGTCTCCACGATGTCTTCACCCTCATCTGCCAGTCATGTGCTGTTCCAAGGAGGCCTGCCTGGGCTTGAGGGTTTTGGATCTTCTCCTGCCCTCACAAATGTGATTCCACATCTTGGTGGTCGGAGATGCTTGATCTGGTTGTTGGTGCTGCAGTTTCGACCTTGCCCCAACAGAAGAGGTTAGATGGGCGGGCCAGAACGTCATACACGGACTGGATGGACTTTGATGCAGAAGGGTTCAGTCTTCCACAACTTGGACCATGAGATCTTCCAGTCCATTGCTTGTTCCCATCTGATCCATGCACCCTGTTGCTGCAACCCTGACCCCAGCTCTCACTTCCTTCAGGACCAGGTCCCTTGGCTTTATTGTAGTGGGATGCCACCTAATCCTGCTTGGCCACGAATCCCACCAGCACTCTGTGGCGCAGCCATGATTCCACCTGGTCCACTGCCTCCTGTGCCCTCCACTTCCTTTCTACTCCTGACCACAATGCCAGCCTAGGAGACTTTCGGGTCACCCGGATTCCCTGTATTGCAGAACCTCCCTCACTCGGTTAACCATGAACCCCTCACTCAGGCTGTTGATGGGGAGTATTAACTTGTTTCTGTTTCCTGGCAATCCCAACCACTTTTGGAGGTGACAGCTAATCCTCCTCTCAAACCCACAGTGGACAGTGGGAATTCATACACCAGCAATGGCCACAAGATCCCGGGTAGGATGCCGTGCTGGTATATCCAGGCTTTGAATTTCCCCAGGAGTCTTGATTTGTTGACAGCTGTCAGCTATCCTTCGAGTTCTTGGTTTGTCGCCCTGATGGAAGCATCCTTTGGAGTGCAGTCGAAGGTTTTTCCAAGGCCCCTTACGGGTTTCTCTGTGACTGATGGGATTCGGGTACCTCCAAGAGAGAAGTGGAACCAGTCAATCACCTTCCCTCTCTTCAGTACCAAGGACCTGGACTTTGCTGGCTTGAAACACATCCGAGCCCAAGTGGTTAGCCTCTCCAAGCCCTGAAGGATCCATCTACTTCCTGGGACTGACAATGCTGTTACTGTCATCCATAAAAGCTCTGATGGGGGGCTGTCGGACTCCAGACTTGGTTATTGGTTAAAACTACACTGAAAATAATCCCTATATTTTAGCCATTTTTTAAAATGTAATAAATGTAAAATCCTATTTACCATTACCACCAAGCACAAAAAGACACACTACAGGAGATGGAGAAAGAAAGAACAGATCTCCTTTCTTCAGGACAGTCTTCACATCCAGGATGGACAGAATGACTGGACCAAAGACAGTTCATTTTCCCAAGTCTCCAGGCTGCAAGGGAGGACAACAATGGGCAAGAAAGAAGTCACAGAGCTGCAGCAAATAGATGAGAGGTGGCAAAAGAAGGTGAGGCATCTAAGGAGCAGCTGAAGGAAAAAGAGAAAGAAAGTCACAATAATAGGGGAAATCAACATGAAGGAGCTGGCTGCTGGGGAGAAGAGCTTCAGCTCTCTGAGCAGGAAGAGAGCGTTAAAAAGGAACCATTTCCCAAGGAGGAACGTTTCAGAAAAGGAGAGGAGCCTCCAGAAGCTGAGTGCAGCATGAAACATAAACTCTTTGCAAAGGAGAGCTGGAAGAAGAGGATGCTGCAAGTAAAAAAAGCATGAGCTGCAAGAGATGATGGAAAAAGGAAGGAATGGATGGTGACAATTTGATATTGAAATTGAAAGTCTGTGGGTTTTATTGAGACTGTCTGCTCCCTTGTGGTCAAAACCGCTTAACGTTAAGGAGAATAAATCAAGCTTTAAGGAATGTTTGCTCATGAATAAAGATTTTTGCAAGAAATATGAAAAAAATACCAATAATTCCGTTGATTTGTTAACATTTCTATAGCAACATATTATATCACCACTGGAAATAAATAATTAGGACAAGCTACTAGCAGTTTTATCAAAAAAGTGCAAATACCTGAGAGGGATTTCTTCCTGTCTTTGACATATATGTATAAGAAAAAAGGTATGAGATTGCTGTCTTTATGTCATGAAATTCAACATCACAAACCTCCAGCACCTTTTTCCACCTATAATACATCTGCAGACTCTGTTCATGTTCCTAATGTATCTTGTTTCAACTGACTTCTACACTGTCAAATTGTTTATATGTTACTGAAGAAACTTAAAGGGATAAAATGATGAATTTCATTAACCTTGTTAGGTTTATATTTGTAGGGAAATATTACACAGTAATTGTAGGGAACAGACCGAGCTTTCCTCCAAAAATCACAGCAACGGCATTGTTTATTCAAACAAGTATACAACAAGTTTACAGCACCTTGTGTATACAACTTGAGTCTACAATCACAAACATGCCAGGGGGACTAAAGGTTGTAAAAATTTAAAATACATATCGCGTAAAGCTTACAGTGGTCATATGTTTTAACAGCTTTTTTGTTTGTACATTCAGGTATTGAAGAACTGTATTGTTTGATATGGACAGTCAGCTCTATAAAAGTTTGGCTTTTTGCTTAAGAATTTGGATTTGTGAATATAAACTTTGGTCAAAATAGTAAAAGTAAATTAAGTAGAACTGCAAACAGAGATTCCTGTCATATTTCATGTATCCAAACAATACATTTTTCCAAAGTAATATGAAGTGAGGGTAGATATGATCAGCAATAAATCGTGACAATTTATTCCAGTTATTTTGAATGTGGGCAAAGACCAAAATAAATGTACCAGCTTTTTTTCTGAGCTCCCCACAAAATGTACAACTTACATCAATGTCTTTCTTGAGTTTCTGCAAATAATGATTAGCCAGATAAAATCTGTGAATCATTTTAACTTTGACTTTGTTAGTAAAAAAAAAAAAAAACTTATGCGGTAATAGCCAAACTCTTTCCCAAGAAATATCTCCAACAAATGTGGACCAATATGAGGGTGTGCTTATAATGTAATGTTGAAGAAATTGACGGATTGCCTTATTTTTATTCTTAGTTTGCCATGAAATACAAGTTTTCCCAACAGTTGTTTCAGTTGCATCTAACAGGGATGACCGCCATCTCCCTTTAAAAAGCAAAATGATACCCAAAGGGACAGCATCAAAGACAACTGAGAAATCCTTTGGTGAAACAGGGATTCCATAGTGCTGAATAAATTTAACATAATTACAGAGTTTACCATGTTGTTTGAATAACTGACTGAACAATAAAATATTGTTACTAAACCACTGTTGAAAAAAATAGATTTATTTTTATACAAAATATATCTATTATTCCAGATTTAAAAAAGCACAAACCTGTGAGGAGTGAAATTATGTCTGTAAATTAGTAAGTTTAAGTAAGTTTGAGGGGAATTTTGTCAACATTGTAAGTGCATAACAACATAAACTTAAGACCAACCGAGGAGAAGACTTTTGAAGGTGATGGATTTAGTGTGGTGTAGGCCGGGAAATTAAGGCCACCTTTACCGTACTCGCTCATTAAAACAGATGGGCCTTTTTATCCGTTTTTTGGGTTTTTGCAGTCCGTTCTTGGTCCGCTGTCAGCTGACTATGACGTCATCACGCCAACTGAGAACCTGCGTCGAACACGGGAAGTTGAGTTATCAGCTGATCCAGCTGGCTGTTGTTGATGCCTGAAGTTGCCGTTGTTTGGACACTGTGTCGCTCTTTATCTGCTCCTGACATTGAAGACACAGAGAAAGGGACACGGTGGGCATTTACCGGCTGACGGGCTTATGAGTAACAAGGGAAACGAGGACTTTGAATTAGCGCACTAGCGGCAGAAGAGCTAACGTTAGCTCCAACCGTCCGCTCAAGGGAAGAAAGAAAAACAGGCTTTCTTTGTTTATGTCGTGCCAGTCTGAACCGCAGTATTCATTTTCTTTGTCTTGAATTTAGGGATATTTTCTCTGCACACACGTTATTTATATTTATACTTCATTACCATTACGTGAAGGGCAGCTAGCCCGTGAGCTAACGTTAGCCCATAGCGCAAATAAAAACAGTCTTGTTGTCAAAGCTTTGATGCTTTTCGTAACCGCCTGACAGCGACAGATAACGAGAGCTAACAGTCAGAATAGTCGGGTTTGGGGACATTATTTTCGTGCCTCTGTATTTTTTATTGTTTTATACCTGTTTGTCACTGGACTAGATGTCTGTTGGTCTGTTTGGAAACACAGGACACAACACTAGCCGAACAAGCTGATGGTCAGTCTGTACAAGTTTTTCCTCTCTGTGTTTATTCTAGACTTTGCATTGACTGTATTCGGGTTGTTGTTGTTTTTTTATCCGTATCGATTTCTAAACCACACAAACAAGCAATAGGTTGACTGACAGCTGGCCTTGTGCGGTTTAAGTTTGCTGGCAGGTTGCGTAATTTGTTTGTGTGCAAGCTTGTCAGCCTTTGCAAAGGAACCTGTTATTTAAAACGTATGTATCTTAGTAAGCGTTAAGTATTCAGCCTTAGGTGCCGTTGTGGATATCATTTTATATGTTTAATACATTTTATCATTCTACTTTGGCACCTTTTTAATGTCAACAATATATGACATGTGATCAAGTGGACACTTTTTACTGTAACCCATAGATTGAGTGGCTGCTTGATGCTCACACATGAATTTGGTGGCTTTAGAGAAATAAGTGTTTCACTGTAGAGTTATGAATTAAAGTAGCCGTCTGAAACTGTTGTGAGACAGTGCTGTGATCAGGGAGAGACAAGCAGAGAGAGAGAGAGAGAGAGAGAGAGAGAGAGAGAGAGAGAGAGAGAGAGAGGGTCCCTCAGAGGGTCCCACTGTGTCTTGAGGTGAGGTGAGCTGCCCCCCACTACTTGCCAATGCTGGATCTGGAGGTGGTGCCTGAGAGATCACTAGGAAATGAGCAATGGGAATTCGCCTTAGGTATGTATTACAGCATTTCCAAGTTAAAAAGAGGTTACTTGCACATACAGCATAAAAAAAAGACTGAGAGCTATTGATTCATCTAAAAACGTGCACACATTGCATGTGCATGTTCATGTTATTGTTTTTACCATTGAGGCTATATAAGAAATGCAGTTGCTTCCCCTTATTTGTGTGTGTGTGTGGTACATGTCTGTGTGTTTTCAGGGATGCCATTGGCCCAGGCCATCTCTATTCTGCAGAAACACTGCCGCATCATCAAAAATGTCCAGGTGCTATACAGTGAACAGGTGAGATGGCCAAATGTCTGTCTGTCCCTCTCTCTCTCTCTCACTTTCTCTCTCTCACACACGCACACAATATTAATCAGCTTGTCACCATTTTGGCAGTAGTACAAGTTTCATGTGCACTGTTTTCCTGTGTGGTAGCAGTAATTCCAGCTGTTTTACAGCCTGCCAATATTTGTATTAAGTTTTTAGTTAGATTATATTAATAACAAGAAATATAAGTAACAAGAAATGTCAGTACAGAAATGCCAAAGATTTGATATTGATCAAAATATTGATTCATGACTAAACTCCATCAGAATTACAACAAACATCCTTAGGTGCTATTTAAACTGAGTTAATCTGCTTCCTGAGCATTGTGTAGGTGTGGTTTGTTCAGATTGGATTGACAGTGGTCTTGCAACATAAGCAAAGAACCTCACTCTGCACTGTCATCAGATTTTGATTTAAATGTTGCTGAATCCTGACTGGTGTACCAAAGTGCTTGACATCACCTTTTTCTGGCCCACTTCAAACCAGTGAGAAGAGCACTGACAAAAAAACAAAAACAAAAGCTGAAAATAGCAAAAAACGTTCATGTTGGACTCATGCGCTCAGGACAAGAAGCAGAATGAGAAAATAGGTTTTCAGA
The DNA here is from genome assembly GCA_038419695.1 of Scomberomorus guttatus. Taxonomy (NCBI): domain Eukaryota; kingdom Metazoa; phylum Chordata; class Actinopteri; order Scombriformes; family Scombridae; genus Scomberomorus; species Scomberomorus guttatus. The sequence goes on from CM076453.1 coordinate 7,783,212, forward strand.
GCCGTTAAAAAATTAAGTGATCTTAATTTAAAAAAGCTGTTTATGTTATGTGTGTATATAAAAAATAGATATGAGCTATAATAGCTTGATCTGATGTTTTTTAAAACTCTCAAATATTGGCCTCAACAATCCAGTATGTGCGTACATCTCCCTGTTAATGAATTTGTTTATCTCCCCTCCAGACGCCACTCAGCCATGACCTCATACTGAACTTGACTCAGGATGGGATTAAACTGCTGTTTGATGCCACAAATCAGAGACTCAAGGTGAAAATTGTTGATTTTATGGGGGTTGTGAAAAAGAACCAGTGATGTGTGCACACTGAGACTCAAGCTGTAAGAACAGAGTCAATGTGTTTGTGCTGCCCTCCTCCTAAAGGAGTCTCTAAAGACATTACCTCTCAATATAAGGCCAAATCTGGATATGACAAGGATATAATACTTAATACTAATACATATACTAAATAATACTAAATAGGATTTCTAACAACTGTTGTTTGGAGTCAGCAAAAGAGAGCTGTGGTATTTCTCCAGTTAGCAGATACCACAGTTGCAAAATTTGCCCCCATTTCTAGATAATTGGCAAATATACTGGCCTCCCTTCCCTTGACCTCCTTGTATAATCACATTTAACTAACCATTTGTCTTATACCTGTTTGACTCTTTGACTCTTTTCATCTGTCTGTTGTGACAGGTGATTGAAGTGTATGACCTGAGCAAAGTCAAGTTGAAATACTGGTGAGTAGAAATATATTTCCAAAATGAAGCTAAGCTAAGGGGTATACAAACCTGTTGAATAACACCTAATCTCGCTAGGATGAAAACCATGTATGGCCTTTATCTACAGGCGCTAGTCTGTATAACACGTATTGTTTGTACTGTATACACTCTACATTTTTATGTTGCTACAGAGACCACTTTCAACTCCAAGCCATAGCTCCTCACAGATGGGCATACAGCTGCTACTCTACTACTAATAATGGAGTCTGCCTACATTAATGTGTATTAATGTTTATTCTGTGTTGGTTTTTACTGGAATCCATTTCACATTGCTGACAATAGCTTCTCAAGTAATGCTATACAGACATATGAATGTTAAAAGTGTTAACACTGACTCTGTGTGTGTGTGCGTGTGTGCGTGTGTGCGTGTACACATGGGTGTGTGTGTTGCATTTCAGTGGAGTCCATTTCAACTCTCAGGCCATTGCCCCCACAATTGAGCAAATAGACCAGTCATTTGGAGCTACGCACCCTGGAGGTACACACACACACACACACACACACACACACACACACACACACACACACACGTAGGATGTTTTCTCTTTAAAACACCATGAAATAGAAAACAGAGGTAACACAGACACACTTGTACTCCTTCTACAGTGTAAAACTTGGTGTTGTATGTGTACTTGCATGCATAAACCTGCCTATGATCTTACTTATCTTTTATGAAGTCTCTTCCTCCTCCCCTCTCTCCGTCCAGTTTACAATGCAGCAGAGCAGTTGTTCCATCTCAACTTTCGAGGACTGTCCTTCTCCTTCCAACTGGACTCATGGAACGAAGCTCCAAAATACGAGGTGAGAATATTTCAATTGTTTTGCTTGTCAGCCACTTCAAGAAGGGCTGAGTGGTTATTTCTACCTCCATGGGAAATCAGGGCAGCCTTGTGATTTAGGTAATTACCCTTCATGTAGACAGTTTGAGGTCAAGCCCCATGTTTGCCTAATAAGTAATGATCAGGGATGTGATTTGTTATCTTATTTTGGACAAAGAGCTTTCATTAATCTAATAGGAGGTGACTGCATGCATGCTTCTGTCCTGCGTTTGTGATCCTTATCACAATTGCAAAAAATTGTGGCAGATTTTCTGAAACATTGGAAGGAACTTTAATAGATTTCAAAATGCACAAATTCTGTTGAGATGTCAAGGAAACATTACAATGTTATGTAATCAGTAAAAAATCAGACTGCAGTAGGGAGTTCAGGGGCTTTGGTTAGCTCAGGCAACATGCGTTCATAATTGATTTCTCCAAGACAAAGTGGGCACCCAGCAGCTAACATTACAAATTTTCAAGACAATATGACATGGTCAAATTTTGACACAGTCTGCAAACTGCATTTTTATACTTTCTGAATACAGATATCTTTGTAGCTTTGTGTTTGGATTTCTGTTTGTATGATTAGTCAGACCTTCTTGTGAATGTTGTACTGTCTGCAGTACAGCTGTGATGTCTGGGGTGATGCGTATCATGATCCAGCTGCTCTGCCGTCTGCTCCATTCTGCAGTTTGCTGCTGTGAAAGCACAAATCATGCAGTGATGTTTCACACCCCATTGACAAGTTTTATGCAGCTTATCACATCTTTTTGCTTTATCCATTTGGCTTGGGTTCAACATACTGCTTCAGTATATCTGTGATATGATAATAACTGCATTGTGTATATCCAAAATCTTCCAACCCGCACCGAGCTGCATGTTGATTTGGTTGAATGGTTTTGTTTGGTTCACTGAAGCAGCAGGTTGCGCTTTCTCGTAGTTTATAGTTGTGTGCATGTGCAAACATGGTGGCTTCTGCTGATAAATTAAGTTCAAATATTTGCATTTTGTTTTCAAAAGTTCAACATTCGGCTGTAGTTTCCTGTTTATCATGAGTGTAAAGATGACGGATGACTGCGTCTAAGATTGTGTGAGTTGAGTGTTTTTGGTAAAACTGACGCAGTGTACTGAGAATAAATAACACTTGAGGGTTTATTTGATTATGTTCAGAACATATTTAGACCCTTTTGTCTTTTCCACATTTTGTACACATGTCAGTAAATGTATACAACGCCACATAATCACAGAAGGAAACATCTTGTGAACTTGGATTCACTCTGAGTTTAAAATTCAGACTGAATGGTATAATTTATAATCTCTTACACTACAGAGTTAGTTACTTAAGTCATTTCTACAAATGGTGGTTGCTGACTTTTTTTTTTGAAGAATATTTTCAGCTAAAACATAAATTAATTTAATTAAAAACTTGGTAAAGATGCAGCCTTTTTGCATCTCTCCTGTTTATGTATCTGAGTAAATGTGTTCCTCTGGATTTAACATGGTAGTAGCAACTTGGAAATAAACAAAAAATCAGCACAAAAGTGAAGTTACAACTGCTGACTCACAATGAATTTCAATTAGATATCGGACCTTTCCAGATTAAAGGTTCCTACCTGACAGAGATCCAAGTTGTATTGAAATGCAATGTCATCAATCAGCAGTTTTTTCCCACTGAAACATTAGTATGAAATCAGTCAGTGAGTTATAAGACACTTAACTTTTCTGTGCTTTATCATATTTTATCTTCTCTTTCTGTGCTTGAGAAATGTCTTTTTCTGGTAAACATCTGTTTGTTGTGCATTGTGTTCTTGATGTGTATGATGTGTACATGCTCACGCAAAAACACCAGTCCTGTACTACTCCCAGTTGTTTTGCCTTGGCAGCCTAACTTTGCCATGGGTTTGGCCTCCCTGCAGATTCCACACGGGGCCATGGTCAAGAGGATGCACATCTACACTGGTAACAACCTGCAAGAAACAAGGTAACAAACATGCTGTGCCTCTAACAAGGCTGCGCAATGCTCATCGATTATTATTTTTTAATGATAGAAAATGTTATATTTTAATCTCCATTGGAAGATGTTCTTTTAAACATGTGCCACATGTATCTTGCTAAGTAACAAACAGATGGGACCATAACATATTATTTCTGCAAGTGGCAGCATGTTGGTATACCAGACCCTATTAGAAGAACAAACAGTTGAACGCAAACCATTCTGAGAGCAGCAGATGCTTATTGATTACTGGCTATTAATTTGATTATTCAATTTGAATATTAATGCTCCAATGTGGCCAAAGAAAACCACATTACATAAGGTTATTATTTCCACAGTTCCACATGTAACAAACTACAAAATGTGTGGAGAACAAGGACAACAACAACAAAAAGCCATAGGAAACACAAATATAAAACCTCAGATATAATAAGAAGGCCCAGAAACAACTGACACACACCCTCTTCTCTCTGTCTTCAGAGCTCCGGTGATGCCATTAGCTTGTTTCCTTGGTAACATCTATGCAGAGTGCGTGGATGTCCTGAGAGATCGTGCAGGGCCTCTGGGGCTCAAACTCCGCCTCCTCACTGCTGGTAACATATGTCTCTGTGTCTGTGTGTGTGTGCGCCTCTGGAGGAATGAGGGACTTCCATGTTTATAGCAAGACCTGAAAGTATCTTTCCTCACATCTACATTTTGATTAACTGAGTGTGATTTTTCTTCTCCTGCCTCCAGACTTTCCATGACAATTGTACCAGAATGTGTAACTCTACTGGAGGGTTGAAGCTAAACAGGAAATCCAAAGCAAACATTTTTAAATTGGAAAATCTCAACTGCAAACTAAGATCAAACTATTTATCTTTTCTTAATTGTGTAACTCTAACAAGGACAAATACAGACTTAGCTGCTGGTACCTGGCTGCACCATGTGTATCTACAATAGCTGCTCACTGTTATTCTCTGACCTGCTGTTTGTTTTGCAGGTTGTGGTCCTGGTGTGATGGCTGATGCTAAAGTGAGATCCCTAGAGAGAAGCATCTACTTTGGAGATTCCTGTCAGGATGTACTGGGTGCTCTGGGCTCGCCACATAAAGTCTTCTACAAGTCTGAGGACAAGGTAGGAGAACTCCTCTTTATTCAGTGTCCACTTATTGTCATTGTTGGAATTATATTGCCTTTACTCAGCTCTGTTCTGATCTACATCCTATCCTGTGACAGCTCGATTTCCCCCCTGGGGTTGTAATAGTCTTTTTTAAACCAGACTAATTTAGTCCATTACCTACTGACATGCTACATTTTGCATGCTGGGTGCTAGCCTTCTTCTCACTTTAATGCACTCAGTAGTAAGGTTTGGCCTCTTCAATACACCTTCACAAGGAATCATAATGTACAATACATTCAGCCCTAATTGTCTAAAAATAAAGTAATCATAAATAGCACTGACAGTTTTACAAATTATTAAATATTCTCTGAACCTCTGACAAACTTTTCTAGAGTCTTTCAGATTGTTGTTTTGGGGGTTAAGCTGGTTAAGAAAGTTGAACATTTTAGCAGCTAAAGAGCCTGAGCTAAAACAAGAGTGAATATTGCACTTGCATTTTTGTCATGTGGCGAGAAACACAACTCTACATAAACGTTAATGTTTCTCTGTATCTGTCGAACATGAAAATAGGCAATATTCCGCATTAATCGTAGGGAAAATATGCACTGTCATTTATGAGTCATCATGTGTTCTGGTTTATTTTAGATGAAGATCCACTCTCCGTCACCTCACAAGCAGGTTCCTTCAAAATGTAACGACTACTTCTTCAACTACTTCACCCTTGGAATGGTACGTAAGCTCAGTCTGGGCTTGTGTGCGTATTAAGTTTGTATACTTTGGTGTCAGTGTTTTTTAATGTGATTTTATGCATACAGTTATTTTTTCAGAGATTCTGTGTTGAGTGTTATCTGTACATGTAAGTGTGCCTGTTTTGAATTTGCAAACCATCTTGGGAAGTCTAGGTGAGAGAAGGTAATTGACTCAGGCCACACTTATCATTTTCATCTTAAAATGCATAACTTTTGCTACATTTACGCTTAGTGTCCACACTACTCCAGCGTTTTCAAACCCCTTTAAACGGAGACTGCTGACCCTGTTTTAGTTTGAAAACTCCGGCGCTGCGTTGTGGTCTGGACAGTGGGAAACGGAGGCTATTGAAAACGATGATGAAGACATGCTCGGTTCTGCGAGGGTGTAAAAGCATGCAATATACCCTCAGTTTAATATTTTGCACCCTCAGTTGAAATTGAAATAATAAATGTCAAGCACAGAGGTGCACAGTCTGTGTTGGCGCCTCAGTGCGCAGCTACTGTTCATGTGTGTGCAGCAGTACAACGTGCAAAGGGGCTGAGTGAATGTGACTATAGATCACCGGGTGTGGTGATTATTAAATACTCTCTCAGCCAGCTGAGCCAAACACAGTCAAACGTGATAACGACAGCTCAACAAACAGAAAGCTTTTCTTCAGGAAATGTCTGGATGGTTCAGAGCGTCACAAGATGAACACACATCACCAAAAATGTGCACCCAAAGACAGATGGAGTAGTTTTTTTTTCATCAATTAGTTATTATAATAACAATAAAAATAAAAAATAAAGAAATTGATTTGGTAAAGTCATTTAATGATTATATTGGACCGACGCTATTTCGTGTTGTGACGCTATTTCATGTTTGTGTTGTAAGGATAAAACAGAAGACTTTTGCTGACAAGAAAGTTGTAAAAGAGGCTGATGAGCCTTGCTAACCCGACTTCTCCTTCATAAAACCGCAGAATATCAGGTTATAACCGACCAGTCTGATATGTGTGTAGAGGTGTGTGTGGTTATACTGTAGCAGCCTGGTGACATCAGTCAATTTAATGAAGGTAAACATGGTGAACAGCCTTGTGTAATGGTGCTGCGCTCTGGTGCAGCATCTCAGAGGCTGCAGATTTATCGACATATCAGTTCTGCTGCCTTCAGATGCTGCAGAGATTTAATGAACTGAAGGAGAAGCTTCTCATACGATATAAACAGCTGTGGACAACAGACACTGTAAAGTGTGCCAAAGTATGTACAGATTTGTGCTTTTTTTTCTGTATGAAAGTTGTATCTCAATCCCTGCAGTACATGTGTGTGCTGATCAGGTGAGTTCTTGGAAGTGAAGTGTGTGAGTGTAGCAGCTGGCAGTGTAGTGTAAAGTAGGCTTCAGGGAAGTATTTATTACAGGACTGTTGGATTGCATTACAGAGTACAGGGGGTTTCTCTTTTTTTTGGTCACTTCAAGTAACAAAAATATCTTCTCAGTTGGTGCTTTTTGGATTAAATCTTTGTCAGATATGGGTCTTTAGTCTGTGTCTGTCTGTCAGCCGGATCTTAAAAGATTTTGAGCCAGTGACCTTTTGGGTCGCTATCTTAATTCCCCAGACCTGTTTGGACAATCTGTGCTGGGAAAGTAAAGAGGATGTACTCATGTGTCCCTCAGCAGCCACTGTTTAGATCCTCTGAACAAGAAGCTTGAGCTCATGTGTATTTACTTAGTGCTCAGCTGGTAATACTGCACAGTTTCCTCATATTAATGGCGGTGTCACCCTCCCTCTGTTTGCATTTACTCGCCCACTGTTTGCAGTAAATAAGACTGCAGTTGTGTTTTCTTATTTTTCAGGATATCCTGTTTGACTCGACCTCTCACCTGGTTAAGAAGTTTGTCCTCCATACCAACTACCCTGGACATTACAACTTCAATATGTAAATATCTTCTCTACATCTGTCTTTCTCCATCATAGTTGATAATACTGAATGATCTGTGTGTAATTATTTACATCCAGAGCAGATATTATTTTATAAAATTAGACCTAATTTCTCTGTAGCATTTCTGTCTTGTTTAATTTTCTATGCTTTTGATTATGTTCTTTTCCCTCGTCGCAGATATCATCGATGTGACTTTAAGATTCCACTAGTCATCAAAAAAGGTGAAACACTTTTTAGTCACAAATCTATCTCATGGAGAATGATGCTTGCATGTCACCTTAAATAATGTGATGTGTTTTTTTTTTTATCCTCCTTTCATCTAATGTCTATTTCTCCATTTTTGTCTCTGCACTATCAGATGGAGCTGATTCTCAGACGGAGGACTGCATATTAACCACCTACAGCAAGGTCAGTTATAGACAGGATTTATAGGTCTGTTCACAGAGATCAGTGCTTTGATGTAAATTCACAAGGTGGTGCTGTGGTAGGGCTGTAATAATCTCACATGGTCTCTGGGCCTTTTTGAACACAGCGTCTGTGCTCCTAGACCAGTCCAGTTTATTGTCAATGTATACTCCCAGTTACTTGTAATCCTCAACCACCTCAACGTCAGTCCCCCCTGATGGCAACAGGAGTCAGGCGTGACATCCGCTTCCTGAAGTCCACGACCAGTTCTTTAGTCTTTTGTGAGGTTAAGCTGTATGTGTCCTGTGATACAGCCCACAATAGCCGAGTCATCCGAGAATTTCTGCAGATGACAGGACTTTGATCTGTACCTGAAGTCAGAGGTATAGAGGGCGAAGAGGAAGGGAGATGAGACAGTCCCCTGTGGCGCTCCAGTGCTGCTCACTAAGGTGTCCGAGGAGCAATTCTGCAGCCGGACATACTGTGGTCAGCCCGTGAGGTAGTTTGTTATCCAGGCCATGAGTGGTGCATTTACCTGCATGTCAATTAGCTTATTCCACAGTAATGATGGTCTGATGGTGTTTAAAAGCACTGGAGAAGTCAAAAAAGGTGGACAGGGGTGTTGTTGCAGACAGAAGGGGGAAGGGCAGAGGTGTCAAACCTATTAAATGGGCTCAGGTAATTGGACCTGCTCACATCCCCGTCCATCATTGTGTCCCTCTTTTGTTTGTGGCCTGTGATGGCTCTTATCCCATTGCACACCTCTCTGGTATTAATCTTTGAATTTCCTCTGCAGCCTATTCCTGTAGCAGTCCTTGAGCTCCCTCTGTACCAGTCTCTACTCCTCCCTATCACTGCCCCTGAAAGCTCTCTTCTTGTGGTTTAGTGTGGCCTTAATGTTCTTGGACACCCACGGTTTGTTGTTGGGGAAACAGTGTACAGTCTTAGTAGGGACCACAGTGTCCACACAGAAGTTGATATATGATGTAATGTAGTCTGTCAGGTTGTCGATATTTTCCCCATGGAGACTGCAGAGCAGTTCCCATTCCGTTGCCTCAAAACATCCCCGCAGAGTCTCCTCAGCCTCTGTGAAAGCCTTTTGTTTCTAGCTGGTTGTGCAAGCAGGCATTTCCCCAAACAATGCAGTTTTCACTCTTTAACTATTTTGTTATGTTTTATAAGCAGCAATTAAAGCAAGTAATTATTGTATCATTTAAGGCCCAGATGTTGTATTTTGCTGTATCACTAAATTAGCGTTGGTGAAATATGATGACATGACTTCTATACTTTTTTATACTCTAGCTACAGTCATCCTTTGATGTTACACCAGAGGAAGTAATTAATAAGTAATAAGTCTGGTGATATCACTTTTATGACCCATTTTTGCTTCAAGAAAATCTTTATGGAGATGATGGGTTTAGTGAAAACAGGATACAGAATTTGAATCAACTGTTGGTCTTGTAATTAATTCAGGGTTGGCAGTGTATAAACAAGCCTTTGTACCCACTGCCACAAAAGTTGTCTCTTGAATTGTCTGTTAACTTTTTATTTCACTGTCAGTGGGATCAGATTCAGGAACTGCTGGGTCACCCAATGGAAAAACCTGTTGTGCTCCACAGGTAAAGAAATGCACAATATCTTGCATACACAAATAATACTACATGTCCATTTTAAGATCGTTTGAGAGCATATTTCAGTGATGCTGCTGGTTTACAAATGCAACATTGGAGCTGCAAACTGGATGTTTTGTACATTAACCAAATACATGTCCGCTGACAATCAGATGTATGTGTTTGACAGGTCCTCATCAGCCAATAACACCAACCCCTTTGGCTCTACCTTCTGTTTTGGACTGCAGAGGATGATCTTTGAGGTCAGAACACGTTCAGTCTGTGTAGATTTAACTGATATTAGAGTGTGTACAATATGTGTAAAGTTATAGATGGCAGACAGCACACTGGTTTACACGCATTTTTAATTTGTATATAATCAGTGTTACAGGACTAAAATTACAGATAAGCTCTGTTTGAAAATGAGTTCTGGTTGTTTTGTTTTCGTCTGCTTGACACAGTGTTATTAAGAGATGGAGATAGTTTGGAATCTTTTCCTATGTGACCCATTCATTCTAACACATCTTTTTTTTTTTTCTTCCCCAGGTGATGCAGAATAACCACATAGCATCAGTGACCCTCTATGGTGCTCCACGGACCACCAGTCAAGCCCGACCTGAGTCCAGTAGTAGTAACCAGTGAACAAGTAACCAGAACCACATCCCATTCTGGCCTGTTCTGAATCTAGTACCTCTACTGACTGAACTTCTAACCCAGAGCCAGATTCGTAACCAAGCAGACCTAACCCAGAGCAACAAAGTTATTCTTGCCCAGCTCAGAAGCTACTCAACACAACAAACACCCAAGATAATTCAGAACAACCAAAATTCGACCTTGCATTAATCAGCTTTTTCCTGGTGGGTTCTAAGAATCACTCTTCTAACCAGAAACACCCGGCCCAGTCAACCCAACTCTGACTATCCCAGGACTCTGCCCAGGATTAGGCGACGCGGTCGCAGCGCTGGTGCGTTGACGTTTTGAAACGAAACCGATAAAATAATTTCTTGGTGAAGTGTGAATATCGCAGTGGTTCTGCAAACTGACATGGTGATGAAATCTGCATTCTAGTAGAGCTGAACTGTTTCCTGTTTCCATCCAGTGACTGCATCCGCCCAGAACCACAGATGAAGAGTTTGTCTAGACTAGTTTGGATGCTATTTTCCACCAGTAAGATGTAATGGCAGCCTGTGTGTGACAGCAACCTCCATAACATTGTGGTGATGAAGCGCATTTGCAGAAAATCTCAAAAACATCAAACATAGAGTTGTGGAGTTAATACAGCCATCACTGAAAACTGCTGTGGCCAAAGTCCTGAAACAAACGCTGGCTCGACCCACTGAATACACACCCACCAACCGCACTGCCAGCCGAACCAGTACCGCCTGTCTTCCTGCCACAACTTCCGATTCAGACCGAACTGGCTCAGTCAAAATCCGGACACATCCAAACTGCGAGAACCAAACCAAACCAGCCCAACAAGAGCCATCAGAGCCAAACACATTAGAAGCTGCAGAGGACAGTAACCAAAAAACAGAAAGAAAAAAAAAATATGAGAATGCAGATTTTGTCGTACAAGAAAAGAACCAAACACACTCAGGGTTTGGAGAGAGACGTGCCCCAGGATGTAACCCCGCTTACTGGCCGGGCCAGTCCAACCAGATGTGAAGCCTCTTAAAGCAGAACGATCCAAACATTCAACATCACCACCCTCGTCCACCTTCCTACACACTGTTCCTCCAACTGTCTTCAGTGGCGCCCGCAAACACACACACACACACACACACACACACACACACACACACACACACACACAACACAGCAGTAAACGCTCTATTAGCGGATGTTAGCGTGCCCGGCTTCTTGCTTACACAGACATACATTCACAAACACAAGCACACACTCACATAAAGGAGCATCTGCATGCGTTTGGCTGCTGATTTTTAAAGTGACATTTCAACAGACTGTAATTCAAGCACACAGCATTTCAATTCCCTCACTGCTACAGCGTGTTCTCATATATTTCTAATACACGACAGCTGGCTCATCTGTTCAGCCTTTAAACAAACACAAGCAAGGAGACATGCAGGCATGCACGCAGACACAAGGATTTGCATGAACTTGACAGACCTATTTGAATGAGAGGAAACTTATTACAAGCACAAACTGGCAACCTGTTTTGTTTATTTACTAGTATGGTCCTGCATGTTGTGAGGGGCATAGACTTGGCACACAGATTTCTTTATTTTTCTCTGCCCTGTTTTACTCATTCACACCATTTTCATGTTGTTGTTTCTTTTTTTTTTTAAATCAATGTTTACATTTGCACTAATACACACCCTTTTACTTGATTGGTTAATTGTGCCCTATCCTCATGTGGATGGATCAAATTTGGAGAGATATTAGTGTGTGAATATGTGTGTTCCATACGTTTGGACAGAGAAGAGGTTGTATGCAGTCAGGCCTCCCGTGTTGCACTCTTCTCCCTCTCTCCTCCGCGCTTTCATCTCTACATCCAACTGATGCATCGCAATTCATCCCTCAGTGATGTCTGCATTTATTTCTTTGTTGAATTGCCAAATGCTATAGCCAAAGATGTTTCAGGATGATTTCATTTGATCTGCTGACATTATCACTGTAATCTCTCGTCTAAACGTGTCCTGTGGAGAGTGGAAGCATGTTGCCCGTCCCACCTTTCCGTTGCATCTTTTGTTTCAAAACCTGCACATCAAAGTCACTGCTGTGGTAAAGCCTCTAAATTCAGCTCCTGGTTTCTGTAATTGCTGATGGTAATTACACAAGACACAAATAGCTGACTCATGTAAATGTTTTAAAACCAATCAGCCATCTTTCATCCGGATTTGGTTACAGCTGGAGACACATTAACAATACTAACAACTAGTATTTCTCTTTTGTCAGTGTCTAATTGTACAGTGGTTATTGTTGTCAGAGAGCTGTAATTTAAAGAAATCACCATTATTTCTTTGTGAATTCAGTACATTTGAACCCATTTTGGAAATGGGGAAGACCATCAGTCATTCCTGCATCGTAGCATGTGACTGCAGTTTGCATCTCTCCCTCCCGATATATGAATTTAAATTCTTTTTTTAATTCATTCAATAAACAGTGTATTAATTGTAATACACACGTTCGCTTTTTATTGTCCCTTGATAAAATGTCATTTGTTTTGTATTTTTCTCACTATTGCTGAATATATGATCTGTATCAATGTATGTGAAGGCATCAGGGTTGAAGTCAGGGCCTGTATACATGACATAATGTTTAAAGTGTTAACCAGAGACAAATTTGTCTTTGTCTGTTTTAAAAGCAGAAAGTTACAGTTTGGCTGCTTGCAGGTGGTTTGCAAAAGATACAGAATTTCATAAAACGGGTACGATCTTTTGTCATGAGGTGTGTAGAGCAGTTTTGTTTTTTTATAAGTTTCTATGACTCACAACCACACAAAATGGCTTCTTTTTTCAAATTTTTGGATCTCATTAACAGCAGGGGAAATTTTTCCAACTCAAGGTGTCAAGCCCAATGTTTCTGATTAATTCTTAATCAAGAGTATAAATCTTTTACAGTTCATTTATGGTAAACATCGTTTATCGCACCTTTTAAGTCAGGAGGTTAACTAGATGATGTAATCATTCAGTGTTTTTTGGCAGATGTTTTGTGGTTTCTTACCGTACAATTTGCCACAAGAAGGCCAAGTTGTAATTATCTCTCAGAACATTCGAGCTGTTCTTACATTTTTTTCCGTATACGGGCCCTGATTCTTATGGAGTTTATGTTGATGCACAAAATGCTGTAAATAGTTGTGTGCTCTTATTCTGCTGTCTTCTTATTTTCATGATCTAAAGGCTTGGCACAGACACAAACTGACTCAGGCCCCGGCTGAGTATCTTTAATATTTCCTCCTTGATTCTGGTTAGATTTAAAACTCAGGAGGAAGCATCTGCTCACAGCTGACTCATTAACAATCACTGGAAGTTTTGTTGTTGTTTTTTTTTTTTTTTTTTTAATTAAATTTTATTCCAGACCACTCAGTATTGAACCTTTTTCACGTGCAATGCTAAGGCTGCAAGTACACAGATGTGTTCAGTAGACGGCTCTGCTTCAGCTCTGCTTGAACTGCTGCTGCAGGGTGTTCACGTTTGATCTGCAGAACAGCATTGAATACAACGCTCTATTTACACACATTTGGACTGGAAGAGAGCTCTGATAGAGATGTTTTTGTAGCGTGGACAGAATCTGATTTCTAGCTTTGGCATGATTTAGATTTTCTTGTAGCCAGACTCACTCTGAAGTGATGTGATGTAGTCTCTGAAACCAGAAGAGAGGGATTTTCCACAGCTTGGTTTCTTAAACTGGGATCCCAAAAGCTAGAATGGTGTTTCAGGATTAAAGTCCAATAAATAAACCAATTTTCTCATTGGTCTCCCAGGTTTAAGAACAATGGCTGTCCAGCAAACACAATGTTCCCTCCTCCTGTTCTGGTTTATCCACATCTTGGGTCGAATAGAGAAACAGATGTATTATAATTGCCATGAAAGCTATATTCATACTTTACATTTTACAACTTGCTTTTGTGCAAGTAAATATGAGAAAAAAAGAAGAAAAAAAAAAACCACAAAACTGTTGAACATTGTGCCTCATCTCCCACCGAGCCTGTCTTTGACTTCTGTCTCTATCTCCTCTGTAAAAAGGAATCTCCTTGTACATACAATTTGAGAATGCATCAAACTGCATCATTGTACAGTATGTATGTGTGCGTGTCACTGAGCATAGCAACAAGCTAACGTGGTATTACGGCCGTCTCATTTACATTTTTCTGCAGAGAAAGGCGGGTTGGGTTGGGTTTCCCAAAACAACAAGCTTCATGTTTTGTACTTTGTTCTTCTTCTCTGTTTTATGTGGTGAGCGTGTGTTTTATAACAACACCAAACACCCACAACAATGTGCAAATGTTCACAACCCTTAAAAGCTTGTCATGATTGTCATTGAGCTGATCACTTACTGTAGATGATTTTCACAAAGGGGTCCCACCAAAAAAAAAAAAAAAAAAAAGTTGTCCAGGAGATGCTATCTGAAAAAAACTAGAATGTATGCTGACAAAGAATTTTAATTAAAACCTGAAGGAAAACCATTCTTTTGTGTCCCTCTACTGAATTTGAATAAATTGGTCATTGCCAAAAAAGGTCTCAGAGCTAACTTGAGCTTTGCTCCATTGGAAGCAGATGGGGCATAGATCATATGTAAAGACAGAAAAAGTAGAGCCAGCAGTGAATGAAGTAAATCAAGAAACTTCTTTGGGCGAATGTACGTAAATTTTCAATTATTTTGGCAAAGTGTCCTCTCTCCGGAACTTTTTCTCACACCTTTGACTAAATTAAATCATAACACCACAGACACACCAGGTTAAACCAAACCTAACTTTTGTCAAGTGTAGGTCCAGTCAAAAACTGGTCTTATATAAAGAACCCTTCAACCCTGTTGAAAGCAGTTATAATCTTTACTCTACAGTACAGTTTGGTAAGCCCAGCCCAGCGAGGAGCTACAGGGTGGGTGATGGGTAATCTCACCCAAACTCACGTGGACATATCGCATCTTTGTTTTTCAAAACTTTTAAGATGGAAAAACAAGTGCGAAATGTAATCCAGAGGTCTGTGTGGCTTTTAAATTTCAACTGTTTTTTTTTTTAATTTAATGGAGGAATGAATGATTGTCATAATCAGATTGTTGTAATTTATAATGGACAGCTTCAGTTCAGTGTAACGATACTCTTATATTAATGCTTTGTATTGTCTGTTCTTGGTATCATCTGTTCTGTTGCCCATCTCCCTTACTTTTTTTTTGTGGACTTACAGTACATTTCAAGCCCATTTCTGGAAATGGGGCAGTTATACTTAATTAAAACTTGTGAAATTCATTGGAATGTGGCGTTTTATATTTTGAATACTATAACTTTGTGTATGAAGAAAATAAGTAGATTTATTCAGCATGTCCACTGAAAAAGGCAATAACAAAATCATATAGTGCGAAGAGAAAGATTAGGTTTACTGACAGCTTAAGATGAGCCGCCGCTGTGCAATCTCAAAGAACTCTGATGCAACGTCTGGACTTTTCTGAAATCAAATGCTCACTGTTCATTGACATCAAAGATCATTTTCTGTGTGTGCAACCAGGATATTAAAATAAATAAATAAATAAAAAATGTGGATGTGAAAAAGGTTGGGAGGTTTTTATTTTTTTTTTATGTTTACACAACTTTGAAACTCTAAATTTAAAATAATTAAATTTCTAAAATTTGACTTCAGTCATGAACCTGAAACCTCTGTTTTGTATTTCAGCCTGTCAGGATTATATTATTTTTCTTCTAATAAATTATATGATTTCATCTTTATTTACATCAGTTGATATTTGGCTCATTCTAGCATTCACTGGGCATGAAATTGATGTTGTTATTATTTTCTCCTATAACACATCAAATCACAAAATGGTTGTCTGGGTTGCTGGGTATTGTAGGCACAACACGACGTCACAGTTGGAAACTTGTTTGTCCATAACTGTCTGCCAACATGTACAGTACCAGTCAAAAGTTTAGACACAGTTACTCTTTCAAGGAGTTTTCTTTATTTTTTTACTATTTTCTACATTGTATGACAATACTGAAGACATCAAAACTATAAAATAACACATTTAATCATCAGCACAACACAACTGATGGTCTCAAACGCATCAAAAAGGCAAGAAATTCCACCACTTAACTTTTGACAAGTCACACCTGTTAACTGAAAACCATTCCAGGTGAAAATCTCATGAAGCTGGTTAATAACAATATGGTTAATAATAATGCCAAGAGTGTGCAAAGCTGTCATCAAGGCAAATGGTGGCTACTTTGAGGAATCTAAAATATGTATGTATGATATGTATAATAACATATTTTGGTTTGTTTAACACTTTTTTTTGTTTATGACATAATTCCAAATGTGTTATTTCACAGTTTTGAAGTCTTCAGTATTGTTCACCAATGTAGAAAATAGTAAAAACAAAGAAAAACCCTTGAATGAGTAGGTGTGTCCAAACATTTGACTGGTACTGTATGTAATTCAGCAATGGGACATACATACAGTAATCACATCACTTAATCATTGTGTGTGGAGGATGCTTCCACACTTTATTCTAAAATAAATGTATAATTGTTTTAATTAATAATAGTCTTATGTCCTAGAACCGAAAACTCTCAATACCCACACTGACCAACTTTTCTGTACATTTACACTGACAGCATGTCTGTATTCAGCTTTACACTGAGACATGATGCAATAAAGACCTTTGTGACCCCATTCATGCAGCCACAGTCATGCATCATATGATAAATTTATGTCGTAACAATAATGTGTGTATTTTCTCTCCCGGCACAAGAATGGCATTTTTTTGGGTGCTGACAACGACCCATGTTACCGACTAAAACCTCTCACCAACCAGCCTCACAGGTTTTTGGCAAGATACCATTTTAACCAAAAAGCACATTCTGTACACCAGGTTGCTTATTTATCTGCTAAAGTAACTTGAGCATTGGAAGTGTCATAATTATGAAACATTTTTCTAAACATGTTTAGTTTTACTTTAACATTTACTTTACTTAACATCTAAAATCAAATCAGCTATTGATGTTTTAAAACTTTCAGAACTGAAACGAGTGCAAAAACTAAATTATTAAATTCAAATTGTGTGCAAGGCATAACACTATTTTTCAACTACATCCATTGTGTTCCACATGTGATCTATCAAGATCTGTGAACGTGTTTTTCTGTTGAAATACAGTAGAATATGATTATGTTTCTCTGCATAAATCTACCTTACAGCATTTTGAATTTTTTTTTTTAAAACAGATGATGGTGAATATATAAAGAGGTTTAAAGAAAAAGACAAAATTACACAAAACAAATCAAATCATTATAATTATAGTAATAACTGAAGTGTTCACATGAAATGTGAAAATGTTCACATGCCTGACTGTGGCCTTCCCACAAACACTCAGCAGAGGTTTTGTTGCATGTGTGTGTGTATGTGTGTGTACTATGGTCCCAGCTAGTTCCCAGTGTGCAGCCGGTTTCCATTTAGGCATCATATCATTTGTTGTTCCTCCAGGGAACAGATACTGTGACCGTCCATGTGTGCATCTATTCAGCATTAAGGGAGAAAGGAACATCTCTGCAAGTTACCTCTGATTCACATCAGACCATGAAGAGTCTCTTGTGTCCTCCCACACACCCGGTACACACAGCCATCTCCAGTCCTGACTGTCCACACAGTCCAATGAATGTCAGAATATTAACATTGCATTTACACTTCAATGGGGTTAAACCAGCAAACCACATTTCGTTATGTTGTCTTTTTGGATTGCTTGTCGCTGTGCAAAAAATTAAAGCACTTTACATTCAAAGTCTTACATCAAATTTATGATTAAAAAAAACTAAACACGAGACAATTATAATAACTTGAGAGCAATCTTCCTTACAAACTGAGGTCTTGCTGCACTGTTGTTCACAAACACTGTATGAACAAACACTCTGATAGCAAAAGCCTAAATTCTCTTTGGGCTTCCCTACTGAAAAAGCTGAAGCACATTTGGCCTTTGCCAATTCATTTCCCCAGAGACGATCTGCCAGGTCGGATGAAAGTCTCATATGAGTCAACTGTGCTTTTAAAAACATCACAGGGCTTTCAAGTTGGCCACAGATGCATTTTCTACATGCTCGGGCTGTTCCAGATCCCATTCATCCCTGCCGGAAGTTGCTAATGCGTGACAAACACCTGCTTCTCACCGTAGTCAGTCTCCTCTCTCGCATCTTCCACCTTCCCCCTCCACCTGAAGGGCCAGGACGTTGGGCTGGTCCTGTTGTGGCAACTCAGTTTGGGGTCGTGCAGCAGGTTCCACATGAGCCAGATCTGGGGCACACTGAGGCTGTGAACAACCATGAGTTCCCGGTAGAAACAAGGGTCAAATGTCTGAAGGTGGGGCGCTGCAGACGGTCGGGTAATTCCAAAAGTCCGAAAGCCCCGGTGGCGAGACGGTTTAACGCCAATCAGCTGGAGGCACATTCCCAGAAAGACATCATCAATGGGGAACAACTCCACCTAAAGGTAAAAAAATAATTGTATATCAAAGAATTCTTAAAAACAGACATACTAAGTTTTTAAATTTTCTTTTTCTAACTTTTAAGTACCTGTTGACAGGCAGAGCTAAGTCTCCGAGCTGTATGTCCAGACATGACAAACCCTCCTCCCCCAGCGTAAGACGGGTACAAACCCCCTCCATACATAAACTCTGGCACGTAATACTTGGAACTGCGGCGTCGAATGGGTTTAGCGTGGACAATAATATCACCCACAAAGAGATCCTCCTCTGACTTTTGACCTTGTAGCATCTCTAGTATGTTTTCTACATTCACATACACATCGGCATCACCTTTGAAGATAAACCTGTATGAGAAATCATAAAAGGAAAAGACAGGAATCAGGTATGAGTCACATAATGCTAGGAATTAGTTCAACTCATGATTCAGGTTAGTTTTATAAACACTGACTTGACATGAGGACAGCTGCTGTTGACCCATTCCAGAAAGTGCGTTTCCTTCAGTGTTAGGTTGAAGAAGGTGTCCTCAAAGTCCCACAGCAGGATGTCCCTATAGGTTTCACTCTCATAGGCCAGGAGCCGATCCCACAGAGGCAGGGCAGTCCGATTCCTGGGAACCCCCAGCAGGAAAAGAGTACGGATGGACACACCATTTTGGAAATGTCCCTCCTTACCCCAGGTACGACGTACCACCTGAAAGGATTAAATGTGGAGAGAAAGAGATTATTTTGTTGACTAAGAAACTGAATAAAACATAAGCTCAAACCTGTATTAATAGATTTTCTTGGGCCATTCGGGGGCAGTGCAAGAGTGAAACTGCTATAAACACAACATTTACATTGTCACCATATGAATTCGACATTGCAAATGTGTCAGCAAATAGTTGCTTACATATGGAGCAGACACAGAGCAAAATTAACATTCCTTTGGGGTCATAATTGTGTCCAATATTCACTTTTCTTCTAGCTCTCTTTTGGTCTCTATTAACTCCTGAGAGAAATATCTGGCTCTTTAGCTGCTAAATGCTCCACTATGTTCACCAGCTAGTTGCTAGCTTTGTCTGGCTGTCGTTTGGTGCTGAACAGGGAGTGAAGAGTGGGTTTATCAGAGCTCACAGAATACAACTGCCTGCTGCATCTAGAAACAACACTGATAACAGCGGTGAACCAAAACTGCAAAGTTGAGGGACAGAAAACAAAAAAACAAAAACTGAGCTGAAAGACACTAAAAAGAGCTGAGGGGAACTGCACTCTGGTGATAATTCTCATTATTACTTGGGACCCCTTTAACATTACACACTGGCATTTAATCTATTGTTAATATAAAAATAAGTCAGCTTTTGTAATTATCCAAACACAGCTTAATTACTTCACTGATTCACAGCAAAAGTTTTAAAAGTAGCACATATTTTTTTTTTTTTTTTTAGCAAAGGCATATTTTACCTGCCGCTTATCAAAATCTGCAGCAATAGATTTCACTGCGATGAGCATGTAGGGAGCAGTAGTAGACCCTCTTCCTCCTCCTCCTTCTTCCTCTGCTCCTCCGACATGACATTTCTCCGGCTGGTCTATGAGCAGCTTAAAGTTTCTATTATCCTTCTCTCTCAAATAGCTCTCAAAGTCAAACGGTGGCAACGTGGGCAGAGGATTGCCAGCGGCCTTGGTCGGCACGACATTCTTCTGTCGCGACTTGGATTTTCCCTTAGGTTTGACCTGAGGTTTGGACTTGGGTTGAGGAGGTTTGGACTTGGACTGGGGCTTGCATGGAGGCAGCTGTGGCTGTGAAGGGCTGGATGGGAACTGCTAATTAGGAGAAATGATGTAAGAAAGAAGACAGAGGACATTTATTATAACAAAATATCATTTTAATGAACGTATTATAAATTTAGCAACTTGCATCTCAGAACTCCAAAGTAGTGAACAGAAACATGAAAGCTAAAAAGCTAAAATGACACTGAAGATATCACCTTACTTTCTGTTTATACTGCTTCATGATTATCTTACTGGTTCATCATAAAACATGTTGGTCCCTCTGTGAATCAGTACAGATGAGCACTCACACAAACATAAATACAAACATACTGTGTGTACATACATTGATGCACTCAGTATGAATGTTCATGCATCATATACTGCTTGTGCAGTATGTGTGCTCATCATTGCAAAACACCAGTAGACAGTATATGAGTATATCTCCACACTCACTGCTGTTTCTCTGTGAGCACAAAGAGTATCATATCCATAAGTGGGATGTGAGCTACAGTAACAAATACTGATTTGAACCCTGGTCTGGTTTCACTGATTTGTCACAGAATTCTCCCTCATGTCATCCAGCAAAGTCATCTCTTTCTAACAGCCTCTGCAAACCAGGATAAAGTTATTTCCTGTAATATCAGTGTGTGATATAGAATCAACCACAACATAATGACACCAAATACAGATGGAAATTGATGGCTTGACAAATGTGTGAAATGAGAATAATGCCGGCCCAAATTTAAAAACATATTTGATATAAATGTATCATGGTAAATTCTACATTACCCACGTTTTCTTAACTCACCAGATTAGGGTGATACAAATCGCAGTTATACAGTAGTGCAAATTCATATTTTACTGTCAAAACAAGTGTACATGCAAGGTTCAATACACTTATTATTCAGTTCCATAGTCTGCCCAAACATTCACGCTGTATTCTTATGATCACACTGCTGGGGTTCAGCAGTGAAGCCACTTGCACAGATGCAATGGTACTGAAAATTTTGCTTACTGTACAGTGTTTTCCAATTTCCAGTTGACAGCCTCTGGTTAATATTATTCATTGGTGACAACTTGCTGCTCCCTCTAATATTTCCAGTGACACACCAGTGTGTCGCAACACAAACTTTAAAAACAATGATGACATTAAAGCAGCATTCATTGCATTTTTTTGGCCACTTGGGGGCAGTAGAACAAGTTATAAACACAGCACTGACATGTTACGGCCCCATAAAGTTGTTATGGAAAATGTGGGAGACAACAGTTGGCACATCAAGCAGACATGAAGCAACATTAGCATTCATTTGGAGTCGTGTTTCTGTCCATCTAACAAATAAGTATAATATTCACTCTACATGTCTTGGACTCCACCAAATCCTGAGGGGATTATATGGCTATTTAGCTACTCCACCATGTGGATCATTTAGGTGTATCAGAGCTTTTTCGCTGAAAACAGTAGCCTACTGCGTCTGAAACCAAAGTTGATGAGAACGGTGAGACTGAACCAAAACATTAAAGTTGTGGGCCGTGAGCAATGGGCTGAAAGATGCTAAATAAGCTAAAGGGAACTGCAAAGTTGGTGGTAATTCACTGTAAGCTTGTCACTACAAGCAACCCCTTTCACATTGTCGTCTTTTGATGCATTGTTAGTATAAAAATGTGCAGCTTTAAATTTCTAGTAAAAACATTATACTTACACCCAGCATACTCATAATACATTACACTATGAATGAAGCTACAATGATTCTGATACCTACATGCAAACATGCACACACACGCACACACATTCATGAACTGATTCAGATCAGGTCATACCACTGGAGACTCCTGGCCTACTTTGGCCCCGTTGGCTCCCAGCAGGGTTCGGCTGGAGCTGGTGGAGCTGTGGATCTCCAGCTTCCATGCAGGTCTGTCCCACCCAGAGGACACCAGGACCTGGAGACATGGGTGGAATTTTGTGGGACATTGGAAAAGGACAGGTGATTTGTCAAGACTTGACTACTTTATGAGAGGGAGAGGTTTGTGTACTGTAGCAAAACAAAACTAGAAATACCGCCTCGCGGTTGTATGCCTCAACCAGCCAGTCAAGTTTCAGTTTACATGTCTGTTCAGACTCATATAATATTTGTAGTGAAGACTTTGAAGGAATTTAATAAAAGCTTGGCCAATAAAACTGATTCTGATAGAACACACAGTTGTTGCCATGACAGCAGACGATGCTTCAGTGAAGTTGACCTTTGACCTTTTGGATATAAAATGTCATCACTTCATCATTTTATCCTATTAGACATTTGTGTGAAACTGTCATAATAGCATATATGTGTGATGGTTAGGGTTGGAGAGTGGGGGTGGGGGTCGTGTAGTAAAGCGTGTGTGTTCCTCCGGCCACGGCTGTCGCCGGCACAGTGGTTTAACAATCTAAATCTAGCCACTCCCATGCTGTGACTGGCTCTGTCCTTACCTGGCGGGCGTAGAGCAGCAGGCAGAATAGCACCAGTAGCAGCATCGTGCACATCACATCTCCCTTCACATGGAGGATCCTCCTCATCGTTACCATCTTCCTCAGCATCTTCTCAAGACACCGACTTCACTTGTATATTGAACAGGAATGCATTGGAAAGGGGCAGCTGCAGCTCATACTGCATCTCAGCTTGGAGGGGTTCACCAGTTTTATTTGGGTTTGCAGGCTACTCTGCTGAGCCTGAAAAAGAGATACGAGGATATTCCTTTCCCCTCTCTGCTGCATTGCTAAATTGTACCTCAAACTTCACAGTTTGTCTGTAAAAACACATCTCTGCTGGAGAAAAGCAACTTATTGGGTTCTTTGTACATATCACTTGATCCATTGTGGCAGTCTTCATCCTCCCCTACTCCTCAGGCAGCAGTGGACAGGTGCATCCTGGACAACAAAAGCATCAATCAAAGATATAATCAGGACAACACAACAAGCAGGAGATAATAGTCATATAAAAGTGAATAAGATTTGATTGAAGTCCTTAAATACTAAAATGCTGTTGCTGGTCCCCTCCTCACTTCTTTCACTTTACTGAGGAGGTACAGCATATATCAATACAGGAGATTCCTCTTGTAATTTGTTTCGGTGGCAATTTCTCTTACTTATTATCATTATTATTATTATTATTATTATTATTATTATTATTATTGTTCTGTACGTTTCTTTGCTCGTCTGTAACTCAAACACTGTTCAACCAACACATACCGCTTTATATCAAACTGTGCAGAATTATCTGTAGATTTATGCAAATGTCTGCAAAATTTACATAAATGTGCACATTTAATGCATATTTAACTACTTTTTGATGTATTAATGTTAAAATAAAAATACATAGACTTCCAATGTGTTTATAAGTCAGCCACTGTGTACAGTAGAGACTCCATTCAAATTCCAAAATGCTCCGTATGACATGCTGATCAAACATGCACACTCTCATAATGATGACATGTATAATTTATGAGTTATAAAATACATGGAAGTCAATGAGACCCCATCCACTCCCATTGTATTTATAATACAGCAATTTCAACTTCATTCAATCTCCACATGCTTATCACCCCTCTATGAGCTCATGATTACAACACTCATAGTTTCACATATAACGTATGTTAAGCCAATGAGCTGTTTTCAGTTCCAGTGTGCTAATAACAGGTATAATTTACAGTAGCAACTTTATGCAAGTTTCCTAATATTTACTTCAACATGCAAATGAACTGTGATGGACCACATCATTCTAGACCATATATTCGGGACCATATATTTTTTCCAGTGACATTGTTCTCCTCTCCTCCCCTCTCCCCTCCCCTCCTTTCCCCTCCCCTCCCCACCCATCCTCCTGTGTCAGCAATTCTTCTGTTAGCAGCAGTTTTCAGGTTCCAAGGGCTTTTGGGGAAAACAGGCTTTAAGATGTCACTGGACCAATTAGCTGCAGGCTCTATTAAAGAATGAGAGGACCATAAAGACGTGTAACGTGAATTCATGTATTCAGTTATCAGTGTCTTCCTTTTTTTTTCTTTTTTCTTTTTTTTTGGTGGAGCACCTGGCCCCCAAAATGTCTGTGCACGGCCCTGGTTAAACTACACTGATCACTGCAAATATATAATACCAAACTACTGCAAAACACATCAATGCAAAACCAAAACTAATCAGCTTGTCAGCAGACAGCAATTTTCTTCAGGAAATGCTACTTTTCTAGTTTTATATATTATTACAACAACTACTTACATTTTCAAATTATCAAGATTTCCTTCCCAGCCTAGTTTTCACAATTTAGATTACAAAGGTTATCTTAGCATTTTTGTTAAAAATGACTACATTTGGCTAAAATGTTATTGATAAAATGGCAATAACTGATCTGTGACTGTCTTTTTCTAGATTGCCATCCCAATCTGTTCAATAGGAGGGGGAGTGTCTTATGTAAGTGAACATGAGGGTACCATCTATTTCAAAGAACACTGTGTCCCAACATCATTGTCATTAGGAGCAAACATGCCTAAATGTTGATGAAAACATCTTTTTTTTAAACTCTTGAGTTATTTACGTGACTCATATTTGTCACAGAGCACCAATTCCACACAAGCAGGACTTTTCGCACAATTTATGCGGAAAAGCTCATTTTTCGCCTTGCACATCTTGCATGTTTCACAATTTCAACAACGGGTCTGTCCTGTTTTATGATACAAACGTTTATGAAATGATCGATGAGTAGTGCAAGTCATGCAAACTTACCAGACGAGACCGGAGGAGGGGGTCAAACTGAAAACATATGTGCTCTGGGTGTCTGAAACTGCTGCGGAGGCTCAACTCTGCAAACTACAGCACAAAGAAAACAGTCTCCCGAAGTTTGCGGAGAAAAAGAATCAGTGAGAAAAGAGGAGAGAGCAGCCCAGATGCTGTATTCATGAGTGTTGTCTCTGTACCTGGACAGAAGATACGACTGTACCGCTCTGTCAGACTTGGCGCTGATGAGCCCCTCTTTACGAGCTACTGCGCTCTTGTTGCCTTTAAGTGCTGTAGGAAATAACGCCGTCACAACTTGTCTCCCGCACGACGGAAACAATGCGAGCGTGTAAATGTGAAGTTTTGGTTAGTTGTTTTTTTTTTTTTTTTGCGTTTTTTGTACAGAAGGTCTGTACTGACCTTACTTTCACGTACCTGAAAACCAAATTATTCAAATGACAACAAACAGGATATTGTTTTTTATCATGTAAGCTAAGCTAAAAGTGTTAATGACAACCAACAATAACATAAAACCTGTGTAACAAAATTATGGTGGTTTCAACTGATTTGAGTGTGCCTTAATGAGGTAACCTGAAAGAAAATTAAAAAAAAAAAATAGCCGAACTGATATTTAATGAAGTGGAGACGTCAAACGTAAGGTACAAATGATAAAACTTATTCACAATATCCAACAACCTTTTGCTCATATACCATTTAAAACGCTGATACTTGAAGACATGACTTTTCATGAGCCAGTGGTCAGAAGCTGGAGCTAACCAGGAGCACGTGAAGGCAGCATCTTCGGTCTTTAGCATGACCACGTGACTTAAATTGGAAAGGAGCAACTTCAAGCCAGATGCCAACACAGCAACTGGGGTGGATGGAAATGGAAGAAAGAGAAGAAAGGGATAAAAACAAGGGGAGTAAAACTTTTAATAATGAGTCATGAGTTTCTCTTGTTCCTCTACAAGGGAGTCAGAGATCAGGGCCATCTACAGAAGCCTGCAGGGGACACATATGCTATTCAGGTTATTGCTTGTTGATGCCTTTCATCAGAGAAGCTTTAATTCCTCCAGCTGAGTATATTTGATTTGCAGGCCTGCCACCCCAGGAAGAGGACGCACAGATGAAATTGTGTAAGTGAGGATGAGATGAAGATGAGAAAGCGAGGCCAGGAGGAAGCTGGGGAAATAAAGGCTGTTCATAAGATGAAAATGAAAAGAAAGAAGAGGAGGGAAGAACACATACTGTAATGACTCACACAGCCTAACGTCTGAAGGCTCAAACTGCTTTTTAACATACTTAAACTGTGTTCAAGTCTAACAAGTCATTCTATATTTAAATACATCTTACAAGCTTAAGCAGCACGCTCCACACCAGAGAGCAAGCAAAAGCAGAGACACTCACAGCATGAGCAGCAGTAATTTATGACTTTAGACTGAAAACTTATTGCCAGGCCTTTGAATCCGCCCACTCCACCAAGTCCGTCAGGCAAGAATCCTTACTGAACCATATGTAAGACCTAAAGAATTCAGCTGTGAGCGGACATGTGTGCATGCTATCAGACCTACACAAGAAAGTAGGGGTTTCAGGAGGTTTCTAGTATTATCACAGAGCTAAAATGACCAAATAAATAATAAAGACTGCATAACTTGAGTAGAGAGATCTTCAAAGAACAAAAAGATCTTTCTCTCACTATGTATGGTCACAAAGAAGGTAATCATGAATTAATGGATTGTTTTATGTAAATATGCCAACTCAGACAGAATGGGTCCCTGAAGCAACAGAAATTAGTTAGAAAAAGTAGCTTTTAGACTGCACAATAATGACACAGAATACACTGAAACAGTAAAAGTACTTATATCACTATAAAAATCAATCCAAGACCACCCTTTTTATTTCTCTTTTTTGAATTAAGTTAATAATTGTCCTTTTTTTCTATCAGTGCTGCTCTACAGTATTAACACACCTGTGCTGTAAGATGGAAGTACAGTGAGAACTGAAGGATGGTAATACCGTTTATGACTGATAGTGTTTGAGGGGTGGGTAAAGGGTTGGTTCAGATTTGCAAATTGGTTTGTGAGGGTGAGAAATGGTAGGACTCACTTGTTTAATTAATTAATTGTTAGAATGCTGTATTGTGTTTTTCAGTTTGTATTTTTGTGAATTGAAAATAATAATAAAAACTCCATATAATCATATAAATGAATCAATAAATGTAGGAATAATGTATAACATGGTTTACGTGGTAGATGCATGACCAAAAACTGGAAGTCAAATATTTCAGTAACTATATATTTTTTCATTTTTTGCTTTTCCTCTAAGAGATTATGCTCATTAACTATTTGGTTTCTGAATGGTGCGACCTGTTATTGCAAAAGCATTTACTATAAATTAATTTTGTTTCACCTTGTTGTGATGGCATCTTCTCTATGCTTGAGCATTTTTTTGTCACAAAGTATTTGATACCTATAACATTTTTACTAAGAAAAAAAAACTACATGAATGTGGTAGAAATTGGATATTAGCAACATTCATGTAACTGAAATGTTCCTCAGATACTTTTCAAATAATAAACAAAGTCTAGTGAGTGGAAAATAATTACAGATGAAGTGTCCTTGAGTAAAGCACTAAACCCCTGATCGCTCCAGTGCAAGTGCTAAGTAGCTGACTACATGACTTGGTAGGAGTCTTGTATAGTATAGTATTACTTTGAGGGACTTCAGCTGTAAGTGGGCTGAAGTTAATGACGCTTTACATCTGTTCATTCTGCACTTGGGAGTTCAAACATTAAACAGAAGAAGATATCCAGTATGAGGAAAAAAGGGCTAAAGTGCTTGGCTACTCTTTTTAGATGAGAGAACTGACCTCACTGTTTTTTCCTGCACACTAATTCTAGTTTCCAAAACCCACATTCAAACGCAGCCAGAGGTACATTCAGAATAAATAGCTGAGCAAGCCAACTTGAGAGGTAAATCATTCAATTATGACACAACACCAAAGTCATCTAACAGTTACACAAACCTTTAAGTTAATTTAATAATAGTCTCTGCCACCAACACAAAATTACATTTACAATCTCTGTGTGCGATCTACAAAAAGGTAAACAAGTTAAACACAGAGCGTTGGTCCTCTGTGACATTCAGTCATCTTAAAATAGTTTTCTTTGGCTACAAACACCACACAAACACACAACAGCTGGGAGCAGAGACCTGGGTCTGAGCGAGCTGTCATACAGAACTATCTGGGCCACCAGTGATTTCAATGGCACGATTGACTCTCTGAAGGGCTCTACGTGGGAGGAGGCCACTCTCTGTCTCGCTCCAGCTGCACTCTCTCTAAACATTACTGTGTCAGCTGAATTAAACAGTCAGAGTGCTGCTCCAGCAGACGGTCATCTTCGCCAAACGCTCATGTCTTTAGGTAAAACGAAGCAGTTTTGATGACTTTCCTTAAGTTTAAATATTTCTCAGACAAATGTGCAACGTCACCTGGAACACCTCTAGTACATCTGTAGATTCACTGGAAGCCAGGCTTAACTCGTATCTAATGATGCTGTCAAACAGTACACAGTGTGTGAGCCAAGTCTTACATGTTGAAATTTTCATCATATCAATCAATTCCAAATAAGTTTTTTGGAGAAATGGTTTGGGGAAAGGCTCCACTCCCTGCTTTGGTCCAGCTGAACCGTCTAAACACTTCTGTCTTTTATGCCTGCTGACTCATATACTCCTTTTGACAATTATGTAGCTAAACTGTAACTACACTACATCAAGCTCTTCCAGACAGCCACAGAACTTGACTGAGATGGAGGTCAGTTTCACCAGTGCAGCCAGTGGTTGGCCTATTTTTTCTGTGAGCTAGCAGAATTTCAAGGTTCAATTACAGTCAAAAATATTATGGAGCTGGTGCCAAATGTTGCTGCTAGGCTGTTGCTTATTCCTAAATCACGAAAAAAAAGGTAGATTAAGGCTACAACAGTGTCCCAATTCCACAATCCTACTGTCTTGTCCTCCCAGGCTCATCATTCTGGTGAAACATCTTTGCTGGTGCCGTGCTGGAAATAGATATTATACAGTGCTGAGCGGTTGTGTTCTTGAACATCTCCTCTCTCTTTCAATCTACTTGTCCGTTCCTGCCTTCCTCCCTCCGCCCTCAGGAGGATGCGGTGCCGGCTCTCATGATCCTGAAGAGTGCGTTGACGTTATTGCTCTTGATGGCGTCTCGACAGGCGGAGATCACTTGGTTCTTGGGCTTACCCACTGAAGAGAAGGATGAATGGAGACATTCTGATCATGGTGTGTTATCGGAAAAAGCAGTCCCCCCACCCACATCAGCAAAGCTCTGAATATTCATAATGTGTACAAAAAGCTTTGGAGCCCCACAAAAATAGAGCCAAGAGTCAATGTCCAATCATGCAAACACCTAGACAGAGCAAACGCATCTGAATCCAGGATGTAAACAACACAATACATTCCAGAAATCTACCCAAGTACAAAATGTCTCAGACAGTCACTAACATGCACATCCTTTCTCTCCTACGCAAAAGGGGATCTTGCGTCTTACAAACACAGAAACACACAGTGGCCTACCTCGCAGTCTACCAGCCCGCTGTATAGCCTGGTTGACAGACTTGAGACAGGCCAGTAGGGCATTGTGGTTGTTCGAGCGAATCTTATACTCATTGATAAGATCCCTGTTTAGATCGTACAGCTCTCTGTAACGCTTCTTCATAGTTGTCCTACAGAGGACAGAGAGACAGAAAATCAGAGAGGAAATATGGGGGGAAAAAAAGGTGAAAAAGAAAATAAATTAGGGAGAGAAAAACAGAACGGTGAGTTTGTTCCTCTGTTTGGTAAAAGAGACAAAATACGAGCATTCATTACAGTAGACCATTTTCACAGCAGACATCTGGACTTGTTATAGCAGAGAAGGAAAGAAGAAACTAATGATGTTAATGATGGCTTTTTTTCCATTAACTGTCCCAGTAAGACATGCCTTTAAGCAAGCATTCACAATACCAGGGCCTGGAGGTGGTGGACCTGAATGGAATGCAGCCAACATAAATGTTATTTTAATACTTGTGCTTTTCCTGCTCTGGCAATATGTCTGCTGAAAAAGTTCTATAGCAGAAAGTTCAAGGTATTGTCCATGTATTACTTGTATTCACACACAATGATAATGAATGAGTCCAGTTCAATATACTATCACTGAATAAAGTGTATGCATACTGTGGTAACTCACATGTCACCCATGAGGCGAGAATCCTCTGCTTGCACCAGCATGTTCCTGATGTAGTTGGAGTGATCAGCCATCGCTGCAGTTAACTTCTGATGGACAGAGTGGAACTCGTCCACCTAGCATGCAGACATTCAGGACCCAATATTAAAAACACCACAGCAACACCAGCATGTTTCTGATGAACTTGTACCTGTAGAAACTGGTCATGGCTGCAATTTACTTATTATAGACTAAACAGCTCAATGTTTGTTAGCATAAGCAGCTGATTTCAGTTGTGTCAAAAGAGTGATCATTCTCTCCTAACTGTTAGTTCACATTCAGAACAAACTCGATTTAGAATTCATTTCTTGCAGTCATATCAATCATTGCATAGGTAAAGAGGGACAGAAGATACAGTCTCTCGGATTTAATAAACAGCATTTAAGTGTTTATGACAGTAGAGGTTTCAATCAGACCTCTGTGAGCGTGGTGTGTAGCTCCTCAAAGTAGCTGGGGAAATCAGCCTCTGCTGACAGGTCTTCTATTGCCAGGAAGGAGGCCAGTGATTGGACCAGATCTCCTGCCAGGTCAATATCATCAGTTCTCAGAGTGATCTGATTGGAGAAATTAAAGTCAATTAATTAACTGAGTGATTTTAGTTGATTTAACAGGAAACGTCATGGGCTATTATAACTTTGTAGAAATTAACATCATTGCTTTGTTTACTCTTGATAAGGTGAAGTAAAAATGATTTACACAGCCAAACAAAAAACTAAGTATGTACAATCTAACACTTCATCCTCAACTGTCATCATTTTTGTAAGTGTTCAAACATATATTAAACTATATTATTAACACAAAAATTTACTATTTGTATTAAAGTACTGTGTACTTTACCTATTTACCTATTTTACTTGTAACATACATACAAACTCATCAGAAGAGTGAAAGTCTTGGCCAAGTTTGGTTCTGCATGTAATAATTTCATCCTTTCTAACACAGCATGATAAATAACATTCATCACTCTGATCAGAGTTTTGTTCAAAATTGACTAAAACATGAGAGTTGAACTGACCTGATGACAGCATGAAAATCAACTCTTTAAAGTAGATTGTTGGCTGTTGTTCTATGAAATAAACAACTACTCCCATTAAGTACCTTGGTATTTACAAATACTACAAATCAGTGACCTCATGTATAAATGTTTATTGTTTAATGTTGAGCAATAAAGCTCAAGTGATTGATTCTCTTGTTAGCTTAAAACTGGATATAACAAAGCGTAAAAATAGCTAGTGTGTAACATCAAAAAGAAATAATCTTGAATCCATGTTTCTTGTGTGTACCTGTCCATTGCTGGCCATGCTGATGGACAGCAGCCCCCCTCCCCTTAGTGAATTAAAAGTGACTTCAGGACTGTCTACTCCCTCTGGAAGCAGGAAGTTCTGATTCAACCACATCACCACCTACACACAGCAAGATGAGATAAGATTCAAATTAATAAACACATCTACATGTTATTACTATGCTATGGAATTGTACAGAATAGTGTTGTCATGATACCAAAATTATGACGTCAATACGATACCTGCCTAAATATCTCAATACCAATACTGAAACAATACCACCGCAAAAACCTAAAGCATCAGGAAAAGTAATGGAATAATATATTCAGCGTAATAATGCCACATTTTGCTCTGTGCGTCTGCTTTGTCAACAAGCCGTGGACGGTCGGCAAGAGCACTTGCACTTGCAGCCATGCCTCTCGTTCTGTCACCATGAAATCTGCAGCGTGCATATGAGAGGAGAAAAAAAAAACATCCACTATGCCTGCAGGGAGTGGAAGCAGAGCGCTGCACACACACACTGCCCCGCTGTCGCACATTGATGCAACTCATAGGAAATACGGCTCGTATTAAAACACTGTCATTATTAAAGTACCGGTACTAATAAAATGGGGTATAGTACCATTTTTAACGGCAGGGTATTGCGATACCTTTCTAATATCAGTATACCGTGTAACACTAGTACAGAACCAGGACTTATTCACTCTCACTATTTTTCTCCAGACACTCAGACAACCTACCCGCTGTGGCCGGTCGTTGATACTGAAACTGACCCTTCCAGTGGGCGGAGCAGCTGAGGGGTCAACCGCAATGTCATACATGGAGAAACGTGGGAGCTGACGGTTGATTTCAAACACATGGAACTGGGTGCTGGAGTGGACAAAAGGAGTGAAGTGTAGGGGAAGAATATGAAACTCCAATATGAAATTCCTTAACAGTGTTAACAGTTCATGAAATGCACTTAAATTATATAACTATAATGGTATGACAGCATGCACACTGCCTTACTCACACACATCCTACCTAGTTTTCCCACCAACAAAGGTTTTGATGTGCAGATCTACTGGTATGTCTTTTGGGGGGACGATGGGGACTCGGACACAGCCTGACAGGTTCTGGGCGCTGGGGTGGACAACATGGCTCTCACCCTCAAATATTCCCTCTGCGAAGATGAGCACTGCACGGATAATGGTTTCTGAAGAAGATAAAGTAATGATTCAGTGTTTACCCAGCAGCGGCAGACAGAGTCTGAAACCTCAGTCTTTAAAAAGCTTGAAATTCACAGCTCAAGTGCTAAAAACTTATACCATTTGGTGTGGAAATGCTGAGCTCTACATGAGCCTTCTGGGCCTCCGTTGCAGGTCTCACTGACAGCGCTGTCTGGAGCTGAGTGTTGGCAGGAATCACACCCATGCCACTGTGTGTCTCTGACACACCCTGAAACAATGTGACAGTTTGTGTGGATGTTCACATGTACAATATACAGCCTGATGTTAATGACAAATTCCTGTGTTTATCTATATGAAGTGCTTCTATCTGTGACACAAACAGGGTTATGGCCAAAAAAATCAAAAAGGGAAAAAAGGGAATCAGCCAAAAAAAAGATTACAATTAGAAAAACCTATAGTCACACTGGCTACTCTGTGAGGCCGTAAAGTTTAATACACTTTAGAAAACAGCAGGTTTGGATGAAAGATGGAGGACCTGTGAGATGGTACTGGCTTTCTGGCCTGTTATGATGTATTTGGTCTAAAATGTAAATATTGAAGAACAGGGCAAATTTCATGTAAATACAGCAATTATTTTTTACAATATCTTGTCAAGAGCCAAAAGATAAAATGGAAATATTCACATTGTATATTCAAGGAATCTATCTATTTTTGAATATATCATGTAGGATTTGAATAAATGACTGAAGTATGCGTACCTTGGCATTCTCCTCATAGTTACGTAGCTCTAGCAGCAGATTCTGTCTGTGATGGCTGAGTTCTCTAATGAGGTCTTGTTCAGCACTGGAGTCCATGAGATTCCCTTTGAGTTCCTTACTGGCTGGCAGGTAACCACGGACTACAAGACACACACAGTGACAACGCTGACATCCTACTCCAAGCTTAAAGGGTCTGTTCACCCAAATCATGTTTGCATGCTATGTTTGAATTAAGCTCAAAATACAGTTACAGCTGGCAGAATTTTGGTCATTAGTATCCCTCAGTAGTACAAGTGTCACTGAGGGATATTTCAATACCACAGCAACTAAAATCAAAATCGTCTGAAGGCAGCTAGTCATTATTTTTTTTCTAATTTGAGTTGACTTAAAAAAGCACAGGGAAATGCATGAACATACACATACATTCACTTTCCTCTTTCTGACAGTTATGTAACACTGTTCAGCAGTTAGTGATATGTTAGCAATTGCAAGACAGATTATAAGACTTTAGCAATAAATGAAGGTTATTTCCAAAACATCAGTGACAAAGATGTATAAAAGCATGTATCCAACCATACATGTGAAGGCCCAGATTCAACCAGTTTCGACATGTTCTCATATACACACACACACACACACAAAACATACCCTCTCCCTCTGTGGAGGTGCAGATGAGTTGTTTCTGTCCATCTAACCTGTAGTCTCCCTCCACTACTCCGGCCACAGAAGAGGAGAAGTTGTCTTTGAAAATGACCTCACCTGTGCGGTCACTGCGAGCATCGATCTGGAACAACAGGAGGATGTGATCAAAGAATAAACACTAGCTAGAGAAAAAAAATCTAATGACAAATCACATTCTCTGAAGTGTGAGAGAACATTTCTAGATAGCTTGTGTGCTGACCTTTCCATTGGACCAGCCAGTGATAAGCTCCGCAACCCCATCAGCATTCAGGTCAAAGGCATGGATGCTCATCGCATGATTTTTAGACTAAATGGGGGGAGAAGACACACTATTAGAAAGGAGACGGAGACAACATTATTAATATTCAAGGTATGGGTGTTTGTAAAATGTCACTTAAAGAGTGGTGAGTTCATCAGTTGATAGCATGCTTGCTCAAATGGTTAAAGGCATGCAACAGATATCAGACAGTTTGCATGATAAAAGATATAGAAGGGAGAGAGACAGACAGATATAACAAACAGAACTAAGCCTGATGGAAAAAAATGTTACACATATGGTATCTGTAACATAGACATGCCTAGGATTTGAATTACATTTACTGATGTATATTCTTACTGCCTTATAAGGTTAGTCTTTCTTGTCCATTATAAAAAATAATTGTGGTACCTTGATCCTCCAGTATCGTACGGTGCGGTCATATACTCCCACGGTGCCATTAGCCAGGGCATAACCAAACCTGCTGCCGTTCATATGGCACAGTGATGTTACCGTCTGTATGAAGAAGGACAGAGGGGAAAAGTTATCATGTAAAAAAAAAAAAGTGTTACTCTCCTCCAGTGCAGCACAGGACAGATATGAGAATCGAATGATGATTACAAATATCGTTGTGTGATTGTCTCCTGTATAAAACAGAATTCAAAGCATTTTTAAAGAAGTAAAATACAGTCCATCCATTTACCTCATTTTCAGTTATCTCAGACACAAGCTCATCCTCTTTGAATACCCTGATGTCAAAGTCTTCAGATCCTACCAGGAGCTGTAAACACAATACACAAGAGCTGAAAATGACTTAAAAATATAAAATCAACAAATTACATTATTAATATGAACCAATTTAATTGAACAACTGGACATTTTACAGTAGAGAGCTAAAGGAAACAGGAGAAAGATACTCTAGGGGAAAAGCAGCATGTGTCTCAGACTGCCAGCCAGCCAGGACTTACCTCATTTTTCCCATCCCCAGTGAAGTCACAGAGCACTAAAGATCTGACATTATCTCCAGTTACCTGAGAACAAGATACTTTGTGAACACAGAACCCACAGAAATGTTGATTCAGTCATTTAAAGTTACAATTAATGTTGACAGGGATTGAAAGCACAATGATAAAAATTAGCATTCACTTAACTATCTACTAATGTGAAATTACAGCCCGTCCTCACAAGAAAAATGACAGTATAGGTCGAAAATTCAGGCAGGTTGGATGAGTCGCGAATCAGGACAGTTTTTTTAAAAAACGTAACTTCAATTGTCGTGGTGTTTACTATTGCCATGAGTGATCATTTTAACCCAAACCATAATCTTTCCCTAACCCTAACCAAGTGGTTTTTGTGCCTAAACCTAACCAAACCTTAACCACAGCACTGTCACACCATAAATCATTTTTTATGATTACTGCCGATAGAGGCGGCATATCAGAAAACGCTCCTGTGGTCGTTCTGGAGTGCAGGTACAATCGACCTATGTGGTTGTTTCATTATGAGAATATGTTGTGAAATTAATAGGCCTAACCAAATAAATTGTGCAAATGATTTTGTCCCATAAGCGGCTACGAAATGGTTGGATATATGGAAATATAACAAATGAAAATGTGCTGTTAACAACAAAACTTGGTAGATTTGTTATTAGTTCAGGACAAATTCTAAGGTTTAAGTTTCACATCTTTTTCTTTTACACCACACTTTACTACAATTTGATGAAGTGTCACTGGCTCACGAGTTGTTTGTTATACTGCTATTCAATGAAACAAACTTTTTTAAATGTAAGACACACTGTAGTGTATTCCTGTTATTGAAATGTTGTCTTCTTACTGTCCAGAAGTGGTCGTTGCCTTCGTAGTCAAAGCCTTGTAAGGCACAGTTCCCTCCAATGATGGCAAGAGGATTCGGGATGTCCCCGAGTTTCCCCATCACAATAGCATTGGCCCCATCTGTCACCTACACCCACACACAACAGAAACAGAAGACAAGGTATATTTGGCTCCTCCTCTGTGTAAAAAAAACATTTCTACTTGAACCATTAACATTGAACTTTATTATTTTTTATTTGTCAGAATTATTTAACAGAAATGTGCTTGTGTCAAGCAATAACCTCCATACTACAATATATATTTTTCATTCTGATTAGTTTGTCTAAGACTGCATTCCCAGTAGGACCAATCACTACATCCAAAGTTAGCCCTTTGCTTATTCTTCTCAGCTCCACTCACCTCTCTGTAGAATATATCAGCATTGTCATGGACATCATAGGCCAGCAAGTTGGTCTGGGATCCCACTAGCAGTGTGTCCCCAGTGGTGTTTGGTCCCAGCGTACCTGCCGTCAGACAGGTAACTGCCTGGTTGATGTTTAGCAGAGAGATGTCAGAGTCCTGGGTGCTCTGGCTCAGTCGGTGGGCCGCAGGTCTCTGACCACGAGCATGAGGGTTGTGAATAAAAACCTTGAGAAGAGAAGGAGAAGAGAGTTCATGGCATGGGATGAAGAAGTATTAAATATGAAGTATTAAAGTAACAAATTACTCCTTTACTTCCCATTATGGGAAAATCATGTACTCAGAGAGAAAGCATGCTTCTATCAATCTACTATTTGTTCATGCTAAACTCAAAAGTATGTAAATTTCTCCCACCTTTCCAGCCTGTGTGGCTGCAGTAAGGCATGGGTGGACTCCATCAAATTTCCCTATAGTCACCATGCGAGGGTTTATCTTGTGGTTCAGCTTCAGAGTGAATATGGGGACCAACATCGTGCCTATACTCCTAATCAGACAAGAGCCAAGAAGACAGGAGCAGTAAAAGCGTTTTTTAGGATTGTAGATAATTTCATATAGTCATTTAAAGAATGGCAACTCAGGCGCATCAGCAAAAAAGGCTGCCATGCATGTAACCAAGTGACAATGCGTGATTTTGCTACACTAATGTAATTACAGGCTTTACTTCAGGCACCCAGCGGAGAGTTCTGTTGCCTAGCAACAGAGTGGCAAGCCAAAGCTTTTCATCTGGCTAGCGTTAATCTCCCTGTCGTTTGCTCTACAAGAATGACAACTGTGTACCAACCAGACATCATACATGGCTCTTCAACACAATCAGAAATTCTGTATTAATACCAAGTACGATATTAAGCTTTCGAAGGAAAATAAATTCGCCTAAATTTGCCTTCATTGCCTTGCAAGCCTAGCACAACTAGCTCACGTCAACGACGCTGGCTACAATGTTGCCGGAAACAACTCCAAACTATTAACGATACTAAAACAAACGAAATCACGGACTTTTCGAAAACCGTAAAGATTCGTCTAAATAATATCACCTGGCCCCCGCCTTAGCTGCAAATGCTGGACTTTTGTCAAAATTAGTTAGCCAGTTTATGAACTAGCAGGATAGCACGTCAACGCAAGGAGGCGGTGTTATTTTTTCCCACCCGCATTCTGCGA
The DNA here is from genome assembly GCA_038419695.1 of Scomberomorus guttatus. Taxonomy (NCBI): domain Eukaryota; kingdom Metazoa; phylum Chordata; class Actinopteri; order Scombriformes; family Scombridae; genus Scomberomorus; species Scomberomorus guttatus. The sequence continues at coordinate 7,821,091 of CM076453.1, forward strand.
GGACCCGCCCTACTCTGCCTCTGATTGGCTCTGATCCACATATTCTTACCCTAACCCAACCATCTCACTCCTCATGCCTAAATTTAACCAATCTAACCAACGAAGGAAACGAGTACTAGCCAATCAGAGGCAAAGTAGGGCGGATCTTCGCGGAATGTGGATGGGGAAAAAATAAGGCAAGGAGGTGACAGCGTCAGCTCAAAAGCATTTCCGGTCTTCTGTTTTCCTAAATAAAAGATTAACGTTCTACAAAGGACCTGTTAGGTTCTTGCCATTAATTGAAATAACTGACCATGAGGAGAGTTAATACTAGTCGCTCAAAAACTGAAACCTGTTTAAGCTTCTATAAATAAGGACTTTGTAAAAGATAAAGTAGTTCTAAATAATAATACATTTAATTTGTGCAGGACTTTTCATTCATAGTGAAACTCAAAGTGCTACAGTATTAATAACATGGAACACACGACATAAAGAAAATGATAGTAATAAGGGTTAAGATGAAAAAGCCTTCCTGAATAGAAATGTTTAAGACTTTTATTAATTACAATAATAGTGTCACAGCTGGTGCAAGCAGGGTAACAGGAATACAGGGGACGGACCCAGATGCAGATGACTGAGGCAAACTAATACAGTTGAATGATTTAATGATGAACTTGAGATACACAGGCTTACAGTGTAAGTGAGGCAGCCAATGGTCAAAACTGAGAAGACAGTCCAAAAACAGGAAAAGGTATCCAAAAGGGAGCAGGTAAGAATCCAAAGTCCAGCATTCACACAGAAGGTCATAAACAGGCAGGATACAGGTTGAAAACAATGGATAAACAGGTAACAGACTGGAGGCAAGAAAGCAAAGACATGAAGCATGGCAACTTAAAAATCTGGCAGAGAACAATGGAAATGGACCAGTATAAGTAGTGAGTGTCTGATGAGGGAATGAATTGCAGGGGGGGAGTGGGCAATGTAGGCCAGGTAACTGCAGGACTGATGAGAAGTGGGAACATGTGTGTAGATGGGGAAATGAGGGAAAGTCTGAGGGCATCTGGTGGACAGCTTGAGTATGGCAGGTCTGAGAAGTTGAAGGACATGGCCTGGGAGAAGTGAGCAGTGGCTGGAGACAGAGAGCAATGCAGAGGACTGGAGATGAGAGAGAGTGTGGTTGCAGAAAGGGACTGAGAAGCAGATTGTGACAGATAGTAGAATCCCCATCACACTTACCCCCACATACAACATAAATAATAATAATAAACCAAATTAAATACAAGTAGCTTACAGGGCATACATAAGATCAAATAGCCATTGTTAAAATGGAATAGTATTAATATATTATATACAGAATGAATAATGAGAGTGAAATGTGAAAAATAAAGAAATAAGTCGAAGCACATACACACTTCTTAAGCTGCATACATGTAGGACATATCAACATAAAGCACACTTACATATGCTGCAGATCATCATATGGCTTAATGGTTGTGCAAAAAGACAAGAAAAGAAAAGAAAAAGACTCAAAAAGGCCTTTTTTAAGAGGCTAGGGTCTGTGCTGTCCTCAGATGGTTAGGAAGGCTGTTCCACAAGTGCGGTGCAGCAGAGCAGAAGGCTCGATCCCCCGTGGTGCGGAGCCTAGAACTGAGGGCCCGGAGGAGCAAGCTGCTGGGTGTGGGTGAAGGTTTATGGCATGATCAGTTCCTGTAGGTAATGTTAGTATAGAATAGACTTCTTTTTAAACAAAATCTAATGTGATTTCATCTGATTTCATGTGATCTAATGTCTCAAAGTCCTGACCAGTTTCTACTGCTGCACTGTTAAGACCATCCTCACAAAGCAACCCAGTATGGTTACTGTATGGCAACTCAGCTGCCAAGGAGTGTCGCCTCCCTCAAAGGTAAGTGTCTTAAAACATCACAGGGATGGATCTGCCCTTACCCAACAGTATCTGTCAGTGGCTGCCTCAGGAACACCTAAACCATTATGATGGACACCAGTCATCCAGCTCACTCCCTACTTGTCTCCTCTGCCATCTGGGGAGTGCTATCTGAGACAAACATGATAGCTCGGTGTTTGAATTAGTAATCACACTGGATGGCTGGTTTGCTCTATTGGGAAAGAATACTTTTTTATTAGGATTGAATGGAGCTAGGAAATATTTCGGTGAAATGAATATTGGTAATGTATTGTAGGAAAGGGATATGTACCAGCAGAGACATTCTGTCATTGACCATTCCAGTGACAGTTTTGTTAAATGTTTGTATTTAGAGCAATAAAAGGATCCGTCTGTCAACACCACAAACCAGGTAAGTATGAAGAATCCTAGTGTCCCACTACATGGTAATGGACCTGTTGGGGCTTGCAGAAATGGCCAGAGTCCTTTGGTGAAAGGACTCAAGTGACCCTTTTGTGGTAAATAATTCATCCAGTATATTAAATGACAAGATGGAACAATTTTAGCAGTATTTTTCAGTTTACTGTAAGTAAATGAAAATGTAAGGAGTAAATCAGAAATGAATGTATAAATATGGTATGTAATGAACTGACATAAATTAGTAAATAGCCTAAATAAAATTTTAAAAAATCAATTGAAATAATTTTCCTTTCAAACAAAAAAACATTAAATCCCAGTATGCCTACATAATCTCAGGTCACGCGGCTGCTTCATAGTGTTGCTAGCTAGTCGAAGAGAAGTTAACGTTAGCTCACTTTAACTTTGCCATATTGGCTGATAACTTTTGTAGCTCGTATTGCTTATAATGTGGCTAACATCAGCCCAGCCGGCATCATTTCTACGAATGGAAGAAACGGAAACGGGAAATTCCTCCTCCAAAGAAAGAGAAAACAAATTTGGTGAGAGTCCGTAGCGACCGGCTAACGTTAAAGTCAACGTTAACATTTCGTAGAGAGGTGAGTTTCATTTCATTTTTGTTTGTAGCATTAATGCTAGTGTTAGGCTAGTTGTTTAAAAAAACGCCAAATTACCACCTTAGATAAAAGCCAAGGAACTAATTTAGATAATTTATTTACCAAAATATTAAAACTATTGAGCCCGTTATCTAGTATGAATGTGTGTTGCGACTCCAGAAAAGCTCATTCTAATGGGGAGAAAAATAACTAACGCTAACGTTAAAGTAACCTTACCCAATAATTAACGTCAGTAATTCCTTTATACTGCATCTTGTTCACTGGCTAATGATTGAACATTATTTTAGAAAAGAAATTGTTGCATTAACTTTTCATAAGGTAACCAAATTAATCTGCCATGTTGAATCTCCAGTGGAAAAATAACATTGAAAAATGAGCTGTTTATTACATACAATTACAAGGTCCACAAGGTCTTTTATGGTGTACCATAGTTAAGTTCAGACATATTTTGGATTACAGGTGCATGAAGAGCTGTATTTAGCCATGTCTGGTATGTTCAGTATTTAGTGTCAGTTTTCAGGTTGTGTGTGTGCTAATAGTTAACATTCTCTAGACTAAGTAACTCACTCTCTGTGATGCTGTGTACGAAATCAGACATGTTTAACATTGTGGCCCTGTTCAGACCTGCTACCTTACATCCAAAATGTGTTTTGATCTGTATATTGTATGTGCCACACATGTGTCTCATGTGATTTAAGGCCCTTGCTCATTTTTTATTTTATCTGTGGGAAACTGTAATGGATACAAAAGAGAAAATACACATATTGTGAAGTGCAGTAATGTTTAGCTGTTTGGTATATCATTACAGGCAGGTGTTTGTCATCAAATGTCAGTTCAATATATGGGGCATTTGCTATTATTTATATCGTGTTATGCAATGACATTAAGACCTGAAATTATGTGTAGATAGCACAATCTGCCTATGGAACATTCAGATTTCCGCACAGTGTTGTTAAAATGGCAGCACATTAATAAACATAGTAGTACACTCAAGATTGCATGTAGTTAAGTTAAACCTTTTCATCAGACAACCACACATCCACCTGTTGTGTCATCTTATTGGCTATACCTTGCTCTATGTAAAGACAGTGATAGATAGCTACATGCTGTACTACATAGTACTGACATTACAATGGACTTTTTCTAGATTAACTGAGGAATAATATGTTTATTTTGAGCCCACCATTTATATATTTTGTAGTTCAAACATCAACTAACTCATTCCCCAAAATGTTTCTTTACTTTTTTGTTTAATTTATTATTTGAAGGATTGGCATTTGTGTTTGAGAAATGATTTTCTGTCAATCGACAAATAGATTAATTGTTTCAGTCCTATTCTCAGTGTTTTCCTATGGTCTGAAATATACAGGGTAGGGTGTGCGGCTGATGAGATCCTGTGAATTATATTAGTCTTGTTTTTTTGTTCTTAAAATTATAATAAAGGAATAGCAAATAAAATGTGAAATGTACTTGGCCACAAATTTAAGAGTATCACCTTATCAACTTAAATGATCAGTGGTGTCATAACTTTAATCAGAAAGTAAAAGTAATGTACATTTGTTTTTGAATTTAGGTGTAAAAGATTTTGGGTTTTTTGATGGTTATTTGGTTGTTGTTGCAGACAAGCTATTGGGACAACTCAGGGAGGATCAAGATCCATTTAAAAGAGAGTCCACATAAAATCAGGTAAGTACAGTACAAAATCCCTCATCTCTTCCTTTTGTGTATCCTTGGTTTAGTCATGTCCAAGTATCCAAGATTTTTATATCTTCAATAGTCATACTTTTTCTCTGTGTCTAATGAAGTGAAGCAAATCTGATGTCAGTGTTGTTGATGTTTATAGTGAGAGAGCCTCATACAGGAGCACCACTTGTTGGGAAGTGATTGTAAGCTGGTTGGTTATTAGCAGTAATTAATAAAAATCTAATTATTAATATAAATTAATAATACGGGGCACCACCCGGAAACCGGGACCAATAACCAAACAATAAGTTAGTCTCATTAACAAGGTTCACTTGGGATGCTAATATGTGAGGGATATCAGCATCCACAAGTGAACAGTGAAGGTATGAATTCGAGCTCTGACCCTCTTTCTCAATCAGCCACCTTTTACAATAAATAAGCACAATAATTACAAAAGACTTCTCTTTAAAGATATAACAGTGTTTATTAAACAATAGCAAAGTTAACAAGTTAGCAAATGCTTTGATCAATAAGACACTCCTAAAATCTAATACTACCTAAGCAATAATACAGCTATATACAATGGAAACACATGCAAGCTGGAGCGTGCATGTGTGTGTGAGTGTAGATGGGTGTGTGTGTGTGTGTGTGTGGGCGTGTCTCTGTGGGTGTAAACAAAATGGCGACTGTGATCTGTGAAATGACGTCACGCGATCTCAAGGACAGCGGGCGTGATCTCGCGAGATGGAGTCACTGATAGCCGAATAGCAGCTATAACTGTAGTGTCGGTTATAACAATGACAAGATGGCGCCGCCTGGGGGTCGGCGTCTCTGCGTTCACCCAATTCAATGTATCAAACACGTGTCTGATGGTAGATAACGAGGGCAGAGCGGCGCTGTGTCCCACGTTATCTGACCTCCAGATGTGTAAGAACAAATGTGTGTATGTGTATGTGCGTGTGTGTAGGTGTTAGTACCAAGAGGAGGAGAGAGAGGAAGAGAAGAAACGCCGGCTCACGGCGAAATCCTGCGATCGTGAGCGGAGAGCAGCGGTTGTTTGTCCACAGAGAGCGTGCGTGCAGATGGCAGCCTGTGACGCACGTCGTCTGATTTTGATCGACAAACAACTTACTTTCTCACTCACGATGGCACAAACACAGCAGCAGTCCCGAGTGGGACAAAACACAAAAACAGTCTAGCGTGGCTAACACAACTAAACAAGGAGCAAACTTTAAATACTCCTCAGAGTATAGCAGGAAAAGGGGACTCGTCGGTCCGTTAAATCAGCAACACAATAGCAGTTAGGCTAAAAGCTAAAAGCTAACAAACACACATTTAATTCTGTCTCTGTCCAGACAAAGCCTCTTACGAGTTCGCTTCATAAAGCGATACGGTGTGTGTTTCTTCCGTCCTGATCCGGTTCAGATACTGACGGGACCGTCGGCGCTCTGTCGGCGCTCTGTCGGCGGGGTTTTGACAGCAGCTGATCCTCGGCTGCGTGGCGAGGGAAACAGCGGAGTCGACTTAATTGAAGAAGAGCGGGACAGAGAAGTAATCCACGTCTTCGTGAAGAAAATCCTTTTCTTCCTTCTGCAGGTAGTGAGAGCGCTGGGTTGCAAGAGCAGCGGTCTCCCTCTTGGATCCAGTGGTTGTGTTCGGTTGAACACAGGGAGAAGTTCAGCTCGTCCAGCGAGGGTGAATCTTCCAGGGGGAAAAGTCTACGTGCACGGGGTTACCTCCTTTAGTAAGCTGGCTCACGGAGAAAGCAAGCTTCATCCAGCGCTGTTACTGTGGAAAGGCGATGTTGAATTCGCGCAGCCACTTCTTAAAGGGGCGGTGACATCACAGCCATGTGTCGCCATGACTCCCAGTGGTGTTTGTGGGTCTCTGCCAATCAGAGACCTGGGTTTGAGCTCCCTGTTCACCTAGGTGCAAACTTGTTTCAGGGGACAAAGGAAGCCTCATGGTCAGGCTGCTGGTTTTACATGTAGGCCTGCCTTTGTCTGACCCCATGGTTGAGGCCCAACAGTGTGAAACATATAGACTGAAGCTTTTTGTTTTTCCATTTGCCTCAAACTGTCTCCACGAGCTAATATGAGGGCTCGTCCGGGATTTGAACCCGGGACCTCTCGCACCCTAAGCGAGAATCATACCCCTAGACCAACGAGCCAACTGTTGGGTGTATTTATATCTTTTTCTCTGAGCCGTCATGGCTCATGATTGAATTTTCTTTTGGTGATGTGGCGTCTTAGGGCTAGTCAAAGAGCACCCTCTGAACATGATACACTGTGATGTAGTTGTAGTGACAAGATTGCTAAACAACCTAGTGCTTTCCTCTGCCGTACCAGGGGTTCAAGGTCAAGGTCACTTTTATTGTCTCCCTCAGGAGAAATTTGTCTTGGACAAATTGGAGTTGATAAAATTGCTAATAACTGATTGGACATTTCACTCAATGAACTGTAAGGCTTTTGGATTTAGCTTAGTGACAGTGCTTTCAGGAATGATGGTGTTGTCCTCTTTGGTTTTGTGCGCTTTTCAGTGCTTTATATTTACAAATGAAACATGGTTTAAATGTGATTTCTTTTCTGTCTTGACTGTTCAGACTTCATGGAAGTCAATCATATCCAATATCAGTGTAAGCACTTTTCCCCTGAAAAGGCCTGTGTGTGCACTACATGGTACGGACTTTACCATAGGCTTTTTCTAGATTAACAGAGAAATAATATGTTTATTTTGAGCCCGCCATTTATATATTTTGCAGTTCAAACAGCAACTAACTCATCCCCCAAAATGTTTCTTTACTTTTTTGTTTAATTCATTATTTGGCCTGTAAAATATCAGAAAATAGTGAAACCCAAATATATTCAGGTTACAATTATATGAAACGGAGAAAAGCAGCAAATCCTCACATTAGAGAAGCTGGAACCAGAGAAGGATTGGCATTTGTGCTTGAAAAATGATTTTCTGTCAATCGACAAATAGATTAATTGTTTCAGTCCTATTCTCAGTGTTTTCCTATGGTCTGAAATATACAGGGTAGGGTGTGTGGCTGATGAGATCCTGTGAATTATATTAGTCTTGTTTTTTTGTTCTTAAAATTATAATAAAGGAATAGCAAATAAAATGTGAAATGTACTTGGCCACAAATTTAAGAGTATCACCTTATCAACTTAAATGATCAGTGGTGTCATAACTTTAATTAGAAAGTAAAAGTAATGTACATTTGTTTTTGAATTTATGTGTAAAAGATTTTGGGTTTTCTTGATGGTTATTTGGTTGTTGTTGCAGACAAGCTATTGGGACAACTCAGGGAGGTTCTCTTCCTTTTGTGTATCCTTGGTTTAGTCGTGTTCCTTTTTCCACTTAAGTTTTTTATATCTTTAATAATCATACTTTTTCTCTGTGTGCACGGAAGTGAAGCAAATCTGCTGTCAGTGTGAAAAGTGTAGACTGTTTTTTGTTTTCCCATTTGCCTCAAACTGTCTTTGCAATTGCAGTTGAGACTTCTGTAACCCCCAGGGGTTAAAAATCAGGGCTCGTCCGGGATTTGAACCCGGGACCTCTCGCACCCTAAGCGAGAATCATACCCCTAGACCAACGAGCCAACTGTTGCATGTTTTTATATCTGTTTCTCTGAGCCGACATGGCCCATGATTGAATTTTCTTTTGGTGATGTGGCGTCTTAGGGCTAGTCTAAGAGCACCCTCTAAACATGATACACTGTGATGTAATTGTAGTGACAAGATTGCTAAACAACCTAGTGCTTTCCTCTGCTGTACCAGAAGTTCAAGGTCAAGGTCACTTTTATTGTCTCCCTCAGGAGAAATTTGTCTTGGACAAATTGGAGTTGATCAAATTGCTAATAACTGATTGGACATTTCACTCAATGAACTGTAAGGCTTTTGGATTTAGCTTAGTGTTGGTTCTCAAGGAGCACGGCTGGTTATCAGTAATAATTAATGATTATCAGAGATAATTATTAATTATAAAACAAATAAAATTATTAATTTTGATTAACAATTACGGGGCACCACCCGGAAACCGGGACCAATAACCAGGTAGAAAGGTAGTCTCAAAAGTGTTCACCTTGGATGTGAGAGTCTGAGTGACATCCACATTTAAGGTGAACAAAGAAGGTTTGAATTCGAGCTCTGACTCTCTCAATCAGCCACTTATCACAATACAAATACACAATAATGACAGAAGGACTTCTCTTTAAAGCTATAACAGTATTTATTAATCTCCACACAATCAACAAAGTTAACAAATGTTTTGATTAATTCACACTGCACTACCAGCTAATACTACAACAAATACACAGATAACAGCTATAAACAAGTTCCACATGTGTAAGCAAAGTGTGTGTGTGTGTGTGTGTGTGTGTGTGTGTGTGTGTAGGTGAGTGAGTGGATGTGTGAGTGAGTGGTTGTGCAGGACTAGGAATGGTGGGCGTGATCTGACCAGCTGACGTCGCGCACCTTACGGTAGCGGGCGTGACCTGGTGAGATGACGTACGAAATTGAGATGGCGGGCGTGGCCTCGTGAGGAAGTCACGTCACGCGACAATGAACCGGCGGAAGTGCCGCGGTATTCAAATAGTACAATGGCAAAATGGCGCCACCTAGCAATCGGCGGTTCTGCACTCACCCAATTTATGTTCACAAGCACACGTGTCTGATGGCGGATAATGAGGGACAGAGCAACGCTACGTCCCACGCTATCTTACCGCCAGATGTGTAAAAGAGATGTGCGGTTATGTAAGTGTGTGTATGTGCGGGTTAGTAGGAGAAGAGAGAGAGGGAAAGAGAGAGAAAGGGAAAAACTGACTCTCGGCGGAGTCTCACGACCGTGGGGGGCAGGCAGCGGTTACTTTATCTACAGAGAGCGCGCGCACGGATAGCAATCTGTGCGCCCGTTGTCTGGCGGTTAGCGGATAAAGTAACTTGCTCTCCTCTCACGGTGGTACAAACACAGCGGTCCCAAACGGGACAAAACAACAGTTTAGCGTGGTGAACACTAACTAAACAGGTAGCAACTTCAAATTACTCGCTAGAGTAAACAGGCAAGGACTCGGCGGTCCGTTAAACATCAACAACACACAATAAGCACTAAGCTTATGAAACACACATAAAATATTATAGTCTCTGCCCAGACAACCTCTTACTTGTGTCGCTCTTTATAGCGAACTGATGTGTGTTAGTCCGTCAGTATATACCACGGGGGCCTCCGGTGCGTGGTACTGGCGGTGCCGTTTCAATTCCTCGGAGACAACGGTGGCTGGTTTCTTGGTGGGGCAGCGAGGAAACTCAGGGTGGTCGACGTGGTCGGTAGATAGTGGGGCATAGAAGTTATCCGCTTCTCCGTGAAGATAATCCCTCTTCCTTCAGGGTGGTCGACTTGGTCGGTAGATAGCGGGGCATAGAAGTTATCCGCTTCTCCGTGAAGATGATCCCTCTTCCTTCAGGGTGGTCGACTTGGTCGGTAGATAGCGGGGCATAGAAGTTATCCGCTTCTCCGTGAAGATGATCCCTCTTCCTTCAGGGCGGTCGACTTGGTCGGTAGATAGCGGGGCATAGAAGTTATCCGCTTCTCCGTGAAGATAATCCCTCTTCCTTCAGGGCGGTCGACTTGGTCGGTAGATAGCGGGGCATAGAAGTTATCCGCTTCTCCGTGAAGAAAATCCCTCTTCCTTCAGGGCGGTCGACTTGGTCGGTAGATAGCGGGGCATAGAAGTTATCCGCTTCTCCGTGACGAAAATCCCTCTTCCTTCAGGGTGGTCGACTTGGTCGGTAGATAGCGGGGCATAGAAGTTATCCACTTCTCCGTGACGAAAATCCCTCTTCCTTCAGGGTGGTCGACTTGATCGGTAGATAGCGGGGCATAGAAGTTATCCGCTTCTCCGTGAAGATAATCCCTCTTCCTTCTGCAGGTATGGTGAGAGGGCTGGGTTGCACACAGCACTCTCTCGTGGATCCGGTGATTGTGTTCGGGATGAACACGGGTCGTGGTTTCGTCTCGTCCAGCGAGGGGAGAAACTCCAAAAAGAAAAGGGGGAATAGGTACACGTGTAAAGTTACCTCCGTTAGTAAATCTGGCCGGTGAAGAAAGCGAACTTCCTCCTGGCTCGGTTACTGTGGAAAGGTGACGGCAACTCCGTGCAGCCGCTTCTTAAGGGGGCGGTGACGTCACGGCTGTGTTGCCGTGACTCCCGGTGGTGGTTGTGGATTTCTGCCAATCCGTGACCCGGGTTTGAGCTCCCGCTGTGATTTCTCACTTAGGTGCGAACTGGCAAAGCATTGTGGGAGGAGGGCTCTGTGAGCAGCATTTTGGTGCTGCTCCCTTTGTTTCAGGGGACAAAGGACAAAGGAAGCCTCATGATCAGGCTTCAGGTTTTACATGTAGGCCTGCCTTTGTCTGACCCCATGGTTGAGGACCAACATTAGTGACAGTGCTTTCAGGAATGATGGTGTTGTCCTCTTTGGTTTTGTGCGCTTTTCAGTGCTTTATATTTACAAATGAAACATGGCTTAAATGTGATTTATTTTCTGTCTTGACTGTTCAGACTTCATGGAAGTGAATCATATCCAATATCAGTGTAAGCACTTTTCCCCTGAAAAGGCCTGTGTGTGCACTACATGGTACGGACTTTACCATAGGCTTTTTCTAGATTAACAGAGAAATAATATGTTTATTTTGAGCCCACCATTTATATATTTTGCAGTTCAAACAGCAACTACAGACCCTTTCCAAAAAATTAGAATATCATGGAAAAGTTAACTTATTTCCATAATTCCATTAAAAAGATTCAACTTTCATAGATTATAGATTCAGGGCCCACAATTCAAATGATTTCAAGTATTTATTTGTTTATTTTTACATAATTTGGGCTTCCAGCTCATAAAACTCACAAAAACAGGAATTCAAAAAATTTGAATACTGTGAAGAAATCAACCCTAATTTTGCAGGGCATGGATGTTTTAAAGTGAGTGTCACACACTGACCATCTACTGAACTCAAAGCACCTGGACAGGTTTCCCCAGATGTCATTAAATTGCTTCAGTTTGGTTCAATTGTCTCAGTTCAGTTCAATATGGGGAAGACTGCAGACTTGACAACTGGCCAGAAGACCATCATTGATACCCTCCATAGGATGGGTAAGCCACAAAAGTTCATAGCTAAGGAGGCTGGCTGTTCACAGAGTGCTGTGTCCAAGCATATCAATGGAAAGTCTAGTGGAAGCGCAAAATGTGGCAGGAGAAGATACACCAGCATAAGAGATGACCGTGGGCTTCAGCAGATTATCAAACCGAAGATTCAAGAATCTGGCAGAGATCCAGAAAGAGTGGAATGAGGCAGGAGTCACAGCTTCAAAAACCACCACATTCAGATGCATCCTGGAGATAGGCTACAACTGTCAGGTTCCTCAGGTCAAGCCACTTCTGAGCCTGAGCCAACGTAGGAAGCGTCTCAACTGGGCCAAGGAGAAGAAGGACTGGACTGTTGCGCAATGGTCCAAGGTCCTCTTTTCCGATGAAAGTAAAGTGTGCCTTTCATCTTCCAGCAGGACCTGGCCCCTGCCCATACCGCCAGAAGCACCAAAACCTGGTTTAATGCCCATGCCATCACAATGCTTGACTGGCCAGCCGACTCACCAGACCTAAACCCCATTGAGAATCTATGGAGTATTATCAAGAGGAAAATGAGGGGCGCCAGACCCAAAACAAGGAAATCTGGGCTTCCATAACTCCAACGCAATGCCACAGGCTGATTGCCTCAATGCCACGGCACATCAAGGCAGTGATTAAGGCAAAGGGATTCCCAACCAAGTATTGAGCATTGACATATCGTTTAGAAAGTACCATATTTTGATTGATTTGATGTGATCCTAATTTCTTTTTTTTCTGCAAAAACTGAGAAGTAAATGGTGATTTCTTCACAGTATTCTAATTTTTTTTTTGAATTCCTGTTTTCATGGGTTTTTGAGCTGGAAGCCCAAAATATGTAAAAATAAACAAATACTTGAAATCGTTTAAATTGTGAATCTATAATCTATGAAAGTTGAACTTTTTTAATGGAATTATGGAAATGAATAAACTTTTCCATGATATTCTAATTTTCTGGAAAGGGTCTGTAACTCATCCCCCAAAATGTTTCTTTACTTTTTTGTTTAATTTATTATTTGATCTATAAAATATCAGAAAGTAGTGGGGGGAAAAAAAAATGTGCATCACAGTTGTCGATAACCCAGGGTGACGTCTTCAAAACCCAAATATATTCAGGTTACAGTTCTATGAAACGGAGAAAAGCAGCAAATCCTCACATTAGAGAAGCTGGAACCAGAGAAGGATTGGCATTTGTGCTTGAAAAATGATTTTCTGTCAATCGACAAATAGATTAATTGTTTCAGTCCTATTCTCAGTGTTTTCCTATGGTCTGAAATATACAGGGTAGGATGTGCGGCTGATGAGATCCTGTGAATTATATTAGTCTTGTTTTTTTGTTCTTAAAATTATAATAAAGGAATAGCAAATAAAATGTGAAATGTACTTGGCCACAAATTTAAGAGTATCACCTTATCAACTTAAATGATCAGTGGTGTCATAACTTTAATCAGAAAGTAAAAGTAATGTACATTTGTTTTTGAATTTATGTGTAAAAGGTTTTGTTTTGGGTTTTTTGATGGTTATTTGGTTGTTGTTGCAGACAAGCTATTGCGACAACTCAGGGAGGATCAAGATCCATTTAAAAGACAGTCCACATAAAATCAGGTAAGTACAGTACAAAATCCCTCATCTCTTCCTTTTGTGTATCCTTGGTTTAGTCATGTCCAAGATTTTTATATCTTTAATAATTATACTTTTTCTCTGTGTCCATGTAAGTGAAGCAAATCTGATGTCAGTGTGAAACATGTAGACTGAAGCTTTTTGTTTTCCCCTTTGCCTTAAACTGTCTCCACTGTTACCCCTATGAGCTAATATCAGGGCTCATCCGGGATTTGAACCCGGGACCTCTCGCACCCTAAGCGAGAATCATACCCCTAGACCAACGAGCCAACTGTTGCATTTGTTTATATCTGTTTCTCTGAGCCGTCATGGCTCATGATTGAATTTTCTTTTGGTGATGTGGCATCTTAGGGCTAGTCAAAGAGCACCCTCTGAACATTATACACTGTGATGTAGTTGTAGTGACAAGATTGCTAAACAACCTAGTGCTTTCCTCTGCCGTACCAGGAGTTCAAGGTCAAGGTCAAGGTCACTTCATGGAAGTGAATCATATCTGATATCAGTGTAAGCACTTTTCCCCTGAAAAGGCCTGTGTGTGCACTACATGGTACGGACTTTACCATAGGCTTTTTCTAGAGTAACAGAGAAATAATATGTTTATTTTGAGCCCACCATTTATATATTTTGCAGTTCAAACAGCAACTAACTCATCCCCCAAAATGTTTCTTTACTTTTTTGTTTAATTCATTATTTGGCCTGTAAAATATCAGAAAATAGTGAAAAAAATGTGCATCACAGTTGCCGATAACCCAGGGTGATGTCTTCAAAACCCAAATATATTCAGGTGACAATTATATGAAACGGAGAAAAGCAGCAAATCCTCACATTAGAGAAGCTGGAACCAGAGAAGGATTGGCATTTGTGCTTGAAAAATGATTTTCTGTCAATCGACAAATAGATTAATTGTTTCAGTCCTATTCTCAGTGTTTTCCTATGGTCTGAAATATACAGGGTAGGGTGTGCGGCTGATGAGATCCTGTGAATTATATTAGTCTTGTTTTTTTGTTCTTAAAATTATAATAAAGGAATAGCAAATAAAATGTGAAATGTACTTGGCCACAAATTTAAGAGTATCACCTTATCAACTTACATGATCAGTGGTGTCATAACTTTAATCAGAAAGTAAAAGTAATGTACATTTGTTTTTGAATTTATGTGTAAAAGGTTTTGTTTTGGGGTTTTTTGATGGTTATTTGGTTGTTGTTGCAGACAAGCTATTGGGACAACTCAGGGAGGTTCAAGATCCATTTAAAAGACAGTCCACATAAAAACAGGTAAGTACAGTACAAAATCCCTCATCTCTTCCTTTTGTGTATCCTTGGTTTAGTTGTGTCCAAGATTTTTATATCTTTAATAATTATACTTTTTCTCTGTGTCCATGTAAGTGAAGCAAATCTGATGTCAGTGTGAAACATATAGACTAAAGCTTTTTGTTTTTCCTTTTGCTTTAAACTGTCTCCACTGTTACCCCCATGAGCTAATATGAGGGCTCGTCCAGGATTTGAACCCGGGACCTCTCGCACCCTAAGCGAGAATCATACCCCTAGACCAACGAGCCAACTGTTGCATGTTTTTATATCTGTTTCTCTGAGCCGTCATGGCTCATGATTGAATTTTCTTTTGGTGATGTGGCGTCTTAGGGCTAGTCAAAGAGCACCCTCTGAACATGATACACTGTGATGTAGTTGTCGTGACAAGATTGCTAAACAACCTAGTGCTTTCCTCTGCTGTACCAGGGGTTCAAGGTCAAGGTCACTTTTATTGTCTCCCTCAGGAGAAATTTGTCTTGGACAAATTGGAGTTGATAAAATTGTTAATAATGATTGGACATTTCACTCAATGAACTGTAAGGCTTTTGGATTTAGCTTAGTGACAGTGCTTTTCAGGAATGATGGTGTTGTCTTCTTTGGTTTTGTGTGCTTTATATTTACAAATGAAACATGGCTTAAATGTGATTTCTTTTCTGTCTTGACTGTTCAGACTTCATGGAATAGTGAAAAAATGTGCATCACAGTTGCCGATAATCCAGGGTGATGTCTTCAAAACCCAAATATATTCAGGTTACAATTATATGAAACAGAGAAAAGCAGCAAATCCTCACATTAGAGAAGCTGGAACTGATTGGCATTTGTGCTTGAAAAATGATTTTCTGTCAATCGACAAATACAGTGGGGCAAAAAAATATTTAGTCAGCCACCAATTGTGCAAGTTCTCCCACTTAAAAAGATGAGAGAGGCCTGTAATTTTCATCATAGGTACACTTCAACTATGAGAGACAAAATGAGAAAAAAAAATCCAGAAAATCACATTGTCTGATTTTTAAAGAATTTATTTGCAAATTATGGTGGAAAATAAGTATTTGGTCAATAACAAAAGTTCATGTCAATACTTTATTGGCAATGACAGAGGTCAAACATTTTCTGTAAGTCTTCACAAGGTTTTCACACACTGTTGCTGGTATTTTGGCCCATTCCTCCATGGCCCATCTCCTCTAGAGCAGTGATGTTTTGGGGCTGTCGCTGGGCAACACGGACTTTCAACTCCCTCCAAAGATTTTCTATGGGGTTGAGATCTGGAGACTGGCTAGGCCACTCCAGGACCTTGAAATGCTTCTTACGAAGCCACTCCTTCATTGCCCGGGTGGTGTGTTTGGGATCATTGTCATGCTGAAAGACCCAGCCATGTTTCATCTTCAATGCCCTTGCTGATGGAAGGAGGTTTTCATTCAAAATCTCACGAAACATGGCCCCATTCATTCTTTCCTTTACACGGATCAGTCGTGCTGGTCCCCTTGCAGAAAAACAGCCCCAAAACATGATGTTTCCACCCCCATGCTTCACAGTAGGTATGGTGTTCTTTGGATGCAACTCGGCATTCTTTCTCCTCCAAACACGACAAGTTGAGTTTTTACCAAAAAGTTCTATTTTGGTTTCATCTGACCATATGACATTCTCCCAGTCCTCTTCTGGATCATCCAAATGCTCTCTAGCAAACTTCAGACGGGCCTGGACATGTACTGGCTTAAGCAGGGGAACACGTCTGGCACTGCAGGATTTGAGTCCCTGGCGGCGTAGTGTGTTACTGATGGTAGCCTTTGTTACTTTGGTCCCAGCTCTCTGCAGGTCATTCACTAGGTCCCCCCGTGTGGTTCTGGGATTTTTGTTCACCGTTCTTGTGATCATTTTGACCCCACAGGGTGAGATCTTGCGTGGAGCCCCAGATCGAGGGAGATTATCAGTGGTCTTGTATGTCTTCCATTTTCTAATAATTGCTCCCACCGTTGATTTCTTCACACCAAGCTGCTTACCTATTGCAGATTCAGTCTTCCCAGCCTGGTGCAGGTCTACAATTTTGTTTCTGGTGTCCTTTGACAGCTCTTTGGTCTTGGCCATAGTGGTGTTTGGAGTGTGACTGTTTGAGGTTGTGGACAGGTGTCTATTATACTGATAACAAGTTCAAACAGGTGCCATTAATACAGGTAGCGAGTGGAGGACAGAGGAGCCTCTTAAAGAAGATGTTACAGGTCTGTGAGAACCAGAAATCTTGCTTGTTTGTAGGTGACCAAATACTTATTTTACTGAGGAATTTACCAATTAATTCATTAAAAATCCTACAATGTGATTTCCTGGATTCTTTCCCCCCATTCTGTCTCTTATAGTTGAAGTGTACCTATGATGAAAATTACAGGCATCTCTCATCTTTTAAGTGGGAGAACTTGCACAATTGGTGGCTGACTAAATACTTTTTTGCCCCACTATAGATTAATTGTTTCAGTCCTATTCTCAGTGTTTTCCTATGGTCTGAAATATACAGGGTAGCATGTGCGGCTGATGAGATCCTGTGAATTATATTAGTCTTGTTTTTTTGTTCTTAAAATTATAATAAAGGAATAGCAAATAAAATGTGAAATGTACTTGGCCACAAATTTAAGAGTATCACCTTGTCAACTTAAATGATCAGTGGTGTCATAACTTTAATCAGAAAGTAAAAGTAATGTACATTTGTTTTTGAATTTATGTGTAAAAGGTTTTGTTTTGGGTTTTTTTGATGGTTATTTGGTTGTTGTTGCAGACAAGCTATTGGGACAACTCAGGGAGGTTCAAGATCCATTTAAAAGACAGTCCACATAAAATCAGGTAAGTACAGTACAAAATCCCTCATCTCTTCCTTTTGTGTATCCTTGGTTTAGTTGTGTTCCTTTATCCACTTAAGTTTTTTATATCTTTAATAATCATACTTTTTCTCTGTGTTCACAGAAGAGAAGCAAATCTGATGTCAGTGTGAAACATATAGACTGAAGCTTTTTGTTTTCCCATTTGCTTTAAACTGTCTCCACTGTTACCCCTATGAGCTAATATCAGGGCTCGTCCGGGATTTGAACCCGGGACCTCTCGCACCCTAAGCGAGAATCATACCCCTAGACCAACGAGCCAACTATTGGGGTTCTTTATATCTTTTTCTCTGAGCCGTCATGGCTCATGATTGAATTTTCTTTTGGTGATGTGGCATCTTAGGGTTAGTCAAAGAGCACCCTCTGAACATGATACACTGTGATGTAGTTGTAGTGACAAGATTGCTAAACAACCTAGTGTTTTCCTCTGCCGTACCAGGAGTTCAAGGTCAAGGTCAAGGTTACTTCATGGAAGTGAATCATATCTGATATCAGTGTAAGCACATTTCCCCTGAAAAGGCCTGTGTGTGCACTACATGGTACGGACTTTACCATAGGCTTTTTCTAGATTAACGGAGAAATAATATGTTTATTTTGAGCCCACCATTTATATATTTTGCAGTTCAAACAGCAACTAACTCATCCCCCAAAATGTTTCTTTACTTTTTTGTTTAATTTATTATTTGGCCTGTAAAATATCAGAAAATAGTGAAAAAAATGTGCATCACAGTTGCCGATAACCCAGGGTGATGTCTTCAAAACCCAAATATATTCAGGTGACAATTATATGAAACGGAGAAAAGCAGCAAATCCTCACATAAGAGAAGCTGGAACCAGAGAAGGATTGGCATTTGTGCTTGAAAAATGATTTTCTGTCAATCGACAAATAGATTAATTGTTTCAGTCCTATTCTCAGTGTTTTCCTATGGTCTGAAATATACAGGGTAGGATGTGCGGCTGATGAGATCCTGTGAATTATATTAGTCTAGTTTTTTTGTTCTTAAAATTATAATAAAGGAATAGCAAATAAAATGTGAAATGTACTTGGCCACAAATTTAAGAGTATCACCTTATCAACTTAAATGATCAGTGGTGTCATAACTTTAATCAGAAAGTAAAAGTAATGTACATTTGTTTTTGAATTTATGTGTAAAAGGTTTTGTTTTGGGGTTTTTTTGATGGTTATTTGGTTGTTGTTGCAGACAAGCTATTGGGACAACTCAGGGAGGTTCAAGATCCATTTAAAAGAGAGTCCACATAAAAACAGGTAAGTACAGTACAAAATCCCTCATCTCTTCCTTTTGTGTATCCTTGGTTTAGCTGTGTTCCTTTATCCACTTAAGTTTTTTATATCTTTAATAATCATACTTTTTCTCTGTGTTCACGGAAGTGAAGCAAATCTGATGTCAGTGTGAAATGTATAGACTGAAGCTTTTTATTTTCCCATTTGCCTCAAACTGTCTCCACTGTCACCCCCATGAGTCAATATGAGGGCTCGTCCGGGATTTGAACCCGGGACCTCTCGCACCCTAAGCGAGAATCATACCCCTAGACCAACGAGCCAACTATTGTGGGTTTTTATATCTGTTTCTCTGAGCCGTCATGACTCATGATTGAATTTTCTTTTGGTGATGTGGCATCTTAGGGCTAGTCAAAGAGCACCCTCTGAACATGATACACTGTGATGTAGTTGTAGTGACAAGATTGCTAAACAACCTAGTGCTTTCCTCTGCCGTACCAGGAGTTCAAGGTCAAGGTCAAGGTCACTTCATGGAAGTGAATCATATCTGATATCAGTGTAAGCACATTTCCCCTGAAAAGGCCTGTGTGTGCATTTTAAGTGACAGGTAACATAATGTGCATCACTAGCATGCACACATTAACAGCAGCAAAAAACACTGTATTTGCGAGACAGTCCGTCATTGAAACTGAGGATGTAGAGGCTCTAGAGAGGGCCTTTTGTGTTTTTCGCAAGTTTCATGGCCACCGTAGGTTCTCCTACACATTTGGAAGGGGGCGAGGAGGCACTAAATCCTACACACTGGTCCTGTAAAACCACATATAAAAGTGGTCTACATATCACAAAATTTTAGATTTTTGTGTTCACTCTACTCACAAAAATGGGTTTGGGCCACATTTGTTGTAATAATCTGTCAGATGATGACAGACGAGTCTGGTTTAAAATTCCACAATCAACTTCAAGAAGAAGGCCAAATATCATTACTGACATGTTCCCATGTCATTAACATCAACATAATCTGTGACAAGCATTTCAAAACATCTACAGTGCACTTAGAAGTTGTCCACTGATAAGCGTGATTTAATTTACTGTACAAACTTATATATACTTATACTTATACTTATATATAAATAAAAATTCAATTTACACAAAGTAAAATCAAAGATGAAGTTATTGGAGAACAGGGGTGGTATGTTCTTTGGAAGGGGTTCTGGTAATGATACAGGTGGCCAAATTTTGAAGTTGAAGTTTATGGAGGAGCTTGTGAGGGAGAGCAGAAAGGATAGGATAATCAGAGCATGTGTGAGAATGGCAGTGCTGTTAGATGTTGATGTGGATGAAGAGATGGAAGGAAATGAGAGATATTGCGTAAGTGGAAGTAAGCAGACCGGGTGATATTATTAATGTGTGCTTCAAAGGATAATGTGCTGTCAAGGACTCTTAACCTGGGGGGAAGGGGGGACTGTGGAATTATCAATAGTCAGTGAAAAACTTGATCGGAAAGGGAAGAGGGTGGAAGAGTGGAAGTAGGCTTGGTAGACAGTTAGAGCTGGGTGTCATCCGTGTAGCAATGAAAGTGTATACCAAATTTTCTGAGAATATGGCCAAGTGGTAAGAGATAAATGATAAAAAGAAGGGGGCCCAAGACAGAGCCCTGAGGATCACCGCTAATAACAGGGAAGGACTGTGATTTCTGATTTTTAAGTTGGACAAAATGAGTGCAGCCAGAGAGATATGAATGAAACCAGGAAAGTGAGATGCCAGTGATTCCAATGGAAGCTAATCTGTCAAGGAGGATGGTATGTGAAATTGTGTCAAAGGCAGCACTCAAATCTAGGAGGACAAGCACGGCTAAGAGGCCAGAGTCTGATTAGCAATATCTAGCAGGTAAAACCTGGCAATTTGTGCTGTTACTTGTAGTGTTGTACTCTATTTAGTAGTGCAGGCTTTCCAAAAGTCTAAATTCATAAGCTGCTTCCTTTGGTTTTCCCTTCTGCCTTAGAAATTAATTTTCAACAGCTTCTTAGGTTTCTGTGTCCCAAAAAACAAAACAGCAGGGCTCGTCCGGGATTTGAACCCGGGACCTCTCGCACCCAAAGCGAGAATCATACCCCTAGACCAACGAGCCTACATATACAGCTGTTTACATCTGTTGCTCTGTGATGTTCAGACCTGTAATCAAACTTCAAATTGGTGATGTGGCAACTTGTAGCTCCACATCTCTAGTCTAACAGAATCCTCTGGTGGCCACAATTATATGTTCATCTCACTATGCAAGACAGGCATCAATGAACTTTAGGTTGCTTACGTAACCCCAATAGTATGAGTGAGATGTCTCACTATGGGATATGTCCCTCTGCGTATTCCTCAGAAACATTTATCTCATTACGCTAATCCTGATTGCCTGGTGATCGCGATGTCCGCATCAGGTGGTTCCACCTACCTTTAAATAGCTTACACTACTATGCAGGCGTCATTCAGGATAAGCAACTCTTCTCACTTTGTCCCAGCAAAAAGGGTTGTCTGGGGAGACATCTCACTCATACTACTTTGAGAACTGGGGTTAGGCAAGTAACCTTGTGGTGATGTACTGTATTTAGTAGTGTAGGTTTTCTAAAAGTCTAAATTCATAAGCTGCTTCCTTTGGTTTAACCTTTTGCCTTAGAAATTCATTTTCAACAGCTTCTTAGTCTTCTGTGTCCCTCAAAACAAAAAAAAGGGCTCGTCCGGGATTTGAACCCGGGACCTCTCGCACCCTAAGCGAGAATCATACCCCTAGACCAACAAGCCTATACGTACAGCTGTTTACATCTGTCATTCTGTGATGTTCAGACCTGTAATTGAACTCTTCAAATTGGTGATGTGGCAACTTGTAGCTCTACATCTCTAGTCCAACAGAACCCCCTGGTGGCCACAATTATATGTTCATCTCACTGTGCATGACAAGCATCACTCAACTTTAGGTTGCTTACGTAACCCCATTAGTATGAGTGAGATGTCTCACTATGGGATATGTCCCTCTGCGTATTCCTCAGAAACATTTATCTCATTACACTACTCCTGATTGCCCGGTGATCGCAATGTCTGCGTCAGGTGGTTCCACCTACCTTTAAATAGCTTATGCTACTACGCAGGTGTCATTCAGAATAAGCAACTCTTCTCACTTTGTCCCAGCAAGAAGGGTTGTCCAGTGAGACATCTCACTCATACTACTCTGAGAACCAGAGTTAGGCACTTCACTATAGTTTGAATGTCTATATCTGTAGAATATGTCACAGACATGAAAAAAAAATAAAGTGCCACCACTGCGGGTCAGCCTGTGCAGTGCATGCTGGGGCAGGGAGTGTCTCTGGCGGGGAACTCCAGTGTGGAGAGTCAGTGACACACAGAGCTTCTTTTCTCGACTCCTGCTCGCTCTCCGTGATATTAGTTCAAACTGGGACTCTTGCCTGTTGTTTTACCTGCTTCCAGACGGAGATCTGGTATTGTTATTTCCCTTATTTGTTGTCAGTTTCCCTCCCAGTTAGTTTGGAGGTTTGTGTGTGGCTCGTTTGGGGAACTTGGTGTCATCTAGAGGGATTTTCTTCACTTGGAGTGGTGACAGCGGGGGTATAATTGGAAGAATAATCAATATAATCAATAAAAAAACCCGTCCTGTGTGAGGAGTGTATGTGGCTGTGTGCCAGTATATGTAACTGACAGGAACGCCCTGGTGGTTGATATAAGCCACCGTTATCGTATTGTCCATTCTCACCAGTACATGGGGCCCACTGAGAAATGGGAAAAAGCGCTTCAGGGTGAGAAACACTGCTGAGAACTCTAAATAATTTATGCAGGACCCTCACAGAATGGCCTTATATATTCCACTCCAGCACTTCAGCCTACCAGCTGAAGTGCACCCCCGCACTTCAGCCGACCAGCTCCCTCACACTCCTGGGCACATGCGCTTGGCCTCACGGTCCAACCATCCCACTTCTGACACCATATGTAGGGTTGGCCAAGTGGCTGAGCCACAACAGCTGAGACAAAAATCCAGTTATGTAGTCCAGGTGTATTTATTTATCAGTGGCATGATACCACCAGATCATGTACAATACAGCTGTCTAGTGTTGTACAAACTTGTTGTGAGGGTGCTATCAACAGAAGAAATGATGATGGGACTCCCATTATCCCATCGTGTCACACATAAATAAATGTAGCTGACTATAGAGAAAGCACCAATTTAAAAATGTACAGTGATCAGTTTTCAGTGCCTTTGCATGGGACCATGGGACTCAGTCATTCAGTTTTGTTTCACCCTTTAAATTCATCTGATAGGACAAGCTACACTGATAGCCTAATTATAATGCTGTATCGCTGTAATGAAAAATTTGTACTCTGTTTAAGCGTTAAGCGTTTTCAATGTCATGTCATGAGATCATTAATCAATTGTGCTCTAGTATGTTTTGAAAATCTTTCCTACATTTCAGGGGAATTTGGCAAAGAGAGCCAACAAAAGTGTTCACTATAGCAACTTATTTGCTTGTGTGACACCAAGGGATTACAACAAAACAAAAAAAACAGGGCTCGTCCAGGATTTGAACCCGGGACCTCTCGCACCCAAAGCGAGAATCATACCCCTAGACCAACGAGCCTGTGTGCAGGGCTGTCAACATCTGTGGTTCGGTGATGTATAGACCTGTAATTGAACTTCAAATTGGTGATGTGGCAACTTGTAGCTCTACATCTCTAGTCCAACAGCACCCTCTGGTGGCCAAAATTATATGTTTATCTCACTGTGCATGACAAGTGTCACTGAACCCTAGAAAGCGCTCCCTCATGGACCAGAGCATCATCCTTAATGTTGTAAAAAAGAATAATAATTGCCTCTATTATTTCGGTGTATGAAATTTCATCCTGTGGAGATGGCTGCCCACTCTTGCCCCTTGAATGGGGTTGTTGTTGCTGAAGGGTTGGTCCATTATAAATGTGTTGGCTAATGTTAGTGAATCTTGCCCCTCTCAGCTTGGCCTACCTGCATGTTAAAACGAAACGCTGTTGTCACCTCTGATGGACAATAAACTTTTCTCACATTCAGTATGCTAAAATTAACCTCCAACGTTACAATATCAGAAATGGCAGAAAGCAATGCACCCACGGAGATCATCACTCCTGACCATTTAAGAAGTTTTAGAAAGTTTTTGGACCCATCAACATCAACAAACAGAAAAATTTTAAAAAACGCAGGCCTAGAGTAAAAGACTTGAGCCTGAGTGATCAGTGCTGCACCCTGCAGTATGCGATTTGGACACAGAGCACCTACTCACGCTATCATTTGGCTTGTAGTGCATGCCGACCCAAATAACATGTCATTGATGTAAACATATTGATGTAAATAAGCAAGTGTGGATAATAAGTGGATTGATTTATATTTCAGTTAAGTGCATAGTTTAATTACTATGATCGGGTATGATGAAAGCTTATTTAATATTTACATTTTAGTTAATGTTATTCATTTTGTGCCTAAGCTTAATTATTACTTAGCAAGAAAGTTATCACCTATTTATTGGTAATTTTGGAATGCCCTCTAGTGGACAGAATGTATAACAACCACATGCTGATAGTGGCATTGGCAATACATAAGCCTGTGTATACAGTGTACAGGTACATAGTAAATATTAATAATAGGCTACATTTGAGCATTACAATTTTGAAGATACTTCAAATAATAAAAATAATAAAGAATAAAATTCAAATTGGATTATAGAGGAAGATTGACAGCACTACTGGGGACTGGGGAAGCTGGTGTGCTCTCGCCCCGCCCCTGGAGACAGACCCAGCTCTAGGCTTTGCAGCCTGAGCTGGAGTGACGAACCACTTGTCCAACTTGTCCCCCTCTGATATGAGGAGTTCTGAGGTGTCCTCGTCGTTGTCCTTGTAGTAGTTCAGCTCCAACACATCTTTCAAAGGCTGTGGCACCGCGGCGAGGTCCAGCTGTGAGCCCCAGTTGCGTTGTCCTTCCCCTCCCTGTCCCCATTGTCGACATGCATGTCAACGGCAGACAGGTAAGGGTCGTTACCCAACAAGTGTTGAAGAAAATCACTCAAGTCCTTGTTCAAAGTTTGCTGTAGTGGTGGTGGTTTTATTAGTATTCTGGAATACAGTGAGCTTACTGACACAGAGCGGCTCTGAGACAGTAGACTGACCCAGAGCAGAGGGCAGGCGGACAGTTATACAGTGGGCTGAGGGGTGATGATAGAATCGTATCCAAATACAGTTGAGATTAAGTCTTTGTACACAAAGTACTGACTTTCCCCTCTGCTGTGTTAGTGACATGAATGAAGCACACCATGTGTTCTCCTGATAAGACCATTTAATTTCTCATGTAACCACTAGAGGTTTAAAAGCAGATATTGTCAGGGTTTGAACCCAGAACCTTTCGTACCTTAACATTTTTCCACTGGCTCAGTATTGCATATTTTGGCACCTTTTAAACATCACAGCAAAGGATAACTGTGCATATTCGTGATATTATTGCACTTCTTGGGAGAAGGGCCTAACGTGGCAATCCCTGCAGCCAATCGAGCTGTCAACGTCCATTAAGTGTGATTTATATTGTGCGTTAAAGGGTTATACCGTAGCTAAGGAGCCTATGTATGTAGCTGCAGAAGCTACACCATAGGTTAAACCATAGCTGACATGCTCCTCTAAAATGTAACTACACGCCGGGGCTACGGCAGCTGTGGAGATACCACTGTGATTGGCTGCTTGTGTTTTCTTCTACAAGTTTCTGAAGCTGGCGGAAATTTTGATAGTGAAAAAGAGAACTTTAAGGAAGTTGAATAACGACTCAGTAATCTTCTCCTTTCAGTAACAACTAGTGCAGTGCCAATTCAAAACATGCCTGTTTTGAACATTTATAACATTAAATTTATCATTTTTAGTTGTTATTATTAATAGGTGATAGTTGATAGTTGTTATTAATCACAACTTGACACTAATCTCCTATTCAGTACTGAGACTCTGACAATATTTGTACTCTGTTTAAGCAGTTTTCAATGTCATGTGATGGCATGACATCATGAATCAATTGTTCTCTAGTATATTTTGAAAATCTTTCCTACATTTCAGGGGAATTTGGCAAAGAGAGCCAATGAAAATGTTCACTGTAACAGTTTATTTGCTTGTGTGACCCCAAGGGATTACAACAAAACAAAAAAGGAGGGCTCGTCCGGGATTTGAACCCGGGACCTCTCGCACCCTAAGCGAGAATCATACCCCTAGACCAACGAGCCTGTATATACAGCTGCCAACATCTGTAGTTTGGTGATGTTCAGACCTGTAATTGAACTGCAAATTGGTGATGTGGTAACTTGTAGCTCTACATCTCTAGTCCAACAGCACCCTCTGGTGGCCACAATTATATGTTCATCTCACTGTGCATGACAAGTGTCACTGAACCCTAGAAAGCGCTCCCTCACAGACCAGTGCACCATCCTTAATGTTGTAAAAACAAATAATATTTGCCTCTATTATTTCCATGTATGAAATTTCATCCTGTGGAGATGGCTGCCCACTGCATTGGAGTAAACTTTACCCCATCCACAACCCTTGTGTCATGTCTTGTATACTCTGAGGATTCCAGTCTTGTCAGCCTACGTCTAACACACAGCATATGTCACACTGCAAGAACACAGTTCTTTAACAAGTAAATTAAAAAGGCTGCAGTTCTATATTTGGTTTGACTCCTGACTTGTAACCAGGAAGAGAGTTAACACTATACTTTAGTTCAAAGGTCATCCTGGATATCAGATTCCAGATACCATCAGATAACACGTGTTACTTTGTATGTTAGTGTTAATAATGTTGTGGCTGTATGGCTTTCATATATTGTCTGCTGTGAGCTGCTGGCTTGTGTATCTCTTGCTATTTGTCACTGTGCATGGGAGACCAAAATAGTTTCCCTTCTTGTGATCGTCACTCTGTATCAGAGTGAATGAATGAACGTAAACACAGCGACTGCTTGACACTAGTCTCCTATTCAGTAATGAGACAAGGCAAAATTTACCTGTAAATCTGTAAAAATGTCTCTTTATCACAAAGTGAAGTGAAACAGTTACTGTGGGGAATATAATTAAAACATGATACCACCGGATCATGTACAATGCACCTGTCTAGTGTTGTACAAACTTGTTGTGAGGGTGCTATCAACAGAAGAAATGAGATGTTGAACTAGAAATCAAAACCTATGCTGTATGTATCTACAGCAGGACTCCCATTATCCCCTCGTGTCACACATAAATCCAGCATTCATACGGACTGGCTCAACATGATATGCAGTAATGAAGCTGACTATAAAGAAAGCACCATTTTAAAAACTTGCAGTGATCAGTTTTCAGTATTTTTGCAGAGCATGGGACTCTCAGTCATTCAGTGTTTTGTTTCACACCTTAAATTCATCTGATAGGACAAGCTACACTGATAGCCTAATTATAATACTGTATCGCTGTAATGAAATATTTGTACTCTGTTTAAGCAGCTTTCAATGTCATGTGATAGAATGACATCATTAATCAAGTGCGCTCTAGTATGTTTTGAAAATCTTTCCTACACTTCAGGGGAATTTGGCAAAGAGAGCCAATGAAAATGTTCACTATAGCAACTTATTTGCTTGTGTGATCCAAATAAAACAAAAAAATCAGGGCTCGTCCGGGATTTGAACCCGGGACCTCTCGCACCCTAAGCGAGAATCATACCCCTAGACCAACGAGCCTGCATACACAGCTGTCAACATCTGTAGTTTGGTGATGTTCAGACCTGTAATTGAACTCTTCAAATTGGTGATGTGGCAACTTGTAGCTCTACATCTCTAGTCCAACAGCACCCTCTGGTGGCCACAATTATATGTTCATCTCACTGTGCATGACAAGTGTCACTGAACCCTAGAAAGCGCTCCCTCATTGACTAGTGCATCATCCTTAATGTTGTTAAAACGGATAATAATTGCCTCTATTATTTCCGTGTATGAAATTTCATCCTGTGGAGATGGCTGCCCACTGCATTGGAGTAAACTTTACCCCATCCACAGCCCTTGTGTCGTCTCTTGTATACTCTGAGGATTCCAGTCTTGTCAGCCTTCTGAACTGTAATGTCTAGTGTAGAAAGTAGTGGGTTAATTAATAGCCAAGTCTTGACTGATATGTAAATGTAACATCAAACACACAGCATATGTCACACTGCAAGAACACAGTTCTTTACTTACTATCTGAAGAGAATCACTTTTGCAAAGACCATTTAGAAAAGTCTTTGTACACAAAGTACGGACTTTGCCACCTGCTGTGTTTTGTTTTCCTGACAGGACCATTTAATTTCTCATGTAACCACTAGAGGTTTAAAAGCAGATATTGTCAAGGTTTTGAAGTCAGAACATTTCGCACCTTAACATCTTTCCACTGGCTCAGTATTGGACATTTTGGCACCTTTTGAACATCACAGTAGAGGATAACTGTGCTGATCCGTGATATTTTTGCACTTCTTGGGAGCAGGGCTTAACATGACAATCCCTGCAGCCAATCGAGCTGTGTCAACATCAATTAAGTTTGATTTATATTATGTGTTAAGGGGTTATGCCGTACCTATGCGGCTTATGTACGTAGCTGCAGAAGCTACACCGTAGCTGACGTGCACCTCCTCTAAAATGTAACTACACGCCAGGGCTACGGTAGCTGTGGAGATACCACTGTGATTGGCTGCTTGTGTTTTCTTCTACAAGTTTCTGAAGCTGGTGGAGATTTTGATAGTGAAAAAGACAACTTTAAGGAAGCTGAATAACAACATAGTAATCTTCTCCGTTCAGTAACAATCTTACTGCCAAAGATTGGAACAGGATTAACAAGTTAATTAAAAAGGCTGCAGTTCTATATGTGGTTTGACTCCTGACTTGTAAGCTACACTGAATGCTGAACTAGAAATAAAAACCTCTGGTATAAGTATCTACATTGGGACTCCATTATCCTCTTGTGTCACACATAAATCCTGCATTCATACAGATATAACGAAGTATTTGTACTTTATGTGAAATTTTAAAAAAGCATCTGTCTAAGCAATTTTCAGTGTCGTGACGGCATGACATCATTTATCAAGTGTGCTCTAGTATGTTTTGAAAATCCTTATTACACTTCAGCAGGAATTTGGCAAAGAGAGCCAATGAAAGTGTTCAGTATAACAATTTATTTGCTTGTGTGATCCCAATAAAACAAAAATCAGGGCTCGTCCGGGATTTGAACCCGGGACCTCTCGCACCCTAAGCGAGAATCATACCCCTAGACCAACGAGCCTTCCTTCAACTGGACAACAGAGTTTAAATCTCCTCCCCTGTCCCGTCCAGACCTGCAGTTTTACTCAACAATGGTGATGTGGCAGCTTGGAGACCCACATCTCATCTGACTGAAGAGCACCCTCTGCTGCAAAACATTTGGTATTTTATTCAGCACTCTGAACTCTTCACAGCTCTGCTTCATCTTTGACGTTATTTAGACTTCTCAGCTTTCTTTAATACTCTTCAGTATGGATGTACATGAATAAGATTTGCAAAATACAACTGGCAGTTTCACTTAGAAGCGAATGATTACCTGTCCGACACATCTGTAGCTCTGTGATGTCAACAAATGTTTACAAAAGTTGGGCTTGAATAAATTCCACAGAGATTTATTTTTGTGTTGTTGTATTAAAAGTAAGTATTTACAGGAGTAATTTCCTGCATTTACTCTGATCTAAAGACCAGGAGCTGCCTGCAGCCTAATTTACCACATGATGTCTCTAAAAGATTTCCATGATGGTGATTTCAGTATGACAAATACATCAATTATGGTTTATAGCCTGTTTTCTGCTCAACACCCACTGCTACTAATATTATTACCAGTCATATTTTTATTACTATCATTGTAGTTATTATTATTGTTGCTGCTGTGTATCTCTATGTTACTCCCTCTCTCTCTCTCTCTCTCCCCCTCCCTCTTTCTCTCTTAACCCAACAGGTAGAGGCAGATGGCCCACCTGTCTCTGTAAATTAAAGAGTACAGTCTAGACCTGCTCTATATGAAAAGTCCCCCAAGTTAACTCCTGTTGTGATTTTGGCGCTATATAAATAAACTTAACTTAAATTGCAATTTGATGCATGTTTGATGAGTTACAGTATTCACACACGAGTCTATCCACCGCGAGTCATGAGCATTACGTCACCACCTGTAGCCTTGGAAAAATAACCTGCGCAGCCAACACCTGCTGCATGTCTCGTGGTACCTGTGGCTCAGCCTCACAGACCTTCAGCTGAAAACTCCCCTTGTTTGATTCATTTAGAACGACTTTGCTGGCTCTCCCCAAACTTGAGCTTTTTTTCTGTCAAGGTCTAAAGGGTTTGTAACCTTTTGTTTATCCAGCTGGTTGCTGCCATTGTTTTCCCTCAGCAGTTTTTGAAAATGGTGACTGTGGTAAAGCCTGGTATTGATAGCTATTGTTAATGGGTGTGATGACACAGAAGATTGATCAACAATGACAAACAGTACTGCCAGTCTCTCCTGAAAGTTCTTGTTAGTAACTTGACAGAGCATCTCTCCTTTTTATATCAAGAACTTTAGGTTTCATTAAAGATAGGTATATAATATTAACAGCTTCATATATTTTCTTTACCTCGTAGGCATGCCACACTTTGATTTATGATTCATTTAACATAGTGTAACTATTGGTTGTTAGTATGAGTTATTTTTGTGCTGGTTTCTATGAGCTTTAACCCTAGTGGTTAAAGGTCAGGGCTCGTCCGGGATTTGAACCCGGGACCTCTCGCACCCAAAGCGAGAATCATACCCCTAGACCAACGAGCCTGCATGTACAGTCAGTAACAGTCGTTTGATGATGTATAGACCTGTCATTGAACTCAAATTGGTGACATGGCAACTCGTAGCTCCACATCTCATGTCTTGTATACTCTGAGGATTCTAGCCTTGTCAGCCTTCTGAACTGTAATAATAATGATAACTGTATTTGTATAGCACCTTTTATACAAGAAATGCAGCTCAAAGTGCTTTACAACAAAAGAAATCATATGCACCAAGTGTTTTACATGAAAAGGACATAAAAGAACATAAAAGCATGAAAAACATTAATGTAACATAAGATGAAAAATAAAACCCACTTGATAACATCAATAAAAATAAGATAAAATGAAGTGAAAATACAATACTGTGAAATCCAGGCAGCTATGGTGGCTGTGGGATTTCCACATCCAAAACAGCTCACTAAACAGTCCCTACAACTCACATACATTCCCACTTTATAATAAAATAAGATCAAATAGACTGGAATAATGTGTTCTCTCCTCTGGGTTCTGGTTAATAGCTGAGCTGCAGAGTTTCGAATGAGCTGAAGTCTCTCAGTGGTTGTTTTTTTTTGGGAGGCCTGTAACAAGTCTATTACAGTAATTAAGTTGGCTTGAAATGAAGGCATGAATCAGTTTTTCTGCATCTTTTTGATTTATAAATGGCCGTACTTTAGCTATGTTTCTAAGGTGGAAAAATGATGTTTTCGTCACCTTGTTAATGTGAAGCTTAGATCTGAATCTAATAAGCTGAAAAGCCTCAATTGAAATTCCTCCAGTATATTGTTTTCTTTAAGGAAGGAATTTATTTGCATTGAAATTATCTTTTCAAATGTCCTACTAATGAATGGAAGGTTGGATATCAGCCTATAACTGGTCAGTGCATTACCATCTAGGTTGGGTTTAGCAACAGCTGTTTTGAAGGCATCTTCAAAACATTTCAAATGTCTTTTCAAGCTGCATTATTCTCTCACTCAGTCGTTCACAGTCTGTGTAGTTTAGCGACTTTGTTGGAGAAGCTTTGTATGCTGTGCTAGGCTAGGCTAGCAGCTAAGTCTGTGATGGGGCTCTGAAACTTTCCTGTGTCCTGAAACGTAAACTTTTACTCCGTTCCGCAATTCCACTAAAGATGCTTTCATTCGCACCAGTGTAACCAGTAATAGCTCTCTTTGGAAGAATATAAGGGAAATTAGGAAATGCAAGGAAGAAAAAAAAAAAAAACAGCACAAAGCATAAAGCAAGCAGAGGAAAACATGTCTGCACTGCAGCACTACCTCCTGTTCAAGTAATGTCTAGTGTAGAAAGTAATGGGTCAATTAATAGCCAAGTCTTGACTGATTTGTAAACATAACGTCAAACACACAGCACATGCCACACTGCAAGAACACATTTCTTTGCTTACTATCTCAAGAGAATCACTCTTGCAAAGACCATTTGGGAGCCAAAAGAGGAAATGCGTACAGGAGGACAGTTGGCCAGACAAGCGTGGGCACATCCACACTGAGAGGTGTGCCTAACCTTTCCATTGAGGAGAACAGCGGAGACTGCGTGCTTTCTCTTGACACGAACAGATCCACCTTGGCCCAACCGTAACGCATTCACACTTGCTCCACAATTGCTGGGTGCAGAGTCCATTCTCCATATGGAGAACAGACATTACCTTGGACAGCAGATCCGCCCCCAGGTTCAAGATCCACGGGACGTGCGTTGCTCTCAGAGACAGGAGCCGCTTGTTGCTTCATAATATCAGTCTGTGTGACAGTATGTGTAACTGACAGGAACGCAACCCCTCGACAGTTGATATAAGCCACCGTTATCTATTGTCCATTCTCACCAGGATATGGGGCCCACTGAGAAACGGGAGAAAGCGTTTCAAGGTGAGAAACACTGCCAAGATGCTAAATAATTTATGTGAGACCGCTGGAGACCCCTGCTCCAGAGGCCCCTCACAGACAGGCCCTCATACATTCTGCCCCAGCCCGACAGGCTCGTGTCTGTGGTGACCACTCTCTGAGAAAGGACAGTGCCCGTGGGCACCCCCTGTACCCGCAAGCAGGGCGCTGCCAGCAGCCCAGTGCCATTACGCACTCCACTGTGACTGTAACCCTCTGTGCACTGTGGCGCACCGGATCCAGTCTGAAGGAGGCCACCCAGCACTGGAAATCCCTCATGAATAAGTGGCTGAGGGGGACTACTAGGATGGCTGAAGCCATCAGCCCTACTAATCAAAGACATAATCTGAAGTGAACAGATTTGTGCAGACGAAAAAGCGCAAGGCATGCTCTGAAGGCTTTTATTCTCTCCACCGACAGACGGGCTGTGAAGGACCCTGTGAAGCCCAGAGATTACCCCAGGAAGATTATAGTCTGTATTGGGGACCACACACTCTTTTCGGTGGTTATTATAAGACCCAAGTTGGTCAGGTGTTTTATGTGTTTGCATTATAGCCTCTTGTTCTGACTGCGCCAGGAGGAGCCAGTCTTCTAGGTATGTAGCCACACGGATGCCCTGCTGTTGTAACAGGGCTAATGTGTCCTCAGTACATTGCACACTCTCATGCTCAGGGACAGACCAAAAGGGAGCACTCGGTACTCGTAACAGACACCCTGAAAAAAAGTGAACCTCAGACATTTCCTGTGTGGAAGGTGGAAAAGTACGTGTCTTTCCCTCTTTGCTGGGAAGTGCTGGTGCCACTCTGGCACAGCACACTCTGAAACAGGGCAGAGATAAAAGACATTGGGAAGGAAATGCTTTTGAGTTTCTGTAACTGAATTTTGGCACTAGATGTTACACACATACGCTACATACAGAGTAACTACTGGTTGTCAGTATGGGTTATTGTGTGTTGGTTTCTATGACAATTAACCATGGAGAACAGGGCTAGAGAACAGGGCTCAAGAACAGGGCTCGTCCGGGATTTGAACCCGGGACCTCTCGCACCCAAAGCGAGAATCATACCCCTAGACCAACGAGCCTGCACGTACAGTCAACAACAGTCGTTTGATGATGTATAGACCTGTCATTGAACTCAAATTGGTGACAAGGCAATCGTAGCTCCACATCTCATGTCTTGTATACTCTGAGGATTCTAGCCTTGTCAGCCTTCTGAACTGTAATAATAATGATAACTGTATTTGTATAGCACCTTTTATACAAGAAATGCAGCTCAAAGTGCTTTACAACAAAAGAAATTATATGCACCAAGTGTTTTACATGAAAAGGACATAAAAGAACTGGGGGCTTCGATAGCCAACCAGGCATGTTATAGCCTGAGGCAGCACGAGCAGACCTTGTGTGTGTCTTTGCTCGAGATTTTGTTACTGCAGCAGCAGAGACAAGGCCCAGAGTCTTAATTTCCAGTCGTCCATCTTCACTAGCAGGTGTGCTAACAGAGAGGAATGATGAATTAGTTGGCATGCTAATCTGAGTGGGAGCTGAGTGTCTCACCAGCCCGCTTGGAATGCAAGGGTGAACGCTCAGTGAAGCACCTGAGCTACTGTGGTGGGTAGTTGAGGCTGTTGAAAACCTGCCCATGGTGTGGCTAGGTGAAGAGCACTTCGGTCTATGGTGAAGCTCAGAGAGTCGAAGCGAATCAAGGTAGGTAGCACCCAGTGATGGACTGTTTAGCCGAGATACCTATCTTAGAAAAACAGGGTGAGATATGCTCTGAAGTGAGAACAGGTGTTTGAATGATGCCTGCATAGTAGCGTAAGCTAATTAAAGGTAGGTGTAACCACCTGACATCGATGTTGTAATCACCAGCCAATCAGGATTGGAATAATGAGATAAATGCTTCTGAGGAATACGCAGGGGGGCATATCACATAGTGAGACATTGAAACGAATATTATGAATGAGAACCCTACAAAGCACACCATGTGTTCTCCTGATAAGACCATTTCATTTCTCATGTGTGTTTAAAAGCAGATATTGTCAAGGGTTTGAACCCAGAACCTTTGGTACCTTAACATCTTTCCACTGGCTCAGTATTGCACTTTTTGGCACCTTTTAAACATCACAGTAGAGGTTAACTGTGCTGATCTGTGATATTTTTGCACTTCTTGGGAGCAGGGCCTAACGTGAAAATCCCTGCAGCCAATCAAGCTGTGTCAACGTCCATTAAGTGTGATTTATATTGTGCGTTAAAGGGTTATACCGTAGCTAAGGAGCCTATGTATGTAGCTGCAGAAGCTACACCATAGGTTAAACCATAGCTGACATGCTCCTCTAAAATGTAACTACACGCCGGGGCTACAGTAGCTGTGGAGATACCACTGTGATTGGCTGCTTGTGTTTTCTTCTACAAGTTTCTGAAGCTGGCGGAAATTTTAAGAGTGAAAAAGACAACTTAAGGCTGATGTGTTTATCTTATTTGTCACTTTGCATGGGAGACCAAAATAGTTTCCCTGCAGTGAATGAATGAACGTAAACACAGCGACTGCATGGCATTAGTCTCCTATTCCTTAATGAGATAAGGCAAAATAGAATTTACCTGGATGTGAATCTGGTTATCTACGTACATGTGTAGCCCACCTTTGCTCTTTATCACAAAATGTATGTGTGGAGTAAAATTAAAGCATGATACCACTGGATCATGTACAGTACACCTGTCTAGTGTTGTGAGGGTGCTATCAACGGAAGAAATGAGACACTGAACTAGAAATAAAAACCTCTGGTATAAGTATCTACATTGAGACTCCATTATCCTTGTGTCACACATAAATCCTGCATTCATACAGATATAACGAAGTATTTGTACTTTATGTGAAATTTAAAAAAAGCAATTTTGCAATTTTCAGTGTCGTGACGGCATGACATCATTTATCAAGTATGCTCTAGTATGTTTTGAAAATCCTTATTACACTTCAGCAGGAATTTGGCAAAGAGAGCCAATGAAAGTGTTCAGTATAACAATTTATTTGCTTGTGTGATCCCAATAAAACAAAAATCAGGGCTCGTCCGGGATTTGAACCCGGGACCTCTCGCACCCTAAGCGAGAATCATACCCCTAGACCAACGAGCCTTCCTTCAACTGGACAACAGAGTTTAAATCTCCTCCCCTGTCCCGTCCAGACCTGCAGTTTTACTCAACAATGGTGATGTGGCAGCTTGGAGACCCACATCTCATCTGACTGAAGAGCACCCTCTGCTGCAAAACATTTGGTATTCTATTCAGCACTCTGAACTCTTCACAGCTCTGCTTCATCTTTGACGTTATTTAGACTTCTCAGCTTTCTTTAATACTCTTCAGTATGGATGTACATGAATAAGATTTGCAAAATACAACTGGCAGTTTCACTTAGAAGCGAATGATTACCTGTCCGACACATCTGTAGCTCTGTGATGTCAACAAATGTTTACAAAAGTTGGGCTTGAATAAATTCCACAGAGATTTATTTTTGTGTTGTTGTATTAAAAGTAAGTATTTACAGGAGTAATTTCCTGCATTTAGTCTGATCTAAAGACCAGGAGCTGCCTGCAGCCTAATTTACCACATGATGTCTCTAAAAGATTTCCATGATGGTGATTTCAGTATGACAAATACATCAATTATGGTTTATAGCCTGTTTTCTGCTCAACACCCACTGCTACTAATATTATTACCAGTCATATTTTTATTACTATCATTGTAGTTATTATTATTGTTGCTGCTGTGTATCTCTATGTTACTCCCTCTCTCTCTCTCTCCCCCTCCCTCTTTCTCTCTTAACCCAACAGGTAGAGGCAGATGGCCCACCTGTCTGTAAATTAAAGAGTACAGTCTAGACCTGCTCTATATGAAAAGTCCCCTAAGATAACTCCTGTTGTGATTTTGGCGCTATATAAATAAACTTGACTTAAATTGCAATTTGATGCATGTTTGATGAGTTACAGTATTCACACACGAGTCTATCCACCGCGAGTCATGAGCATTACGTCACCACCTGTAGCCTTGGAAAAATAACCTGCGCAGCCAACACCTGCATGTCTCATGGTACCTGTGGCTCAGCCTCACAGACCTTCAGCTGAAAACTCCCCTTGTTTGGTCATTTAGAACGACTTTGCTGGCTCTCCCCAAACTTGAGCTTTTTTTCTGTCAAGGTCTGAAGGGTTTGTAACTTTTTGTTTGTGACTGTGGTAAAGCCTGGTATTGATAGCTATTGTTAATGGGTGTGATGACACAGAAGATTGATCAACAATGACAAACAGTACTGCCAGTCTCTCCTGAAAGTAACTTGACAGAGCATCTCTCCTTTTTATATCAAGAACTTTAGGTTTCATCAGACATGTGTATAACATTAAATAGCTGTATATTTTTGAGTTTTGTATATGTTTTGATAAGAGACAGAGAGTTTTTGTAACTGAATTTTGGCACTAGATGTTATACACGTACACTACTGGTTGTCAGTATGGGTTACTTTGTGCTGGTTTCTATGACATTTAACCATGGAAGTCTAGCTGCTAGAGAACAGGGCTCGTCCGGGATTTGAACCCGGGACCTCTCGCACCCAAAGCGAGAATCATACCCCTAGACCAACGAGCCTGCATGTACAGTGAGCAACAGTCGTTTGATGATGTATAGACCTGTCATTGAACTCAAATTGGTGACATGGCAACTCGTAGCTCCACATCTCATGTCTTGTATACTCTGAGGATTCTAGCCTTGTCAGCCTTCTGAACTGTAATAATAATGATAACTGTATTTGTATAGCACCTTTTATACAAGAAATGCAGCTCAAAGTGCTTTACAACAAAAGAAATTATATGCACCAAGTGCTTTACATGAAAAGGACATAAAAGCATGAAAAACATTAATGTAACATAAGAAGATGAAGATGAAAAATAAAACCCACTTGATAACATCAATAAAAATAAGATAAAATGAAGTGAAAATACAATACTGTGAAATCCAGGCAGCTATGGTGGCTGTGGGATTTCCACATCCAAAACAGCTCACTAAACAGTCCCTACAACTCACATACATTCCCACTTTAATCCTTTCTTCCCAGACTTATTGCTTTGTTATAGACAGTCATGGTTTATTTGTATATATTACAGTAAACTGTGAGTCTAGTTTTCCTCCATTTTCTTTCAGCTGTCAGACAGATTCTCTTGATCTCATTAACACTGTTATTGTTTAACCACAGGGAGATTCTGTCAGTCAACCTACTTTTAACTCTTAGTGGAGCAACAGTATTTAAAGGAGATGACAATGCATTGTTGAAATTTTCAACCATGTCATTTAAAGTGCAGCTGTATCACTCAAATGATCTCATAATACTAGAAAACATTGTTTCAGCCTTGTCATCTAGGAATCTGTTTTGGACCAAAATGTCCCTTTAAGTCTTTGTTAAGATTATGTTGGCATCAAAGAACACATAGTAATGATCAGAAATTGGTAATTCAAATACTGAGACATTATCAACGTTCAACCCTTTTGTTATTACTAAAACTAGAGTGTTACCATGCTGATGAGTGGCTTCATTTACATGTTGGGTGATTTCAAAACTGTCAAGTAAATTCAAAGGCTCCACAGCTTTTGAGTCATTATTTTTATTAATATGAATTTTCAGGTGGAGGGAGGGAGCAGGCTGTCTGCTTGAGTGCACTGTCCTTCTTGCTTATCAACACTTTCTTGTTTGGGTATGGCATCCCAAGGGCATGACGAATGTTGGCACCGAGTAGTCTGGACCCAGTGATATTTGCATGGATCCCATCAGGTTTAAAGCAGTCTCTACAGTTCCAAAAAATATTGAAATTGTCTATAAACTTCATCCCATGGGTGATGCATGCCGATGTCAGCCACGTATTCAGGCCAAGTCTGCTAAAAGATTCAATTCCTTTCTTCCAGGTTGGGATTGGTCCAGAAATATGAATATCTTGCAATTTGTAGTCACTCAGTTTTTCCAGTAGTAGGGAAAAATCTTTTTTCAGGATTTCAGAGCCAGTTTTCTTTTGCAGAATGTCGAAAGACTCAGCATGGTTACTAACTTTGATATTACTTGGACGTGCAGTGAGGATAGCTGGCAACAGCCCAGTCACTTCCTTGACAGATGTGTCATCCATGGTTGGATTCTCAGTCTTTGCCAGTTTTACATGTTTGGTTAGAGTCCCCAATCAAAATAGTGAGTTAGCAGTGCTTTTTCTGGCCCTCGGGTTAGCATCCCTGTGTTCAGTGGTTTTGGGGTAGTGTCTTGGGCTTTGATTAGCCTTAGCGCTATTGGTGTGAATAGCTTCCCTGGGTTCAACACAGCCAATATTATCACACATTTCATTCCGAGTCAGTGGATCATACCTGTTGTGTAATGAGAGTTCTGGTGGTGGAGTGAGCATTGGTACTCTCCTATTTGATTTCATGCTGGATTTACCTCTGCAGCGGACGGCGTCAGACCAAGTCCGGACTGGAGTTGATGCTTTCAGCTTGGCTCCTGTGCAGTGCCAGTGAGCACTGTCATTAGGGAAGGCAGCTAGTCCAGAACTGCAGACGGTGTTAGTCAAAGTCCGGGGAGCTTCCACAGCTAATCCAGTTGTGTTAGGACAGATCCAGGGGACCGTGTCGGCTAAGTCCATGTCGGGATGCTCTACATTTGATGTAGTCCCGTATATAACAGCGCTAATGTGTCCTCAGTACATTGCACACTCTCGTGCTCAGGGACAGACCAAAAGGAAGCACTCGGTACTCGTAACAGACACCCTGAAAAAAAGTGAACCTCAGACATTTCCTGTGTGGAAGGTAAATTGGAAGGTGGAAAAGTACGTGTCTTTCCCTCTTTGCTGGGAAGTGCTGGTGCCACTCTGGCACCACATGTAGCAACGGGGAGTCGGGGGGGCCAGGAAACCTCACGGCAGGGCAGGTGGGGCTGGCGAATGGGGAACGACCAGCTCCATCACTGGTGGGGAAAGGTGGGGCTGTCAGGCCGCCCTTTTCTTTTTCCTTGCCTGCTGCCTGGCAGTCTGGGCTGGTTGTTCCGGTGTGGCTGCCGTTGGCGTCGGGGCCTTCCTGGGCCAGCTCATCCTC
The DNA here is from genome assembly GCA_038419695.1 of Scomberomorus guttatus. NCBI lineage: Eukaryota > Metazoa > Chordata > Actinopteri > Scombriformes > Scombridae > Scomberomorus > Scomberomorus guttatus. The sequence continues at coordinate 7,860,729 of CM076453.1, forward strand.
ACCTCCTGCCTAGGTGGGCTGCTCGGAGCGGACTGGGATTTTGGCCGACTTGGAATCTTGAACTGAGGGGCCTGCGAGACAGCCAGAGTTAAAGACTGTCGCAGGGCCAGCAGAGGTGTGGGGGCTTGGCCTTCCGGGAAGGCAGAGCTGGAAAGCCTCATCCTCCTTCTTCTTGCCCTCACAGCGCTGATGCATGGAGTCCAGGCTGTTGCCAAAAATGCCGTTGGGCATGATCAGCATATCCAAGATGTCCTCCTTTTCTCTGTTGGACAAGTTTGCCAGGTTGAGCCATGGACTTGCCTGTGGCCTGGACCGCACAGCGCTGCACATGTAGGCAAATTTCCATAATCACCTGGATTTCCTCCCACACACACGGTCCTGCTTTGTCACCATGTCCTCACATAGCTCTGCCTGGTATGCTACAAGCAGAGGACACATTAAGCGCCCTGACCACCAAAGCTGCTGCACTGTAGTCATGGCGGACTGGAAACAGTCTGCTTTCAATGGCAGTGTGGGGTTCCTGGAGGACGCCGTTGACAATCGTGGGTGGAGGTGGGCTGCGACAAGTGGTTCCATAGGGGGCTTCTCCATGTCCTCAATGTCCAGAGAGGGAGCCCCTTGAATGGGGTTCTTGCTGCTGAAGTGGTGGTCCTTCCATGAGACCAAGACCTCATCCAGCAGCTCAAGGACGAATGGGAGCAGCTGTCTTGTCGCCCTCGTGGTCTGGGGCAATTTCTTCCCTTTGTAACAGGATCTGGTGGTCTCTGTCACTACTGCAGGCCAAGGGATGTTCAGCCTGGATGCAGCGTGTTTGTACATATCCTGCATAGCCATACTGGGGACTAGAGCTGTGGAACGCATTTCAGAATTTCAATATAAATCAAATAGTAAAAAAATGAATACTAATCTAATCCTGTAATTATTCTTCAAATGTGTATTTTTTCTAAATGTGTTGGCTAACGGCCCTCCTCGTTTTGGCCTACCCACATGTGAAAATGAAATGCTTTTGTCACGTCTGATGAACGATAAACTTTTCCCACGTTCAATGTGCTAACATTAACCTCCAATGTTACAATATCAGAAATGGCAGAAAGTGATGCACCCATGGAGATCACCACTCCTGACCATTTAAGAAGCAATGTGTGGAAAAATCAGTGCTCCAGCCTGCAGTATGGTATTTGGACACAGAGTTCCTACTCACACTATCATTTGGGCAAATAACACGTCATGTATTGATGTAAACAAGTGCATACTGACATGGATTTATTTATATTTCAGTTAAGTGCATAGTTTAATTACTATGATCGGGTATGATGAAAGCTTATTTAATATTTATATTTTAGTTTGCAGCTTGAGCGGGAGTGACAAACAACTTGTCCATCTTATCTTCCTCTGTTATGAGGAGTTCTGAGGTGTCCTCATCATTGTCCTCATAGTTCAGCTCCAACGCGTCTTCCAAAGGCTGCAGTGCAGTGGCTCCATCAGTAACAAAATCTCGAGCAAAGACACACACAAGGTCTGCTCGTGCTGCCTCAGGCTATAACATGCCTGGTTGACTATCGAAGCCCCCAGTTCTTTTATGTCCTTTTCATGTAAAACACTTGGTGCATATAATTTCTTTTGTTGTAAAGCACTTTGAGCTGCATTTCTTGTATGCTATACAAATACAGTTATCATTATTATTACAGTTCATGCCACCAATTTGAGTTCAATTACAGGTCTATACATCATCAAACGACTGTTGTCCACTGTACATGCAGGCTCGTTGGTCTAGGGGTATGATTCTCGCTTTGGGTGCGAGAGGTCCCGGGTTCAAATCCCGGACGAGCCCTGTCCTCTAACAGCTAGGCTTCCATGGTTAAAAATCATAGAAACCATCAGGTGTGCTAACAGAGAGGAATGGTGAATTAGTTGGCATGCTAATTCTGTGGGAGCTGAGTGTCTCACCGGCCCGCTTGGAATGCAAGGGTGAACGCTCAGTGAAGCACCTGAGCTACTGTGGTGGGTAGTTGAGGCTGTTGAAAACCTGCCCATGGTGTGGGTGGTGGGAGGTGAAGAGCTGAGATACCTATCTTAGAAAAACAGGGTGAGATATGCTCTGAAGTGAGAAGAGGTGTTTGAATGATGCCTGCATAGTAGCGTAAGCTAATTAAAGGTAGGTGTAACCACCTGACATCGATGTTGTAATCACCAGCCAATCAGGATTGGAATAATGAGATAAATGCTTCTGAGGAATACGCAGGGGAGCATATCACATAGTGAGACATTGAAATGAAGATTATGAATGAGAACCCTACAAAGCACACCATGTGTTCTCCTGATAAGACCATTTCATTTCTCGTGTGTTTAAAAACAGATAGTGTCAAGGGTTTGAACCCAGAACCTTTGGTACCTTAACATCTTTCCACTGGCTCAGTATTGCACTTTTTGGCACCTTTTAAACATCACAGTAGAGGTTAACTGTGCTGATCTGTGATATTTTTGCACTTCTTGGGAGCAGGGTCTAACATGAAAATCCCTGCAGCCAATCAAGCTGTGTCAACGGCCATTAAGTGTGATTTATATTGTGCGTTAAAGGGTTATACCGTAGCTAAGGAGCCTATGTATGTAGCTGCAGAAGCTACACCATAGGTTAAACCATAGCTGACATGCTCCTCTAAAATGTAACTACACGCCGGGGCTACAGTAGCTGTGGAGATACCACTGTGATTGGCTGCTTGTGTTTTCTTCTACAAGTTTCTGAAGCTGGCGGAAATTTTAAGAGTGAAAAAGACAACTTAAGGCTGATGTGTTTATCTTATTTGTCACTTTGCATGGGAGACCAAAATAGTTTCCCTGCAGTGAATGAATGAACGTAAACACAGCGACTGCATGGCATTAGTCTACTATTCCTTAATGAGATAAGGCAAAATAGAATTTACCTGGATGTGAATCTGGTTATCTACGTACATGTGTAGCCCACCTTTGCTCTTTATCACAAAATGTATGTGTGGAGTAAAATTAAAGCATGATACCACTGGATCATGTACAGTACACCTGTCTAGTGTTGTGAGGGTGCTATCAACGGAAGAAATGAGACACTGAACTAGAAATCAAAACCTCCGGTATAAGTATCTACATTGGGACTCCATTATCCTTGTGTCACACATAAATCCTGCATTCATACAGATATAATGAAGTATTTGTACTTTATGTGAAATTTTAAAAAAGCAATTTTGCAATTTTCAGTGTCGTGACGGCATGACATCATTTATCAAGTGTGCTCTAGTATGTTTTGAAAATCCTTATTACACTTCAGCAGGAATTTGGCAAAGAGAGCCAATGAAAGTGTTCAGTATAACAATTTATTTGCTTGTGTGATCCCAATAAAACAAAAATCAGGGCTCGTCCGGGATTTGAACCCGGGACCTCTCGCACCCTAAGCGAGAATCATACCCCTAGACCAACGAGCCTTCCTTCAACTGGACAACAGAGTTTAAATCTCCTCCCCTGTCCCGTCCAGACCTGCAGTTTTACTCAACAATGGTGATGTGGCAGCTTGGAGACTCACATCTCATCTGACTGAAGAGCACCCTCTGCTGCAAAACATTTGGTATTCTATTCAGCACTCTGAACTCTTCACAGCTCTGCTTCATCTTTGACGTTATTTAGACTTCTCAGCTTTCTTTAATACTCTTCAGTATGGATGTACATGAATAAGATTTGCAAAATACAACTGGCAGTTTCACTTAGAAGCGAATGATTACCTGTCCGACACATCTGTAGCTCTGTGATGTCAACAAATGTTTACAAAAGTTGGGCTTGAATAAATTCCACAGAGATTTATTTTTGTGTTGTTGTATTAAAAGTAAGTATTTACAGGAGTAATTTCCTGCATTTAGTCTGATCTAAAGACCAGGAGCTGCCTGCAGCCTAATTTACCACATGATGTCTCTAAAAGATTTCCATGATGGTGATTTCAGTATGACAAATACATCAATTATGGTTTATAGCCTGTTTTCTGCTCAACACCCACTGCTACTAATATTATTACCAGTCATATTTTTATTACTATCATTGTAGTTATTATTATTGTTGCTGCTGTGTATCTCTATGTTACTCCCTCTCTCTCTCTCTCCCCCTCCCTCTTTCTCTCTTAACCCAACAGGTAGAGGCAGATGGCCCACCTGTCTGTAAATTAAAGAGTACAGTCTAGACCTGCTCTATATGAAAAGTCCCCTAAGATAACTCCTGTTGTGATTTTGGCGCTATATAAATAAACTTGACTTAAATTGCAATTTGATGCATGTTTGATGAGTTACAGTATTCACACACGAGTCTATCCACCGCGAGTCATGAGCATTACGTCACCACCTGTAGCCTTGGAAAAATAACCTGCGCAGCCAACACCTGCTGCATGTCTCATGGTACCTGTGGCTCAGCCTCACAGACCTTCAGCTGAAAACTCCCCTTGTTTGGTCATTTAGAACGACTTTGCTGGCTCTCCCCAAACTTGAGCTTTTTTTCTGTCAAGGTCTGAAGGGTTTGTAACTTTTTGTTTGTGACTGTGGTAAAGCCTGGTATTGATAGCTATTGTTAATGGGTGTGATGACACAGAAGATTGATCAACAATGACAAACAGTACTGCCAGTCTCTCCTGAAAGTAACTTGACAGAGCATCTCTCCTTTTTATATCAAGAACTTTAGGTTTCATCAGACATGTGTATAACATTAAATAGCTGTATATTTTTGAGTTTTGTATATGTTTTGATAAGAGACAGAGAGTTTTTGTAACTGAATTTTGGCACTAGATGTTATACACGTACACTACTGGTTGTCAGTATGGGTTACTTTGTGCTGGTTTCTATGACATTTAACCATGGAAGTCTAGCTGCTAGAGAACAGGGCTCGTCCGGGATTTGAACCCGGGACCTCTCGCACCCAAAGCGAGAATCATACCCCTAGACCAACGAGCCTGCATGTACAGTGAGCAACAGTCGTTTGATGATGTATAGACCTGTCATTGAACTCAAATTGGTGACATGGCAACTCGTAGCTCCACATCTCATGTCTTGTATACTCTGAGGATTCTAGCCTTGTCAGCCTTCTGAACTGTAATAATAATGATAACTGTATTTGTATAGCACCTTTTATACAAGAAATGCAGCTCAAAGTGCTTTACAACAAAAGAAATTATATGCACCAAGTGCTTTACATGAAAAGGACATAAAAGCATGAAAAACATTAATGTAACATAAGAAGATGAAGATGAAAAATAAAACCCACTTGATAACATCAATAAAAATAAGATAAAATGAAGTGAAAATACAATACTGTGAAATCCAGGCAGCTATGGTGGCTGTGGGATTTCCACATCCAAAACAGCTCACTAAACAGTCCCTACAACTCACATACATTCCCACTTTAATCCTTTCTTCCCAGACTTATTGCTTTGTTATAGACAGTCATGGTTTATTTGTATATATTACAGTAAACTGTGAGTCTAGTTTTCCTCCATTTTCTTTCAGCTGTCAGACAGATTCTCTTGATCTCATTAACACTGTTATTGTTTAACCACAGGGAGATTCTGTCAGTCAACCTACTTTTAACTCTTAGTGGAGCAACAGTATTTAAAGCAGATGACAATGCATTGTTGAAATTTTCAACCATGTCATTTAAAGTGCAGCTGTATCACTCAAATGATCTCATAATACTAGAAAACATTGTTTCAGCCTTGTCATCTAGGAATCTGTTTTGGACCAAAATGTCCCTTTAAGTCTTTGTTAAGATTATGTTGGCATCAAAGAACACATAGTAATGATCAGAAATTGGTAATTCAAATACTGAGACATTATCAACGTTCAACCCTTTTGTTATTACTAAAACTAGAGTGTTACCATGCTGATGAGTGGCTTCATTTACATGTTGGGTGATTTCAAAACTGTCAAGTAAATTCAAAGGCTCCACAGCTTTTGAGTCATTATTTTTATTAATATGAATTTTCAGGTGGAGGGAGGGAGCAGGCTGTCTGCTTGAGTGCACTGTCCTTCTTGCTTATCAACACTTTCTTGTTTGGGTATGGCATCCCAAGGGCATGACGAATGTTGGCACCGAGTAGTCTGGACCCAGTGATATTTGCATGGATCCCATCAGGTTTAAAGCAGTCTCTACAGTTCCAAAAAATATTGAAATTGTCTATAAACTTCATCCCATGGGTGATGCATGCCGATGTCAGCCACGTATTCAGGCCAAGTCTGCTAAAAGATTCAATTCCTTTCTTCCAGGTTGGGATTGGTCCAGAAATATGAATATCTTGCAATTTGTAGTCACTCAGTTTTTCCAGTAGTAGGGAAAAATCTTTTTTCAGGATTTCAGAGCCAGTTTTCTTTTGCAGAATGTCGAAAGACTCAGCATGGTTACTAACTTTGATATTACTTGGACGTGCAGTGAGGATAGCTGGCAACAGCCCAGTCACTTCCTTGACAGATGTGTCATCCATGGTTGGATTCTCAGTCTTTGCCAGTTTTACATGTTTGGTTAGAGTCCCCAATCAAAATAGTGAGTTAGCAGTGCTTTTTCTGGCCCTCGGGTTAGCATCCCTGTGTTCAGTGGTTTTGGGGTAGTGTCTTGGGCTTTGATTAGCCTTAGCGCTATTGGTGTGAATAGCTTCCCTGGGTTCAACACAGCCAATATTATCACACATTTCATTCCGAGTCAGTGGATCATACCTGTTGTGTAATGAGAGTTCTGGTGGTGGAGTGAGCATTGGTACTCTCCTATTTGATTTCATGCTGGATTTACCTCTGCAGCGGACGGCGTCAGACCAAGTCCGGACTGGAGTTGATGCTTTCAGCTTGGCTCCTGTGCAGTGCCAGTGAGCACTGTCATTAGGGAAGGCAGCTAGTCCAGAACTGCAGACGGTGTTAGTCAAAGTCCGGGGAGCTTCCACAGCTAATCCAGTTGTGTTAGGACAGATCCAGGGGACCGTGTCGGCTAAGTCCATGTCGGGATGCTCTACATTTGATGTAGTCCCGTATATAACAGCGCTAATGTGTCCTCAGTACATTGCACACTCTCGTGCTCAGGGACAGACCAAAAGGAAGCACTCGGTACTCGTAACAGACACCCTGAAAAAAAGTGAACCTCAGACATTTCCTGTGTGGAAGGTAAATTGGAAGGTGGAAAAGTACGTGTCTTTCCCTCTTTGCTGGGAAGTGCTGGTGCCACTCTGGCACCACATGTAGCAACGGGGAGTCGGGGGGGCCAGGAAACCTCACGGCAGGGCAGGTGGGGCTGGCGAATGGGGAACGACCAGCTCCATCACTGGTGGGGAAAGGTGGGGCTGTCAGGCCGCCCTTTTCTTTTTCCTTGCCTGCTGCCTGGCAGTCTGGGCTGGTTGTTCCGGTGTGGCTGCCGTTGGCGTCGGGGCCTTCCTGGGCCAGCTCATCCTCACCTCCTGCCTAGGTGGGCTGCTCGGAGCGGACTGGGATTTTGGCCGACTTGGAATCTTGAACTGAGGGGCCTGCGAGACAGCCAGAGTTAAAGACTGTCGCAGGGCCAGCAGAGGTGTGGGGGCTTGGCCTTCCGGGAAGGCAGAGCTGGAAAGCCTCATCCTCCTTCTTCTTGCCCTCACAGCGCTGATGCATGGAGTCCAGGCTGTTGCCAAAAATGCCGTTGGGCATGATCAGCATATCCAAGATGTCCTCCTTTTCTCTGTTGGACAAGTTTGCCAGGTTGAGCCATGGACTTGCCTGTGGCCTGGACCGCACAGCGCTGCACATGTAGGCAAATTTCCATAATCACCTGGATTTCCTCCCACACACACGGTCCTGCTTTGTCACCATGTCCTCACATAGCTCTGCCTGGTATGCTACAAGCAGAGGACACATTAAGCGCCCTGACCACCAAAGCTGCTGCACTGTAGTCATGGCGGACTGGAAACAGTCTGCTTTCAATGGCAGTGTGGGGTTCCTGGAGGACGCCGTTGACAATCGTGGGTGGAGGTGGGCTGCGACAAGTGGTTCCATAGGGGGCTTCTCCATGTCCTCAATGTCCAGAGAGGGAGCCCCTTGAATGGGGTTCTTGCTGCTGAAGTGGTGGTCCTTCCATGAGACCAAGACCTCATCCAGCAGCTCAAGGACGAATGGGAGCAGCTGTCTTGTCGCCCTCGTGGTCTGGGGCAATTTCTTCCCTTTGTAACAGGATCTGGTGGTCTCTGTCACTACTGCAGGCCAAGGGATGTTCAGCCTGGATGCAGCGTGTTTGTACATATCCTGCATAGCCATACTGGGGACTAGAGCTGTGGAACGCATTTCAGAATTTCAATATAAATCAAATAGTAAAAAAATGAATACTAATCTAATCCTGTAATTATTCTTCAAATGTGTATTTTTTCTAAATGTGTTGGCTAACGGCCCTCCTCGTTTTGGCCTACCCACATGTGAAAATGAAATGCTTTTGTCACGTCTGATGAACGATAAACTTTTCCCACGTTCAATGTGCTAACATTAACCTCCAATGTTACAATATCAGAAATGGCAGAAAGTGATGCACCCATGGAGATCACCACTCCTGACCATTTAAGAAGCAATGTGTGGAAAAATCAGTGCTCCAGCCTGCAGTATGGTATTTGGACACAGAGTTCCTACTCACACTATCATTTGGGCAAATAACACGTCATGTATTGATGTAAACAAGTGCATACTGACATGGATTTATTTATATTTCAGTTAAGTGCATAGTTTAATTACTATGATCGGGTATGATGAAAGCTTATTTAATATTTATATTTTAGTTTGCAGCTTGAGCGGGAGTGACAAACAACTTGTCCATCTTATCTTCCTCTGTTATGAGGAGTTCTGAGGTGTCCTCATCATTGTCCTCATAGTTCAGCTCCAACGCGTCTTCCAAAGGCTGCAGTGCAGTGGCTCCATCAGTAACAAAATCTCGAGCAAAGACACACACAAGGTCTGCTCGTGCTGCCTCAGGCTATAACATGCCTGGTTGACTATCGAAGCCCCCAGTTCTTTTATGTCCTTTTCATGTAAAACACTTGGTGCATATAATTTCTTTTGTTGTAAAGCACTTTGAGCTGCATTTCTTGTATGCTATACAAATACAGTTATCATTATTATTACAGTTCATGCCACCAATTTGAGTTCAATTACAGGTCTATACATCATCAAACGACTGTTGTCCACTGTACATGCAGGCTCGTTGGTCTAGGGGTATGATTCTCGCTTTGGGTGCGAGAGGTCCCGGGTTCAAATCCCGGACGAGCCCTGTCCTCTAACAGCTAGGCTTCCATGGTTAAAAATCATAGAAACCATCAGGTGTGCTAACAGAGAGGAATGGTGAATTAGTTGGCATGCTAATTCTGTGGGAGCTGAGTGTCTCACCGGCCCGCTTGGAATGCAAGGGTGAACGCTCAGTGAAGCACCTGAGCTACTGTGGTGGGTAGTTGAGGCTGTTGAAAACCTGCCCATGGTGTGGGTGGTGGGAGGTGAAGAGCTGAGATACCTATCTTAGAAAAACAGGGTGAGATATGCTCTGAAGTGAGAAGAGGTGTTTGAATGATGCCTGCATAGTAGCGTAAGCTAATTAAAGGTAGGTGTAACCACCTGACATCGATGTTGTAATCACCAGCCAATCAGGATTGGAATAATGAGATAAATGCTTCTGAGGAATACGCAGGGGAGCATATCACATAGTGAGACATTGAAATGAAGATTATGAATGAGAACCCTACAAAGCACACCATGTGTTCTCCTGATAAGACCATTTCATTTCTCGTGTGTTTAAAAACAGATAGTGTCAAGGGTTTGAACCCAGAACCTTTGGTACCTTAACATCTTTCCACTGGCTCAGTATTGCACTTTTTGGCACCTTTTAAACATCACAGTAGAGGTTAACTGTGCTGATCTGTGATATTTTTGCACTTCTTGGGAGCAGGGTCTAACATGAAAATCCCTGCAGCCAATCAAGCTGTGTCAACGGCCATTAAGTGTGATTTATATTGTGCGTTAAAGGGTTATACCGTAGCTAAGGAGCCTATGTATGTAGCTGCAGAAGCTACACCATAGGTTAAACCATAGCTGACATGCTCCTCTAAAATGTAACTACACGCCGGGGCTACAGTAGCTGTGGAGATACCACTGTGATTGGCTGCTTGTGTTTTCTTCTACAAGTTTCTGAAGCTGGCGGAAATTTTAAGAGTGAAAAAGACAACTTAAGGCTGATGTGTTTATCTTATTTGTCACTTTGCATGGGAGACCAAAATAGTTTCCCTGCAGTGAATGAATGAACGTAAACACAGCGACTGCATGGCATTAGTCTACTATTCCTTAATGAGATAAGGCAAAATAGAATTTACCTGGATGTGAATCTGGTTATCTACGTACATGTGTAGCCCACCTTTGCTCTTTATCACAAAATGTATGTGTGGAGTAAAATTAAAGCATGATACCACTGGATCATGTACAGTACACCTGTCTAGTGTTGTGAGGGTGCTATCAACGGAAGAAATGAGACACTGAACTAGAAATCAAAACCTCCGGTATAAGTATCTACATTGGGACTCCATTATCCTTGTGTCACACATAAATCCTGCATTCATACAGATATAATGAAGTATTTGTACTTTATGTGAAATTTTAAAAAAGCAATTTTGCAATTTTCAGTGTCGTGACGGCATGACATCATTTATCAAGTGTGCTCTAGTATGTTTTGAAAATCCTTATTACACTTCAGCAGGAATTTGGCAAAGAGAGCCAATGAAAGTGTTCAGTATAACAATTTATTTGCTTGTGTGATCCCAATAAAACAAAAATCAGGGCTCGTCCGGGATTTGAACCCGGGACCTCTCGCACCCTAAGCGAGAATCATACCCCTAGACCAACGAGCCTTCCTTCAACTGGACAACAGAGTTTAAATCTCCTCCCCTGTCCCGTCCAGACCTGCAGTTTTACTCAACAATGGTGATGTGGCAGCTTGGAGACTCACATCTCATCTGACTGAAGAGCACCCTCTGCTGCAAAACATTTGGTATTCTATTCAGCACTCTGAACTCTTCACAGCTCTGCTTCATCTTTGACGTTATTTAGACTTCTCAGCTTTCTTTAATACTCTTCAGTATGGATGTACATGAATAAGATTTGCAAAATACAACTGGCAGTTTCACTTAGAAGCGAATGATTACCTGTCCGACACATCTGTAGCTCTGTGATGTCAACAAATGTTTACAAAAGTTGGGCTTGAATAAATTCCACAGAGATGGTATTTATTTTTGTGTTGTTGTATTAAAAGTAAGTATTTACAGGAGTAATTTCCTGCATTTACTCTGATCTAAAGACCAGGAGCTGCCTGCAGCCTAATTTACCACATGATGTCTCTAAAAGATTTCCATGATGGTGATTTCAGTATGACAAATACATCAATTATGGTTTATAGCCTGTTTTCTGCTCAACACCCACTGCTACTAATATTATTACCAGTCATATTTTTATTACTATCATTGTAGTTATTATTATTGTTGCTGCTGTGTATCTCTATGTTACTCCCTCTCTCTCTCTCTCCCCCTCCCTCTTTCTCTCTCAACCCAACAGGTAGAGGCAGATGGCCCACCTGTCTGTAAATTAAAGAGTACAGTCTAGACCTGCTCTATATGAAAAGTCCCCTAAGATAACTCCTGTTGTGATTTTGGCGCTATATAAATAAACTTGACTTAAATTGCAATTTGATGCATATTTGATGAGTTACAGTATTCACACACGAGTCTATCCACCGCGAGTCATGAGCATTACGTCACCACCTGTAGCCTTGGAAAAATAACCTGCGCAGCCAACACCTGCTGCATGTCTCATGGTACCTGTGGCTCAGCCTCACAGACCTTCAGCTGAAAACTCCCCTTGTTTGATTCATTTAGAACGACTTTGCTGGCTCTCCCCAAACTTGAGCTTTTTTTCTGTCAAGGTCTGAAGGGTTTGTAACTTTTTGTTTGTGACTGTGGTAAAGCCTGGTATTGATAGCTATTGTTAATGGGTGTGATGACACAGAAGATTGATCAACAATGACAAACAGTACTGCCAGTCTCTCCTGAAAGTTCTTGTAAGTAACTTGACAGAGCATCTCTCCTTTTTATATCAAGAACTTTAGGTTTCATCAGACGTGTGTATAACATTAAACAGCTGTATATTTTTGAGTTTTGTATATGTTTACCTTTTTCTTTACGACACTTTGATTTATGATTCATTTTGATAAGAGACAGAGAGTTTTTGTAATTGAATTTTGGCACTAGATGTTATACACGTACACTACTGGTTGTCAGTATGGGGTATTTTTGTGCTGGTTTCTATGACATTTAACCATGGAAGTCTAGGTGCTAGAGAACAGGGCTCGTCCGGGATTTGAACCCGGGACCTCTCGCACCCAAAGCGAGAATCATACCCCTAGACCAACGAGCCTGCATGTACAGTGAGCAACAGTCGTTTGATGATGTATAGACCTGTCATTGAACTCAAATTGGTGACATGGCAACTCGTAGCTCCACATCTCATGTCTTGTATACTCTGAGGATTCTAGCCTTGTCAGCCTTCTGAACTGTAATAATAATGATAACTGTATTTGTATAGCACCTTTTATACAAGAAATGCAGCTCAAAGTGCTTTACAACAAAAGAAATTATATGCACCAAGTGCTTTACATGAAAAGGACATAAAAGCATGAAAAACATTAATGTAACATAAGAAGATGAAGATGAAAAATAAAACCCACTTGATAACATCAATAAAAATAAGATAAAATGAAGTGAAAATACAATACTGTGAAATCCAGGCAGCTATGGTGGCTGTGGGATTTCCACATCCAAAACAGCTCACTAAACAGTCCCTACAACTCACATACATTCCCACTTTAATCCTTTCTTCCCAGACTTATTGCTTTGTTATAGACAGTCATGGTTTATTTGTATATATTACAGTAAACTGTGAGTCTAGTTTTCCTCCATTTTCTTTCAGCTGTCAGACAGATTCTCTTGATCTCATTAACACTGTTATTGTTTAACCACAGGGAGATTCTGTCAGTCAACCTACTTTTAACTCTTAGTGGAGCAACAGTATTTAAAGCAGATGACAATGCATTGTTGAAAGTTTCAACCATGTCATTTAAAGTGCAGCTGTATCACTCAAATGATCTCATAATATTAGAAAACATTGTTTCAGCCTTGTCATCTAGGAATCTGTTTTGGACCAAAATGTCCCTTTAAGTCTTTGTTAAGATTATGTTGGCATCAAAGAACACATAGTAATGATCAGAAATTGGTAATTCAAATACTGAGACATTATCAACGTTCAACCCTTTTGTTATTACTAAAACTAGAGTGTTACCATGCTGATGAGTGGCTTCATTTACATGTTGGGTGATTTCAAAACTGTCAAGTAAATTCAAAGGCTCCACAGCTTTTGAGTCATTATTTTTATTAATATGAATTTTCAGGTGGAGGGAGGGAGCAGGCTGTCTGCTTGAGTGCACTGTCCTTCTTGCTTATCAACACTTTCTTGTTTGGGTATGGCATCCCAAGGGCATGACGAATGTTGGCACCGAGTAGTCTGGACCCAGTGATATTTGCATGGATCCCATCAGGTTTAAAGCAGTCTCTACAGTTCCAAAAAATATTGAAATTGTCTATAAACTTTATCCCATGGGTGATGCATGCCGATGTCAGCCACGTATTCAGGCCAAGTCTGCTAAAAGATTCAATTCCTTTCTTCCAGGTTGGGATTGGTCCAGAAATATGAATATCTTGCAACTTGTAGTCACTCAGTATTTCCAGTAGTAGGGAAAAATCTTTTTTCAGGATTTCAGAGCCAGTTTTCTTTTGCAGAATGTCGAAAGACTCAGCATGGATACTAACTTTGATATTACTTGGACGTGCAGTGAGGATAGCTGGCAACAGCCCAGTCACTTCCTTGACAGATGTGTCATCCATGGTTGGATTCTCAGTCTTTGCCAGTTTTACATGTTTGGTTAGAGTCCCCAATCAAAATAGTGAGTTAGCAGTGCTTTTTCTGGCCCTCGGGTTAGCATCCCTGTGTTCAGTGGTTTTGGGGTAGTGTCTTGGGCTTTGATTAGCCTTAGCGCTATTGGTGTGAATAGCTTCCCTGGGTTCAACACAGCCAATATTATCACACATTTCATTCCGAGTCAGTGGATCATACCTGTTGTGTAATGAGAGTTCTGGTGGTGGAGTGAGCATTGGTACTCTCCTATTTGATTTCATGCTGGATTTACCTCTGCAGCGGACGGCGTCAGACCAAGTCCGGACTGGAGTTGATGTTTTCAGCTTGGCTCCTGTGCAGTGCCAGTGAGCACTGTCATTAGGGAAGGCAGCTAGTCCAGAACTGCGGACGGTGTTAGTCAAAGTCCGGGGAGCTTCCACAGCTAATCCAGTTGTGTTAGGACAGATCCAGGGGACCGTGTCGGCTAAGTCCATGTCGGGATGCTCTACATTTGATGTAGTCCCATATATAAAGTTCTGTGTCTGTCCATTAGCATTTGGTAGTTCTGGACCTCGTATATTAGGTGCTACAGAGGCTGCTCTGAAGGCTTTTATTCTCTCCACTGACAGACGGGCTGTGAAGGACCCTGTGAAGCCCAGAAATAACCCCAGGAAGATTATAGTCTGTACTGGGGACCACACTCTTTTCAGTGTTTATAATAAAACCCAATTTGGTCAGGTGTTTTATGTGTTTGCATTATAGCCTCTTGTTCTGACTGCGCCAGGAGGAGCCAGTCTTCTAGGTATGTAGCCACGCGGATGCCCTGCTGTCGTAACAGGGCTAATGCGTCCTCAGTACATTGCACAAACACTCTCGTGCTCAGGGACAGACCAAAAGGAAGCACTCGGTACTCGTAACAGACACCCTGAAAAAAAGTGAACCTCAGACATTTCCTGTGTGGAAGGTAAATTGGAAGGTGGAAAAGTACGTGTCTTTCCCTCTTTGCTGGGAAGTGCTGGTGCCACTCTGGCGCCACATGTAGCAACGGGGAGTCGGGGGGGCCAGGAAACCTCACGGCAGGGCAGGTGGGGCTGGTGAATGGGGAACGACCAGCTCCATCACTGGTGGGGAAAGGTGGGGCTGTCAGGCCGCCCTTTTCTTTTTCCTTGCCTGCTGACTGGCAGTCTGGGCTGGTTGTTCCGGTGGGGCTGCCGTTGGCGTTGGGGCCTTCCTGGGCCAGCTCATCCTCACCTCCTGCCTAGGTGGGCTGCTCGGAGCGGACTGGGATTTTGGCCGACTTGGAATCTTGAACTGAGGGGCCTGCGAGACAGCCAGAGTTAAAGACTGTCGCAGGGCCAGCAGAGGTGTGGGGGCTTGGCCTTCCGGGAAGGCAGAGCTGGAAAGCCTCATCCTCCTTCTTCTTTCCCTCACAGCGCTGATGCATGGAGTCCAGGCTGTTGCCAAAAATGCCGTTGGGCACGATCAGCATGTCCAAGATGTCCTCCTTTTCTCTGTTGGACAAGTTTGCCAGGTTGAGCCATGGACTTGCCTGTGGCCTGGACCGCACAGCGCTGCACATGTAGGCAAATTTCCATAATCACCTGGATTTCCTCCCACACACACGGTCCTGCTTTGTCACCATGTCCTCACATAGCTCCGCCTGGTATGCTACAAGCAGAGGACACATTAAGCGCCCTGACCACCAAAGCTGCTGCACTGTAGTCATGGCGGACTGGAAACAGTCTGCTTTCAATGGCAGTGTGGGGTTCCTGGAGGACGCCGTTGACAATCGTGGGTGGAGGTGGGCTGCGACAAGTGGTTCCATAGGGGGCATATGAAGAATGCCAAGCTTCTCTATGTCCTCAATGTCCAGAGAGGGAGCCCCTTGAATGGGGTTCTTGCTGCTGAAGTGGTGGTCCTTCCATGAGACCAAGACCTCATCCAGCAGCTCAAGGACGAATGGGAGCAGCTGTCTCTCTGCCCTCGTGGTCTGGGGCAATTTCTTCCCTTTGTAACAGGATCTGGTGGTCTCTGTCACTACTGCAGGCCAAGGGATGTTCAGCCTGGATGCAGCGTGTTTGTACACATCCTGCATAGCCATACTGGGGACTAGAGCTGTGGAACGAATTTCAGAAGTTGAATATAAATCAAATAGTAAAAAAATGAATACTAATCTAATCCTGTAATTACTCTTCAAATGTGTATTTTTTCATTTTTTCTAAATGTGTTGGCTAACGGCCCTCCTCGTTTTGGCCTACCCACATGTGAAAATGAAATGCTTTTGTCACGTCTGATGAACGATAAACTTTTCTCACGTTCAATGTGCTAACATTAACCTCCAATGTTACAATATCAGAAATGGCAGAAAGTGATGCACCCATGGAGATCACCACTTCTGACCATTTAAGAAGCAATGTGTGGAAAAATCAGTGCTGCAGCCTGCAGAATGGTATTTGGACACAGAGTTCCTACTCACACTATCATTTGGGCAAATAACACGTCATGTATTGATGTAAACAAGTGCATACTGACATGGATTTATTTATATTTCAGTTAAGTGCATAGTTTAATTACTATGATCGGGTATGATGAAAGCTTATTTAATATTTATATTTTAGTTTGCAGCTTGAGCGGGAGTGACAAACAACTTGTCCATCTTATCTTCCTCTGATATGAGGAGTTCTGAGGTGGCAGACCTTGTGTGTGTCTTTGCTCGAGATTTTGTTACTGCAGCAGCAGAGTCAAGGCCCAGAGTCTTCATTTCCAGTCGTCCATCTTCACTAGCAGGTGTGCTAACAGAGAGGAATGGTGAATTAGTTGGTGTGCTAATCCCGTGGGAGCTGAGTGTCTCACCGGCCCGCTTGATTGCAAGGGTGAAGCGCAGTGCCATTGCGCACTCCACTGTGACTGTAACCCTCTGTGCACTGTGGCGCACCGGATCCAGTCTGAAGGAGGCCACCCAGCACTGGAAATCCCTCATGAATAAGTGGCTGAGGGGGACTACTAGGATGGCTGAAGCCATCAGCCCTACTAATCAAAGACATAATCTGAAGTGAACAGATTTGTGCAGACGAAAAAGCGCAAGGCATGCTCTGAAGGCTTTTATTCTCTCCACCGACAGACAGAAGCCCAGAGATTACCCCAGGAAGATTATAGTCTGTATTGGGGACCACACACTCTTTTCGGTGTTTATTATAAGACCCAAGTTGGTCAGGTGTTTTATGTGTTTGCATTATAGCCTCTTGTTCTGACTGCGCCAGGAGGAGCTAGTCTTCTAGGTATGTAGCCACGCGGATGCCCTGCTGTTGTAACAGGGCTAATGCGTCCTCAGTACATTGCACACTCTTGTGCTCAGGGACAGACCAAAAGGGAGCACTCGTAACAGACACCCTGAAAAAAAGTGAACCTCAGACATTTCCTGTGTGGAAGGTAAATTAGTACGTGTCTTTCCCTCTTTGCTGGGAAGTGCTGGTGCCACTCTGGCGCAGCACACTCTGAAACAGGGCAGAGATAAAAGACATTGGGAAGGAAATGCATTTGAGTTTCCGTAACTGAATTTTGGCACTAGATGTTACACACATACAGTGTAACTACTGGTTGTCAGTATGGGTTATTTTGTGCTGGTTTCTATGACATTTAACCATGGAGAACAGGGCTCGTCCGGGATTTGAACCCGGGCCCTCTCGCACCCAAAGCGAGAATCAACAACAGAACAACAGTCGTTTGATGATGTATAGACCTGTCATTGAACTCAAATTGGTGACAAGGCAATCATAGCTCCACATCTCATGTCTTGTATACTCTGAGGATTCTAGCTTTGTCAGCCTTCTGAACTGTAATAATAATGATAACTGCATTTGTATAGCACCTTTTATACAAGAAATGCAGCTCAAAGTGCTTTACAACAAAAGAAATTATATGCACCAAGTGTTTTACATGAAAAGGACATAAAAGAACTGGGGGCTTCGATAGTCAACCAGGCATGTTATAGCCTGAGGCAGCACGAGCAGACCTTGTGTGTGTCTTTGCTCGAGATTTTGTTACTGCAGCAGCAGAGTCAAGGACCAGAGTCTTCATTTCCAGTCGTCCATCTTCACTAGCAGGTGTGCTAACAGAGAGGAATGATGAATTAGTTGGCATGCTAATCTGAGTGGGAGCTGAGTGTCTCACCGGCCCGCTTGGAATGCAAGGGTGAACGCTCAGTGAAGCACCTGAGCTACTGTGGTGGGTAGTTGAGGCTGTTGAAAACCTGCCCATGGTGTGGCTAGGTGAAGAGCACTTCGGTCTATGGTGAAGCTCAGAGAGTCGAAACGTATCAAGGTAGGTAGCACCCAGTGATGGACTGTTTAGCCGAGATACCTATCTTATAAAAACAGGGTGAGATATGCTCTGAAGTGAGAACAGGTGTTTGAATGATGCCTGCATAGTAGCGTAAGCTAATTAAAGGTAGGTGCAACCACCTGACATCGATGTTGTAATCACCAGCCAATCAGGATTGGAATAATGAGATAAATGCTTCTGAGGAATACGCAGGGGGGCATATCACATAGCGAGACATTGAAACGAATACTATGAATGAGAACCCTACAAAGCACACCATGTGTTCTCCTGATAAGACCATTTCATTTCTCATGTGTGTTTAAAAGCAGATATTGTCAAGGGTTTGAACCCAGAACCTTTGGTACCTTAACATCTTTCCACTGGCTCAGTATTGCACTTTTTGGCACCTTTTAAACATCACAGCAGAGGATAACTGTGCTGATCTGTGATATTTTTGCACTTCTTGGGAGCAGGGCCTAACGGGAAAATCCCTGCAGCCAATCGAGCTGTCAACGTCCATTAAGTGTGATTTATATTGTGCGTTAAAGGGTTATACCGTAGCTAAGGAGCCTATGTATGTAGCTGCAGAAGCTACACCATAGGTTAAACCATAGCTGACATGCTCCTCTAAAATGTAACTACACGCCGGGGCTACAGTAGCTGTGGAGATACCACTGTGATTGGCTGCTTGTGTTTTCTTCTACAAGTTTCTGAAGCTGGCGGAAATTTTAAAAGTGAAAAAGACAACTTAAGGCTGATGTGTTTATCTTATTTGTCACTTTGCATGGGAGACCAAAATAGTTTCCCTGCAGTGAATGAATGAACGTAAACACAGCGACTGCATGGCATTAGTCTCCTATTCCTTAATGAGATAAGGCAAAATAGAATTTACCTGGATGTGAATCTGGTTATCTACGTACATGTGTAGCCCACCTTTGCTCTTTATCACAAAATGTATGTGTGGAGTAAAATTAAAGCATGATACCACTGGATCATGTACAGTACACCTGTCTAGTGTTGTGAGGGTGCTATCAACAGAAGAAATGAGACACTGAACTAGAAATAAAAACCTCTGGTATAAGTATCTACATTGGGACTCCATTATCCCCTTGTGTCACACATAAATCCTGCATTCATACAGATATAACGAAGTATTTGTACTTTATGTGAAATTTTAAAAAAACATCTGTCAATTTTCAGTGTCGTGACGGCATGACATCATTTATCAAGTGTGCTCTAGTATGTTTTGAAAATCCTTATTACACTTCAGCAGGAATTTGGCAAAGAGAGCCAATGAAAGTGTTCAGTATAACAATTTATTTGCTTGTGTGATCCCAATAAAACAAAAATCAGGGCTCGTCCGGGATTTGAACCCGGGACCTCTCGCACCCTAAGCGAGAATCATACCCCTAGACCAACGAGCCTTCCATGACCTGGACAACAGAGTTTAAATCTCCTCCCCTGTCCCGTCCAGACCTGCAGTTTTATTCAACAATGGTGATGTGGCAGCTTGGAGACCCACATCTTATCTGACTGAAGAGCACCCTCTGCTCCAAAACATTTGGTATTTTATTCAGCTCTCTGAACTCTTCACAGCTCTGCTTCATCTTTGACGTTATTTAGACTTCTCAGCTTTCTTTAATACTCTTCAGTATGGATGTACATGAATAAGATTTGCAAAATACAACTGGCAGTTTCACTTAGAAGCGAATGATTACCTGTCCGACACATCTGTAGCTCTGTGATGTCAACAAATGTTTACAAAAGTTGGGCTTGAATAAATTCCACAGAGATTTATTTTTGTGTTGTTGTATTAAAAGTAAGTATTTACAGGAGTAATTTCCTGCATTTACTCTGATCTAAAGACCAGGAGCTGCCTGCAGCCTAATTTACCACATGATGTCTCTAAAGATTTCCATGATGGTGATTTCAGTATGACAAATACATCAATTATGGTTTATAGCCTGTTTTCTGCTCAACACCCACTGCTACTAATATTATTACCAGTCATATTTTTATTATTATCATTGTAGTTATTATTATTGTTGCTGCTGTGTATCTCTATGTTACTCCCTCTCTCTCTCTCTCTCTCTCCCCCTCCCTCTTTCTCTCTCAACCCAACAGGTAGAGGCAGATGGCCCACCTGTCTGTAAATTAAAGAGTACAGTCTAGACCTGCTCTATATGAAAAGTCCCCTAAGATAACTCCTGTTGTGATTTGGCGCTATATAAATAAACTTAACTTAAATTGCAATTTCATGCATGTTTGATGAGTTACAGTATTCACACACGAGTCTATCCACCGCGAGTCATGAGCATTACGTCACCACCTGTAGCCTTGGAAAAATAACCTGCGCAGCCAACACCTGCTGCATGTCTCATGGTACCTGTGGCTCAGCCTCACAGACCTTCAGCTGAAAACTCCCCTTGTTTGATTCATTTAGAACGACTTTGCTGGCTCTCCCCAAACTTGAGCTTTTTTTCTGTCAAGGTCTGAAGGGTTTGTAACTTTTTGTTTGTGACTGTGGTAAAGCCTGGTATTGATAGCTATTGTTAATGGGTGTGATGACACAGAAGATTGATCAACAATGACAAACAGTACTGCCAGTCTCTCCTGAAAGTTCTTGTAAGTAACTTGACAGAGCATCTCTCCTTTTTATATCAAGAACTTTAGGTTTCATCAGAGATGTGTATAACATTAAACAGCTTTACATTTTTGAATTTTGTATATGTTTACCTTTTTCTTTACCTCCTAGGCATGCCACACTTTGATTTATGATTCATTTAACATAGTGTAACCACTAGTTGTCAGTATGAGTTATTTTTGTGCTGGTTTCAATGAGCTTTAACCCTGTATGCTTAGTGGTTAAAGGTCAGGGCTCGTCCGGGATTTGAACCCGGGACCTCTCGCACCCAAAGCGAGAATCATACCCCTAGACCAACGAGCCTGCATGTACAGTGAGCAACAGTCGTTTGATGATGTATAGACCTGTCATTGAACTCAAATTGGTGACATGGCAACTCGTAGCTCCACATCTCATGTCTTGTATACTCTGAGGATTCTAGCCTTGTCAGCCTTCTGAACTGTAATAATAATGATAACTGTATTTGTATAGCACCTTTTATACAAGAAATGCAGCTCAAAGTGCTTTACAACAAAAGAAATTATATGCACCAAGTGTTTTACATGAAAAGGACATAAAAGAACATAAAAGCATGAAAAACATTAATGTAACATAAGATGAAAAATAAAACCCACTTGATAACATCAATAAAAATAAGATAAAATGAAGTGAAAATACAATACTGTGAAATCCAGGCAGCTATGGTGGCTGTGGGATTTCCACATCCAAAACACCTCACTAAACAGTCCCTACAACTCACATACATTCCCACTTTATAATAAAATAAGATCAAATAGACTGGAATAATGTGTTCTCTCCTCTGGGTTCTGGTTAATAGCTGAGCTGCAGAGTTTTGAATGAGCTGAAGTCTCTCAGTGGTTGTTTTTTTTTTGGGAGGCCTGTAAAAAGTGCATTACAGTAATTAAGTTGGCTTGAAATGAAGGCATGAATCAGTTTTTCTGCATCTTTTTGATTTATAAATGGCCGTACTTCGTACTTCTAAGGTGGAAAAATGATGTTTTCGTCACCTTGTTAATGCGGGAGCTGAAGCTTAGATCTGAATCTAATAAGCTGAAAAGCCTCAATTGAAATTCCTCCAGTATATTGTTTTCTTTAAGGAAGGAATTTATTTGCATTGAAATTATCTTTTCAAATGTCCTACTAATGAATGGAAGGTTGGATATCAGCCTATAACTGGTCAGTGCATTACCATCTAGGTTGGGTTTAGCAACAGCTGTTTTGAAGGCATCTTCAAAACATTTCAAATGTCTTTTCAAGCTGCATTATTCTCTCACTCAGTTGTTCACAGTCCGTGTAGTTTACCAACTTTGCTGGAGAAGCTTTGTATGCTGTGCTAGGCTAGGCTAGCAGCTAAGTCTGTGATGGGGCTCTGAAACTTTCCTGTGTCCTGAACGTAAACCTTTACTCCGTTCCGCAATTCCACTAAAGATGCTTTCATTCGCACCAGTGTAACCAGTAATAGCTCTCTTTGGAAGAATATAAGGGAAATTAGGAAATGCAAGGAAGAAAAAAGAAAAAAAAAACAGCACAAAGCATAAAGCAAGCAGAGGAAAACATGTCTGCACTGCAGCACTACCTCCTGTTCAAGTAATGTCTAGTGTAGAAAGTAATGGGTCAATTAATAGCCAAGTCTTGACTGATTTGTAAACATAACGTCAAACACACAGCACATGCCACACTGCAAGAACACATTTCTTTGCTTACTATCTCAAGAGAATCACTCTTGCAAAGACCATTTGGGAGCCAAAAGAGGAAATGCGTACAGGAGGACAGTTGGCCAGACAAGCGTGGGCACATCCACACTGAGAGGTGTGCCTAACCTTTCCATTGAGGAGAACAGCGGAGACTGCGTGCTTTCTCTTGACACGAACAGATCCACCTTGGCCCAACCGTAACGCATTCACACTTGCTCCACAATTGCTGGGTGCAGAGTCCATTCTCCATATGGAGAACAGACATGCCCTTGGACAGCAGATCCGCCCCCAGGTTCAAGATCCACGGGACGTGCGTTGCTCTCAGAGACAGGAGCCGCTTGTTGCTTCATTATATCAGTCTGTGTGACAGTATGTGTAACTGACAGGAACGCAACCCCTCGACAGTTGATATAAGCCACCGTTATCTATTGTCCATTCTCACCAGGATATGGGGCCCACTGAGAAACGGGAGAAAGCGTTTCAAGGTGAGAAACACTGCCAAGATGCTAAATAATTTATGTGAGACCGCTGGAGACCCCTGCTCCAGAGGCCCCTCACAGACAGGCCCTCATACATTCTGCCCCAGCCCGACAGGCTCGTGTCTGTGGTGACCACTCTCTGAGAAAGGACAGTGCCCGTGGGCACCCCCTGTACCCGCAAGCAGGGCGCTGCCAGCAGCGCAGTGCCATTACGCACTCCACTGTGACTGTAACCCTCTGTGCACTGTGGCGCACCGGATCCAGTCTGAAGGAGGCCACCCAGCACTGGAAATCCCTCATGAATAAGTGGCTGAGGGGGACTACTAGGATGGCTGAAGCCATCAGCCCTACTAATCAAAGACATAATCTGAAGTGAACAGATTTGTGCAGACGAAAAAGCGCAAGGCATGCTCTGAAGGCTTTTATTCTCTCCACCGACAGACAGAAGCCCAGAGATTACCCCAGGAAGATTATAGTCTGTATTGGGGACCACACACTCTTTTCGGTGTTTATTATAAGACCCAAGTTGGTCAGGTGTTTTATGTGTTTGCATTATAGCCTCTTGTTCTGACTGCGCCAGGAGGAGCTAGTCTTCTAGGTATGTAGCCACGCGGATGCCCTGCTGTTGTAACAGGGCTAATGCGTCCTCAGTACATTGCACACTCTTGTGCTCAGGGACAGACCAAAAGGGAGCACTCGGTACTCGTAACAGACACCCTGAAAAAAAGTGAACCTCAGACATTTCCTGTGTGGAAGGTGGAAAAGTACGTGTCTTTCCCTCTTTGCTGGGAAGTGCTGGTGCCACTCTGGCGCAGCACACTCTGGAACAGGGCAGAGATAAAAGACATTGGGAAGGAAATGCATTTGAGTTTCCGTAACTGAATTTTGGCACTAGATGTTACACACATACAGTGTAACTACTGGTTGCCAGTATGGGTTATTTTGTGCTGGTTTCTATGACATTTAACCATGGAGAACAGGACTAGAGAACAGGGCTCGTCCGGGATTTGAACCCGGGACCTCTCGCACCCAAAGCGAGAATCATACCCCTAGACCAACGAGCCTGCATGTACAGTGAACAACAGTCGTTTGATGATGTATAGACCTGTCATTGAACTCAAATTGGTGACATGGCAACTCGTAGCTCCACATCTCATGTCTTGTATACTCTGAGGATTCTAGCCTTGTCAGCCTTCTGAACTGTAATAATAATGATAACTGTATTTGTATAGCACCTTTTATACAAGAAATGCAGCTCAAAGTGCTTTACAACAAAAGAAATTATATGCACCAAGTGTTTTACATTAAAAGGACATGCATGAACTGGGGGCTTCAATAGTCAACCAGGCATGTTATAGCCTGAGGCAGCACGAGCAGACCTTGTGTGTGTCTTTGCTCGAGATTTTGTTACTGCAGCAGCAGAGTCAAGGCCCAGAGTCTTCATTTCCAGTCGTCCATCTTCCCTAGCAGGTGTGCTAACAGAGAGGAATGATGAATTAGTTGGCGTGCTAATCTGAGTGGGAGCTGAGTGTCTCACCAGCCCGCTTGGAATGCAAGGGTGAACGCTCAGTGAAGCACCTGAGCTACTGTGGTGGGTAGTTGAGGCTGTTGAAAACCTGCCCATGGTGTGGCTAGGTGAAGAGCACTATAGTCTATGGTGAAGCTCAGAGAGTCGAAGTGTATCAAGGTAGGTAGCACCCAGTGATGGACTGTTTAGCCGAGATACCTATCTTAGAAAAACAGGGTGAGATATGCTCTGAAGTGAGAAGAGGTGTTTGAATGATGCCTGCATAGTAGCGTAAGCTAATTAAAGGTAGGTGTAACCACCTGACATTGATGTTGTAATCACCAGCCAATCAGGATTGGAATAATGAGATAAATGCTTCTGAGGAATACGCAGGGGAGCATATCACATAGTGAGACATTGACACGAATATTATGAATGAGAACCCTACAAAGCACACCATGTGTTCTCCTGATAAGACCATTTCATTTCTCATGTGTGTTTAAAAGCAGATATTGTCAAGGGTTTGAACCCAGAACCTTTGGTACCTTAACATCTTTCCACTGGCTCAGTATTGCACTTTTTGGCACCTTTTAAACATCACAGTAGAGGTTAACTGTGCTGATCTGTGATATTTTTGCACTTCTTGGGAGCAGGGCCTAACGGGAAAATCCCTGCAGCCAATCAAGCTGTGTCAACATCCATTAAATTAGATTTATATTATGTGTTAAAGGGTTATGCCATAGCTACAGAGCCTATGCACATAGCTGCAGAAGCTACACCATAGGTTAAACCATAGCTGACATGCTCCTCTAAAATGTAACTACACGCCGGGGCTACAGTAGCTGTGGAGATACCACTGTGATTGGCTGCTTGTGTTTTCTTCTACAAGTTTCTGAAGCTGGTGGAGATTTTGATAGTGAAAAAGAGAACTTTAAGGAAGCTGAATAACGACTCAGTAATCTTCTCCGTTCAGTAACAATCTTACTGCCAAAAATTGGAACAGGATTAACAAATTAATTAAAAAGGCTGCAGTTCTATATGTGGTTTGACTCCTGACTTGTAAGCTACACTGAATGCTGAACTAGAAATCAAAACCTCTGGTATAAGTATCTACATTGAGACTCCATTATCCTCTTGTGTCACACATAAATCCTGCATTCATACAGATATAACGAAGTATTTGTACTTTATGTGAAATTTAAAAAAAGCATCTGTCTAAGCAATTTTCAGTGTCGTGACGGCATGACATCATTTATCAAGTGCGCTCTAGTATGTTTTGAAAATCCTTATTACACTTCAGCAGGAATTTGGCAAAGAGAGCCAATGAAAGTGTTCAGTATAACAATTTATTTGCTTGTGTGATCCCAATAAAACAAAAATCAGGGCTCGTCCGGGATTTGAACCCGGGACCTCTCGCACCCTAAGCGAGAATCATACCCCTAGACCAACGAGCCTTCATTCAACTGGACAACAGAGTTTAAATCTCCTCCCCTGTCCCGTCCAGACCTGCAGTTTTACTCAACAATGGTGATGTGGCAGCTTGGAGACCCACATCTTATCTGACTGAAGAGCACCCTCTGCTGCAAAACATTTGGTATTTTATTCAGCACTCTGAACTCTTCACAGCTCTGCTTCATCTTTGACGTTATTTAGACTTCTCAGCTTTCTTTAATACTCTTCAGTATGGATGTACATGAATAAGATTTGCAAAATACAACTGGCAGTTTCACTTAGAAGCGAATGATCACCTGTCCGACACATCTGTAGCTCTGTGATGTCAACAAATGTTTACAAAAGTTGGGCTTGAATAAATTCCACAGAGATTTATTTTTGTGTTGTTGTATTAAAAGTAAGTATTTACAGGAGTAATTTCCTGCATTTACTCTGATCTAAAGACCAGGAGCTGCCTGCAGCCTAATTTACCACATGATGTCTCTAAAAGATTTCCATGATGGTGATTTCAGTATGACAAATACATCAATTATGGTTTATAGCCTGTTTTCTGCTCAACACCCACTGCTACTAATATTATTACCAGTTATATTTTTATTACTATCATTGTAGTTATTATTATTGTTGCTGCTGTGTATCTCTATGTTACTCCCTCTCTCTCTCTCTCTCTCCCCCTCCCTCTTTCTCTCTTAACCCAACAGGTAGAGGCAGATGGCCCACCTGTCTGTAAATTAAAGAGTACAGTCTAGACCTGCTCTATATGAAAAGTCCCCTAAGATAACTCCTGTTGTGATTTTGGCGCTATATAAATAAACTTGACTTAAATTGCAATTTGATGCATGTTTGATGAGTTACAGTATTCACACACGAGTCTATCCACCGCGAGTCATGAGCATTACGTCACCACCTGTAGCCTTGGAAAAATAACCTGCGCAGCCAACACCTGCTGCATGTCTCATGGTACCTGTGGCTCAGCCTCACAGACCTTCAGCTGAAAACTCCCCTTGTTTGGTCATTTAGAACGACTTTGCTGGCTCTCCCCAAACTTGAGCTTTTTTTCTGTCAAGGTCTGAAGGGTTTGTAACTTTTTGTTTATCCAGCTGGTTGCTGCCATTGTTTTCCCTCAGCAGTTTTTGAAAATGGTGACTGTTGTACAGCCTGGTATTGATAGCTATTGTTAATGGGTGTGATGACACAGAAGATTGATCAACAATGACAAACAGTACTGCCAGTCTCTCCTGAAAGTTCTTGTAAGTAACTTTACTATGTAACAGAGCATCTCTCCTTTTTATATCAAGAACTTTAGGTTTCATCAGAGATGTGTATAACATTAAACAGCTTTACATTTTTGAATTTTGTATATGTTTACCTTTTTCTTTACCTCCTGGGCATGCCACACTTTGATTTATGATTCATTTTGATAAAAAATGTTTTGAAGGAAATGCATTTTGAGCTTGGTGTCTGTAACTGAATTTTGGCACTAGTTGTTACATACTGTATGCTGCACATACTGTAACTATTGGTTGTCAGTATAGGTTATTTGTGTGCTGGTTTCTGTGACCTTTAACCTTAGGGATTAAAACAGAGGGCTCGTCCGGGATTTGAACCCGGGACCTCTCGCACCCAAAGCGAGAATCATACCCCTAGACCAACGAGCCTATGTGAAGACAGAGTTGTCATCCAAGCATGTGTACAATCTGTCAGACTGATGATGTGGCATACTGCAGGCTGACAGTTCATCTGACTGAACAACACCTCTCAGTGGTCATTGAGGGAATAACAGCACACAGACCAACTCATGAGCTGAAATATGAAGCAGTATAGCGAAGATAAAGCTATCTTAACACAGTCAACTCACTCTAAAATTTAGTGAAACTGAATTGGTTTAATATCGCCACAAAAGTGAGTCATATTAGGTTGAATGGCAATTAGCAGCTTTGTGTTATAAAATCTCTATAAAACCTAAAAGGACAGGAAATCTTTGATTTGTGTGTTTTCAAAGGAACAAACACATGAATAACACAGTGAGTCCAAATAATCTGTGCTGAACTGCAGGTGCGTTAGAGACAAAAAGTGCAAAATGATTTAAGATGTATATGGTGACAGTCTCCAAATTTATTAGAATATAACTCAAACACAAGTATTTGACACATTTTCGGCAATGACCTCTTGAATTAATATTTATTCTTTCATCGAAAGGCGGAAAAGTAGACTAGTGATCCATTTTGTTCTGTTCACAAGTGTGAAAGAAAGTGTATACTGTCAGTGGTATATTCAGTCAGCTGCCTACAAGCCAACGTTCAGGTCAAACTAACCCCAGACACACGGATGTTCACAGTCCACATGCTGGAGTTAGCTTTGGGCTAATGTACCTTTAGCAGCGCCTGTCAAGTCCCGGGTTTGTTATTACATTCACAAAATGGCAACAGAAGCGAAACGAGCCAAGGTTATAATTTAATCCGTTTTAATTTAATCTGATATTTAGCTGTGTGTGTGTGCGTAGTTAGCTGCTAGCGGTGCATGCTGCGCTGTCTGAAGAAGATAGTTTAGCTCGCTACAGTTATCAGACACGTTTGTCTGAGTGTAATTGCGTTGTATTTGTAGTGTTAGATAAGTGGAGTTTGAGTAATAACTTTGATATATGGAAATTTAACACCATATGTAAAACAGAACACAAAAAGACGACATAGCATACAGAGGAAATATAGAGAGATGACACACAGGATATATATTCACACAATGAATGGCGAAGATACTAACTGAGATACTAACTAAGGTGAACTGTTGTGGATACATACACTGGCCACTTTGGCCCCAAAAGGCCTTAATGAGGACTTTGACATTAGACCATTTTTGTCAATATATATCCTCTGTGTCATCTCACGTCTTTTGAAGTGTTCTGTGTATAAATTTACACAAATCTATAAAAAATTCATGTATATGTAAAATATTGTTTGCTACAACTTTGACAGCAATCTACACCTGGTGTGTTATGTCAGGTGGTTTTGTAAACTGGGTATTTAAGATGGTGACTGTGTATCAGAAGCAGTGAGGAATCTATTGAGGAATCTTGTTGGGTATTAGGATGTGTTTGTCTTTTTTTTTAATTTTCAGGAGAAGGAACAGATGCCATTTGAAGGATTTTAACTAGATAATTTAACTTTTTTTTGTGGAAAAACTATATCAGACACAAATTATTATTCAAAGTAGAGTATTTTTATATACATCTTAAAACATGACACGTTTTTATCCATGTGGCCCTCTTGCTAACAGGTAGATCACAGCTCAGATCTGAGCGCCCTGCAGAACTTTCTACAGTGGTGTGACAGAGTCGGTCTGGTACTCAGCAGTAAGGTATGTTATGTGACCTGCACTGGACAACCAGCCAGTATTATGACACTTAATTTGTTTTAGTATCATCTCTGTGTCTGTTTACCAGCCAGGCAGTCTGTTTTTTCCCCAAACATTTTTTTTTAACTTTGCAGTATTTAACAAAAGTTTTTAAAGACTTTCCATAACCATATTGGCCAGGCATTTTAGAACAGTTGCCTCTCTCTGCAGGTGTATGTGAGTAAAGAGGGAACAGCGGCACAATATGGGATGCTGGCTAAAGACAACATAGAGGAGGGGGAGGTTTTATTTACCATTCCCAGATCAGCTCTTCTTCACCAAGGAACGACCAAGGTGTCCGCCCTGCTGGAACAAGGTGGTGATAGTTACGTTAATTCTGATCATTGCAGAGTCAGACTGTAGTTATGTACATATGATTGAAGCTGCCTGCATCACCTCCCTGTTTGTTAACCCTTCAGTTCCTTCCTTTATTACCTTGGCAGAGAAGGCATCTCTGGAGAGCTCGTCAGGCTGGGTTCCTCTGCTGCTGGCTCTGCTGTACGAATATACGTCCTCACAGTCCCACTGGAAACCATACCTCTCTCTCTGGACGGACTTCAGGACACTGGACCACCCAATGTTCTGGTAAGCAGAAGTCTTTAAGCAGTGTTTGAATCCCACGCTAGAGACTAGTCTGTTCCTTTAACAGCTTTTGTCTTGAATTTTGTGTTGATAAAATGTGAATTTCTGTATTTTGTGGTCTCTCTTTCGCCATTACATTCACGACTACCAGTGCTCATTCTCCCGGGCAGCATTTCTCCTCAACTCGAGTGTTGCTCTCTAAGACAAAGCCATCCTAATCTTCCTGTTATCTTCTAAAATGAATGTGCTGTTGCTGTATTATCACAATTTACATTTCTCGCTTCCTTCGGAGTAATTCACAGTTGATCCATTCAGGTCTAAAGAGGAGCGAGACAGACTGTTGAGGGGAACGGGTATTCCAGAGGCGGTGGACACAGACTTGTCTAACATCCGGAGAGAATACACAGACGTGGTCCTGCCCTTCATCGCCAGGCATCCTGACCTCTGGAACCCTGACACACACACACTGGAGCTGTACACGCAGCTGGTGGCCTTCATCATGGCCTACAGGTTAGTGAGCATGAGACAGACACAATCATATACATCATCTTCTTTCTAAATTCACGCCTGTGATCTCTTTATACTTTTTCTACGATCCCCTCCCTGTTCTTCCTTCTCTCTGAAGTTTCCAAGAGCCGCAGGAAGAGGAGGACGATGAGGACGATGAGGAAGAGGAGAAGGCCGCCGCCGACCCGCCGATGATGGTTCCCATGGCCGACATGCTCAACCATGTGTCCAATCACAATGCTAATCTGGAGTTCACACCGGTGAGGGGACACAAACATCTTGTTGGCACGTTTGATGGTTTGGTTTAGTCCGCTAACAGTATATTTGACATGACTCGATGAAAACCGCATGTTCCTCTCTTTGTTCCTCACATTCTGTCGTTCTCTCTTCACTCTACGTTTCTCAGGACAGTTTGAAGATGGTGTGCGTGCGGCCCATTCGTAAAGGCGAGGAGGTATTTAACACCTACGGGCAGATGGCCAACTGGCAGCTGCTGCATATGTACGGCTTCACGGAGCCGTATCCCAGCAACAGCAACGACACTGCCGACATCCCCTTCACCACCCTCCACAAAGCCGTCACACAAGGTGATTGTCGAGATCAACACATGTATCCTTTTTGAAGTGTTGAAATATTACAGTACTAGTAATATTACAGAAGCAGCATGAGAGAGAAGTGTTCGTCCAGATTAAGATTAATGTAAAAAAAAAATCACTTGGATAACTTATTAAACACTGACTGAGCTGATTTTATATTGTTTTTTTGGGTTTGGCAGACTTCTTTCATGATAGTTCAGTCGTCTTCTTCAGTCTCAAACCTTCCAATGTGCCAAATGTATCAATTAATAAATGGATATCCAGCATCTGATATGCAGTTATTCAATGCTTGACCCTTCCTCTTCTCCACCCAGGTATTCAGTCTGATTTGGAGCAGCAGCTGGTGGAGGAGAAGTGGGAGATGCTGGGTGAGATGATACAAGAGAAAGGAGCATTTGTGTTTGGCAAACAGGGCTGCCTCACAGACACAGAGCTACATACTGTGCTCAAGGTGAGGGAGTACGTACAACAGTACTGTTGAATGTGTGCAGACACACTGACGACCACCTTGTCAGAGATGAATATTTGAGGAATGGCCGCTATTGGAATCATAACCGTGGCTCTCTGTACCCTCAGGTGCTGTGCATGTCAAAGGAGGAGTTCTCGGAGTTCAGAGATAACGAAGGGTGGGAGGAAGAGGAGGAGGATGAGGAAGATGTGAGGATTTCCCTGTCTTTCTCTAACGAGGGTCTCCCCGGATTAAAGGCTCCATGGAAGCGGCTGCTCCATGAAGCAGCCCGTCTGACTGTGAACTCCTATGGAGAAGGGACGGAGAAGAGGATGGAGGGAGAGGGTGTAGACAGCGACCAGGCTCTGATGGAGGACAAGGCAGCACGTGCAGGACTGAGCAGCAGGCAGCTGAATGCACTGCAGGTACGCTACGGACAGAAGAGCATCCTGTACAGACTGATGGAGCTCACAGAGTCATGAGATCACCTGTGACAAGGACTATTTTTTTTTTTTAACTCGAGGAAAACTGCAACTTCTCTCTCAATACACATACATGAATAAATATTTTTTTTCCCTGAAGACAGGTCTTTGATTTTCAACAGCACTCCTGTTGATATATTGTATTAGTTGTTGATATGCAGAATATTTTGCCATTATCCTTACATTATAAAGAGATAATTATGACAAAACGTATCATTTTTAGTAGTCTGGTAAATTGGAAAAGCTTTCATCTGCAGGGTACAAATCTCTCACACACATTCTGGGGTCATTTCACAACATCTGCCCTCAGACTGGCACACAACAGTCTACAGAACTTGTTGCTCGTGTTTTAAAACCCTCAATTTCCAGATTAACTGAATCTGTTCTAAGATAGTTGATGTTTAGTGACAGAGGAACAGATTCCTGGATCTTTTTGCAATGCGACAGACAAGCATCATAATGCAGTTTAGGGGGAAAAACTTGATTCTCATTTTTCCAAGATAATTTCCTAATGTACAGCAAACAACCTGTTTGCATCTAAATACTTATCAGAAAATAATTTTTCATTTAGGAGTAGTTCTTTGAGTAATGCCAAAAGTTAACCAGTGCTTGTGGTCGTCACATTGGATAACCTCAAATCCAGCTCTGTTATGAGCCATTTATCATTTGAGTATCAACATTTTTTGAAGTCATCCTGACACGTCCTCCAGTCCTCTGGATGTACATAATACAGTAGAACATTTTCTAACAAAACAGTGTTTCAAAAGCAGGTATACAAGTTGTGATTGTGGTGATGTAAAAATCAGTCTCATTAGTTTAAGTAGCATCTGTACCTGGAGTCAAGAAAACTAATACATGAATGTTTATAGACACCTACTTTTAAAACACCGGGTATATTAGCACCATCACAGTATTCTTCTACTCCTGAATGAACACAAATGCGCTGCAGTTTGAATGCTTTATTTCCTTTATGTATGCATACTGCAATTAAGTAGCAAGAACTAAAGGCAAACTAGAAAGGGACTACAAAATACAACACATGGACCAATACATTTACAAAACATTCAAAATGTTACAAAAAGGGGATGTATTGGTCCTTCTATTGTTGTTCTTCAATTTGGATCTTTGTACAAATTGTCAAGATACGATGTCACCATTCTCACTTTGCACAATTTTACAAGTGCCAGGGAGAGACTTTCAGAGCCAGTTTGAAATGGACAAACCATTAGCAAACTGTCTCCACCAACACACCAGGAGTAGACCCCCACCCCACCTGGGAGACTAAACTACATCTTCCTGTCCCACTCAGGGAAAAAAAGGAATTAAATGAAAGTAGCAGGCAGCTTTTTTTCTTCAATCATCTACCGTTCAGCCTCTGAAAGCAAAAATAAAGTCAGAACAAAAAGGATTTGTGTGGGAGGGAAGCAAACCAAGGACTTTGGTAGTGAGTGAAAATATGTTTAGATGTCTTTACACGTCAGGGTACATTTTCATTTGACATGTTCATTGCTCTCCACTTATCTACTCTCCCATTCTCCCTTTTTTCCAATATTTACATCAAAGCATCAAAAAAGTATATTAAACAGCATGTCCCAATCCATTCTCTCCATCTCAATTCAGCCCCAAAGGGATAAACAAAAAAATCTAACTCTTTAGATCCGTGAGCAGTAGTCCTTTTGTCCACATTTCAAATAACTGTGGTTGCCAGTTTATCCAGTGCCAACAGTAAAGAGGGAGGTGTGTGTGTGGTGGGGGAGTGGGTCAAGGCCGCGGTATCTCTCCCGAGGGCTTCGAGCTGACTGGTTCACAGGCTAGCTGGCACCAGTGCCTTCCATCACCTGCTGGGCCTGCTTCTGTCCCATGCAGCACTGGGCTACTGACTGGAACAGCCTGAGGAGAGAGGCCGGTAAGAGATCAACTTCTGTTTACAGCTAGATGAATAGTTCAAAGATTTAAGATTACTTATCATCATCAAAACAGCAACAACAACAATGAATTTATCCTGCTAACAGTTTTCTTCTGTGCAGGCTCAGTTATTCTGGTTATCCCAGAAGGGGAACCTACTTTTCAATCTCGGGGGCACAGTGCACAAAGTCGTGACTCCAGAACTTGAAGGCAGGATTCTTGATCAGCTCGATGAAGGTGATGAGGAGACCCCACGGGTGAGGCCGGTTCACTATCAGCCTCTCCAACAGAACCCTGGAGGAGGAGGAGAGAAAGCTTTAGCCAACAGCACTTCTGATGATCTGCTAACATACTTTTTTAACAGTCCTGACAGACTTTGAGCCTACAAACACAGTGGTGCTGAGCTCAGCCAGCAGTCACTCAGACCTCTCATCAGACTCACCTGGTGATCTGCTCCTGGATGGCCTCAGTGTTGGCCTCAGCAAACAGATAAAGCATGGTGCAGCTGAAGTAGTGAGTGTGGCTGTTTGGGTAGCGTAGCTGATTGGCGATTGCGTTCAAGAACAGGTAACGCCCTGAAAACACACGAGTGCAGGTGTTGAATATCTGAACTCAAGTTGATGGTTTACAAAAATCCATTAAGTAACATTAGTTAAAGAGCACAAACAAATGTTAACACAGAAGTTGCAGAAAACCCATGTAAAGTCAGACTGTCTATAAATAACATGGGACGTTTGGCCTCAAGTTTTCTGTACTGGACTGCTGATCTGTCAATCTTCACAAAAATGAAACTGACAATAATGAACTGAAAATAAGTCCATCACAAAAAGCTGTGAGCTGCCCAGTGCTTCTCTACTATTTAAAAAGAAAACATACCCTCTGTGTCCAGGTCCACGGCCAGGTTCTGGAAGATATCCATGTGTGCAGAGTGGGTTATGGTGCTCATGGAGGGGGTGCTGCCCTTGTTGTGGATGTGAGCGATTGCCTGTGTGCCTACGTACAACACTAGAGCATTGATCAACTGGATGTTGTAGCGGTTCCCTGGCTCATTTGACACCTGGGAGACAAGAAGAAAAAAAAAAAAAAAATTAACACCAAATTGTATTCTTAATAATTAAAGTAATAATACTACTAACTTAACACAGATAGACACTGCTCCTACCTGCAGGTTGCCGCGCAGCTCAGACAGGAAAGTGACCGGTGAACGGGTCTTCAGATATGAATCCAGATCCTTCTTGAACTGAGAAGGCATGACGCCTGTAAAGTTGGTGAGGATACGGGGAGCGATGTTGATCTCACTCAGCATGTCCACCTGCAGCAGCGGAGTTGATAAAAATACAGATTTATCAGATCATTTGTCAGTCTGATAAAGTTAAAGCACAGTTTGAGAGATCTGACTATAGACCCCACATCCAAATGGCAACAAGCGCTGTTCACCACTCCAACCAAACTAACAATACATCCTGACAAACTCCAACAACTGAAATTTTTCTTAAAGACCTTAAATTGCACAAGATTCTAACAAAGTTCAATACAGCTTTAAAAATACTTGAGTATGGGGGTCTGCTAAATCCATGTCACACTTCAAAGCCCATCACTCAGTGTGTAGGAGTGAGTGTGTGTGTGTTTTCCTACCTTGAGATTGGGTGTGAAAGGGTCAGGGAGCCTCATGTTGCGTGGAAAGGCACTGAGGATAAGGTTGCGGAGCTGGATGCAGTTGGGTGGGATAACATCACAGAAGCCGTAATGGTAGTCACACAGGAACTCTGGGAAGTCATGCAGCAGGACCAGGAGCACTCGCAGTGTGCCCTGAAGGAAAGACGGGAGGAGTTAACAGATTAGTTGCAGGTTTTGTTAATTGAAACATTTAAAATGTAACCCAAAAAACATACGGTGCAAACGAGACTTATAGCTAGGTAAACAGCTCCATGATGCTGGAATAGTAACGACTGTCTGACTGAACCTAATGGTATCATGACAGATTATTCTACCTCACACAATACATTTAAGATAATCAGCTATGATACAGAACTTAAACAGAGGATGCCTCTCAGTAACATTGAAATCTGAAAGCAAGGTTCAGTCAGACATGAAGCGGATACAGTGCAGCAGTTATTTCTGCCAGTTACATAAAGGAAAAAGAAGCAGAGAGCACCTTGTAGAGGATTTGCATAGGTTTGTTGAGCTCTACATTCCTCAGGAAAGGGGCCAGGTACTTGAAGAGATCAATCAGCAGCTGTGCGTACATGGGCCAACCCTGGAAGACATCAGGGTGTTAACACCAAAATCCAAAAACCATATCTGTACAAGAGACTGAATGTGTTTACAGTGTGTGAGAATGAGTCAAACCTTCTGCTGTGGTGTGTGTGCTAGCATCCTGGCGATGAAGATGCGATGGGAGATGAGTTCCAGCCAGGCGTACACAAAGCCGGGTGCTTTGGTGGGCCTCAGGATGTGGAAGGTATTACTGCAAATGAAAAAAAAGGATCTTGAGTCAAGAATCAAAGAGATGATCAATTAAAATGTAAGACTTTTTCTCTGGGTAGTTAATGTGATGACAAAACCACCACACAGTTCCCAGGTAGAAGGAGACCCTTCAGATATGGTCCATCTGTCTTACCAGAAGGCGGTGAGCGTCTGGAAGTTGATGGTCTCAAGGACATGCTCGGGGGCATTGAGCTCCAGCAGCAGCATGATGAAGATGCGGTGGTATGGCAGCTGCTGGAATTCTGTCTGACGGACATCATGGTCCTGGATCAACACCCCAACTACAATACCCAGCACCTAAAGGCAGAATGTAGAGTGTGATCAGAATCACGTAAAACAGATCCAACGTTGCCAGCAGTATTTTTTTCTTCTTCTTTCAGAAGAATATTTACACTGTTATACTGATAGACTGTCGGGTCACAGATGATAAAAAGGTCATCAGGTTGCTGTACCTTGTTGAGGAGGTTGATTTTTGTCACTGTGTTAGAGGCCTCTCCCGAGTGTTTGACCAGCAGGGCTATGAGCCTCACGAAGGCATCCAGGTTGTGGTAACACTTGGCTCTGATGATAGCTGCACTGGCTGCTGGGTTGTGCTGCTGCTCAGCCTGAGCCCGATAGCTTATCTCCACACACATTTCTGTGCACAGCCGGAAGAATCGCGTGATCAAGTCATCTGTCTTCAGGATGCCCTGCTGGTGCATCTAGTGGGGGGGGGAGAAAACAGGGGAGACGTAAGATAAACGGGAGGAGCAAGAGTTATAACGAACATTAGACTAACTGATAAATGACTGTTTACCTGGCCAACAAAAGCAGAGAAGGCTTTGGTGCTATCCCTGCCAGCAGCAGCAGAGTGATACAGGTTGACCCATTCCCTCAGGAGGTACTCCGCCTTCTCCCTCAGGCCAGGAGGATCGTCATACTCTGAAGCCTGTGAGATCCCAGAGTGCATCATGAAATTGGGTCCGCCGTGGGCCCGGTCGATCATGGCCTCATAGTTGGAGCGAACAACATCCATCAGCTGGGGAAGACTGGAGAGGAGGAGAAAGAGCACAGAGTCAGTTTTAAAGCAATTACATGCAGGAACTAACAACTAACTAACATCCATCATAGAGAGTATGTGTAAAGTAACAATGAGTATCATAAAATGGTTTCAGCACTTTCCATTGGCATTACTGCTGCCATCAATGCTACCCTATTCTGCAACAGAACCTTTTGTTCTATAGATAAATACAATAATTTAACAAGTATTTTCATGTTTTAACATCGTAGCTCTTTACCCCTCAGGTGCGTTGGCTCTAGAGTGTGCACAGGTCCTCATTAAAGTCTCAATTGTGTGGAAGAGATCAGCTTCTGTGACGTGGCTGACGCTGCGTTCATCCACCAGTAGCAGCTTCACCAACTGCATGGCAAATGCAACAGCCATGTAGTGCAGTCCGTTTTCCATTGACTGGAAGAAAACACAGTTAATGTTAGCTCATACTGGACACATAAATGGTTTTGCTAATTTTGTGAATCAGCAAAACCTCTCGGTCAAGGTGCAGAATAAAATACAGTGCCTATGCATCATTTAGAAAAAAAAAAAAGAACACTGAACCATGTGATTAGGACATTTAGACACTAACATTTTAAACAAGCCTAAGTGAAAACAAATCTCTACAAAAAGTATCTTAAGTAGAAATGTATAAAATTTGACTGCACAAGTATTCACACATCAAACTATAAGACAGAAAAAGAAGTAAATGATTGTAAGTTGTGCTGTGTACCTGTGCCAGGTGCAGGTCATACTGCTGCATGTTCACAAGGTGGTTCCTGATCAAAAGCTCCACTGCCTCGACGTTGTATTTGTACTCATCACGG
The DNA here is from genome assembly GCA_038419695.1 of Scomberomorus guttatus. Lineage (NCBI taxonomy): Eukaryota > Metazoa > Chordata > Actinopteri > Scombriformes > Scombridae > Scomberomorus > Scomberomorus guttatus. Next base: position 7,899,052 of record CM076453.1, read on the forward strand.
CACTCGATCAGACACCTGTAAATGGAAACACAGCAAGCTAATTAGACACCAAGTTTGACTTTTTAACAGTTCTATGTTCAGTTCTATATTAGTCAAATAATGAGGGTGCATAACTGAAATCAAGTATGTCCTGACTCACCTGGTGATCTGCTTGTTGCACCACTGTGGTCCATAGGCACGTCCATCCTGTAGGGCTTTAAGCACCAGCAGGTGGCACTCCCTGTAGCGGAGCAGCAAGTCAGCATCAGCCCCACTAGTGGCATCCAGAAGACCTTCAACAGCCTGTGAAATAGAGAAAACAACTTGGTTAAATTCTAGACTTGGACTCCTCAACACTACACCAGTACACAGGTGCATCATATACACAGTGGATATGCAAACTGTAGTGGAAACCATCAGTGGATGAAAGCTGCAGGACTTGACAGATATGGCTGTCTCATACCTTCTGCAGCAGGCCAAGTGCTGCGATGCCATCCCTGGAGTTCCTTGCCAAGGCCACAGCCTCCAGCAGACTGCGCAGGGCCTGGGTCAGGGGGTTCATGGCAAGAGCTGGAGGGATGGCGTGAAGATGCTGCTCCAAGTCTGCCATGCACTTATCATAGATCTGAGCAACATCATCTGTGGCCCATGCCTGTTGCTGTTAACCAAAGAGCAGAGATGGAATTAAGGTCTGTGAGTCTAAAACTACAACACATAGTATTTAGTTTGTTTCTGATACTGTAGTGCTGACGAGAAATGATAACGCTGAGGAGAGCTCAAGTTTTGTTTTGGGGAGTAACAGGGGTCGTGGTGGTAGTGGGAGACTTACCTTCATTGGCTGAGCCAAGAAGCCAGTGGGCTGAGAGAGATCATTACTGGGCAAGAAACCTGGAACGTTCCTGGCAAACTCCTCATATACAGCCAGTTGTTTGGGGTCCACTCCTCCCACCTGCAACACACACACACGCGCATTTTGTTATTTCACAGAAATCGCATTCACACACTGCAAACAGACTGGTGGCTGAACTGATCCACACGTCATGTTCTACATATGTTGTTCTCAAAGGCACATTTATATGAATGAAGTCTCATAGCAGACCAGGTAGACGTTCATAAATGACATCAGGTAGTTTGATTTGAATCAATCAGACCTAGCCATCATGTAGGTAGAGATTATTGTCATGGTCACAGGTTATCTAGACCTAACAACAACACATTTTACCAGTACTACCTGTGCCATGACAATATGCTAGGCGTAGCTCGACAGAAAGCAGGTTGTAGTCAAGTCTTTACAACTTGTGCACAGCACTTTACACTGTGGGACGGGGTAGGATGACCCAAGACATTATGTCCAGCTGTCTTTATCGGACTAAAACGTAATGAATCCTATTGTTATTGAGGTAGTTTAAACCCCTTCACCTCTTATGTGTGTGATATACACATGTGTGTTGAAATAACATTGACTACATGTCACAGCCGTCTTACCTTGAGTCTTATCTGCTCAGGCATACGTTCAGCCTGGTAAGTCAGAACGACAGGATCACAATAACGACGTCCTTCTTGGCGTGCGTGCTTCCTCAGCTCAAACTCCTACAAGACAGACACTTTTACTTTCAAGCTTAATATTTAATATTATGTTTAAGTAAAAATAAAACAATGTACACACAAAGAGATTGCACAATTAATTTACAGCATGTTAGACTGCTCTGATTAGCCACATGCTGTATTATGACATAAAAATACTTCTCATAATATAATCATTACTAAAAGGTGTACCAATATCATCTTTAGTCATCGTGCCAATAAAAACTCAAGCATCCAATCAAGAGTCGTAGTGGTTTCTCACCGTGGCTAGTCTCTTGTCCATTTCAGGTCCAGCCTTCTCCACAGCTGTTTTCTGAATGAAGCAGCAAGCCAATTCACAGTTGTCTTGAGCAATCCTGGCTGCAGCCTCCTCCATCATTTCCCTCTGTTGGGGAGTTGGTGCCTGAGGGAATAAACAGCTTGTTAAAGAAGCAGGAATGGTACAAGAGATCAGACGAAAGCAGAAGGGAGGATGAGTACATAGGAAACAAATGCAATAACATATGGAGACATGTTTTGGAGTACAATAATGAGGAGATCTTTGTCCACACTATTCAAACTCCTGTTTTCTTTATGCTGTGTCTTTATATATTATGGAGCACTAGTACTAAGGGAAATAAGCAGTTATGTTTGCATTCAGCTTACTCTAAGTGCAGCAGCAAAGCTGTTCTTAAGGTTGGTGGCGATGCTCATGAGCAGCGGCTCACGGCAGGTGATCATTGCCATGCCAGCGGTCAGATTTCTCATCATATGGTGGGCAGCCACACGCATGCGGGACTCCTCTGAATCCAGGGCAAAGTCCTTCCTGATGATCTGCTCACAGGTTGTCATGGCGATTTTGATAGAGCGATCGACCACAGGGTGCACCAGCTCCTGGACAGCCCGTTCAACTGACTGCCGTACACACTGCTTCAGCTGAGGATGGGCCTGTAGCAGAGGGATCTGAAGAGAAGAGATGGAAGGAGGATGACAGAAAAGTCAAGAAAATAAGAACAATCAAAAGGATTTACAAGATACAAACATGTTAAATTGTAATTTTTTCAATGATTTCAGACCGGCTTATATTTTGTGAGCCTGACACCACAGTGCTTACATTTAAGAGATGAGGGTTTCCACAACTGTGATCTTAAACTGGAGCATTATTAACTGTCAGTGGGTTCGCAGGTACTCAATACTTACGTTGACATTTATATTGATGTGTGGGGCCAGGCCTGCCAAGGCATACACATTGATGTCATGGTAACTGAACTGTGGGGTGGGGGGCCCAGTGGTTGTGCAAGTGGTGGTGGTGGTGGCAGCTGGGGTTGATGGAGGAGCTGCAAATGGAACAAAGTCTCCTGTAGGTCACAAAACACTATTTTGATTAAAATCCCAAGAAAAAGCACAATATCCACACAAAACAAACAGAAAAGCATTAAAGGCAACAAAAACAACTCATACTAAACGTGTCGAGATGTGACAGTCACTTAATATTCACTTCAAATCTAATAAAGATGAACTGCTTTTGGAGGCTTGACAGTTTATACTAAACACATGACACAGATTTAGTAAGAAGCAGAGAGGCAAACAGGATTTATTTATATTTAGCTTTTAACTCATGCCTAACTGAAATTGGGGTGACACAGCTCAAATACTTCAATTTCAGATTTAGGTGTAGGTTAAGAAGAGCATTACAAATTTAAGTAAATATTTCACCTGTGGTAGAAACTGGGAGCATCTCTTCTGGAGGCTTTGTCTCTTTCTTTGGTGCCGACAGCTGTTCCTCCAGGCTCTTTAGCTTCTCTTTGTCCTTCAGCAGGTTTCCTGGCTTCAGATCATTGATGTCCAGAGACAAGTTCTTACACAGAACTTCAATCTCAAACTTTAAGTTCAGCTGCAGTAAACAAGAGAGCCGCGTTAGAAATCATTTCACACTTGTCGGTTCATAAATGTTTATATTTTGTTTACCTTTGTACAATAATTTAAAAATTTTGACAAGTGACAACATGTGTGCTCAGGCCTATTTAAGCTTATGGTTATAATAGTTATTGCTGGGTATAGCTGGGTCACAGTTCAAATTAAATACATTATTGTTTTTGTAGCAAGATCAGTGCATATCTATGATTAAATCAAAAATGTTAAGGAAAAAGCCGTGGCACTTTACTATGAGTTACATGACCTACACTCACACTCTGTGCTGCATGGGTTTAAGTGGCAACAAGGGAGAGTACTCCATTACCTTGAGGTCATGTTCCTGATGCAGCTCAGCGAGAACATTCATGATGGCCATGGTCCAAGGGTTCTGGGGCCTGAAAACCTACGACATCAGAAAGACACATGAGTTAAAGTCACTATGAAGAATCAAAAGGACATCAAATAGTGGAATCAGATATGTATAAGCCAAAATACAGAGTTATTTTTGTCTGAAGCAAATATGACAGCATGACATTTTATACTGGGTAGTGGTATGAGGTTATGTCTTATGTTGCTAACCATGCTCCGTAGACTGGACTCCAAAACTTTGGCCACAAAGGGAACCACATAGAGTAGCTCCTGCTGGCCTTTCACATAGGCTTCCAGTAGCAGAGACTTAACCTCCAGATCCTGGGAGAAGGAGAAAAATAATTCAGCCAAAAGCAGACAGGAGACCACCACATCATGATGCAACAGAACCAAAGAACTTGTTACAAACTTACTGTATAGAGGATAGGCTTGTTTTTGGCCAGTGTAATCATGCCCAGCCAGTGGCCCAGGTTCTTCAGCAGGGAGCGATCAGAGAAATTGGCAGCTGCCTTGTCAGAGGTCAACAAAACCTGAAAGAAATGGAGAGATGGGAGAGGAGTGTCAGTATTTTACAAATTATGATATGACCGTTCTTCAGCAGTGCTGTAACTGTGAAGAACTGTGTAAGAACAAAAAAAAAAAAAAAAAAATCAATATGGGACACTCAAGTGTAAACACCCAAAACCAGTGCCTTCCATAGTTTTAAATCCAGCTGTTGGATGTAAGTATGGAAGTATTGTCAGGCAGCACACTTCAGTTTATTGTGAGCAGCAAACAAAGAGCTAAAAAATCCCTCAAAGCACTCGAGTAACCTCGCTCAAATGTTTCACCTTGATATTCCTGTATGTTTCGTTGAGGACCATCTTGACAAAGTCAGGGTTCTTGAGAGTGTCCAGAAAGTTGGAGTACAGACTGTGGAAGTTGGGCTCGATGCTGACACGCTTCATCACCAGGTACTGAGACACCCAGGGCATGAACTCCTCCTTCACCGTCTCTTTCAACTCCTCAACCTGGCAATAGCAAATGTGATTTTAACAAAGCTTCTTTGACTATTGAGATTCTTGAGATATGGTAAGGTTGTATCTGCTTACCTTCTGTGTCATGTTGGACTGAGAAAGGTTGTTGAAGATAAAAGCGATTTTCTCCTGGACATTCTCTGGAGGCTCTACAATCCTTTCTGTTTGGTCGGTGGCCACCAGCAGAGTGTCAATGTTGGTAGTGTTTATGGAGGGCTGCAGGCAGGAACAATGTCAATTACCTTTGCAACAGTCTATACACAGTATATCACTTTTACATGCCAACAACAACTGTGAGCATTGACATGGCACATATTAGGGTGTTTAATCATCAACAAAGCCAAACTCACAGGCACATCCTTCTTGAAGCTGCTCGGCGTGGGTCTTGTGATGGTGGTCGTCTTGGCCACTGTGGTTGTAGTCGTAGTGGTGGTGACGAGGGTGCTGGGCTGACCTGGCTGTGGTGCTTTGGGGACGCCGGGTTGTTGCGACTGGGCCTGGGCTTGTACTTGTGCCAGTGCCAGACTTCCAGGGGTGGTGATGGAGCCTTGCATCTTCACCGGAGGGTCCCGTGTCTGTTGGCCGTACTCGATATACTGCACACACAGGATATTGAAAGGTACAGAGCGAGAGATTTAATCTATCTGAAAGTGTGATACTCTTCCCATAGTCACAGCGGGGGGGAAAAGAAAGAATTTAAGAATGGTGAGCAGAGATAAATTAAGGAAACCTGATTACCTCTTGTAAATGGTGGGGGAATTGCAAGAAGTGGGCAATTGAAGCCAGGTGTTGGCAATATTGAGGGTAGTCCTTTAGTCTAGAAATATATAAGATATCCGTTAGCCTGACAGAAGATGACTGCCACTACATTAATACTCATTGCACAAGAAAAAATTAAATACCTGTTTTTGAACCTATCTAAAGCGGCAATTCCAAAGTAATACATTTTGGATCCATAAGGTTTTCTTAAGGCTTCAAGAACATATCGGAGGGCAAGGCCCAGGGCCATGTAGGTGACAAGACCCTTCTCGATAATGCCACCAAAAAGGCAGGCAGTGATGTGCAGCTCCTTGTCTGGGTACTGGGGGAAGAAACGGTACTCCTCAAACAAGTTCCGAAGCATGCAATTGAACACCTCTCGCTCCCGCTTGATGGTTGAATCCTTGAACCTTTGTAGCATCTCCAGCACCTAGAAGGAGAGCATAATGTAGTGGGAGATGAGTGAAATCAAAGATCATCATAATTAAGAACGTAAAATGATCAATATGGGCTGATAAACCCCTGAAAGCATTTCTCTGTTTGATTTAGGTTTGTTTGTGTTTTTAACAGAGAACAAATGAATGACAAAGCTACATACCTCATCCACAGACATAGTCGGGTGAGGTGGGTGGTTGTAGATTCGCTGGAAGTAACTATTTGCTTCATCGTCTATCTCCTTACTAAAGTGCTGGTTTGCCTCAGGCCACACCTGAGAAAGGTCAGCTGGTAGAAAAGCAGAAGAAAAAATATTTTCACATGCGGAGCATAAGCCAAGTAATTAACCCTTGTGCCTCACTAGGGACATTTTTGGCTTTTTAATTTGCCAGCATTTTGGCGGTGTTAATGCATATGACAAATTTTGACACGGGTACGGATTTTTCCCCCCGAATTTTAGAAGTTCAACCTCAGCTCCTATAATAAGTCTATAATAAACTGTGTAACCAAAATAAAGACACTCAGATCCTTATGGACAAAAACATCCCCACTAAAACCATAATTTTCCACAGCCATTACAGCATAAAATAATACATTCTATTATATCAGGCTTTCAATCTCCTGGCTTCAAAATTGTAGTTTTTACTTTTTTTCCACCAGATTGAGCCACTTTCTCATGTTTGCCCTATGGGGTAAATACACACTCTTTTCCTAGTTTTCATTAGGGGCACTGCTGCTGTATTATGGAGCACTGCAGGCCAATGTAGCAAATGTATGCAACTAAAATGTGTGTGTGTGTGTGTTGATATGGATGTTTTGCGAGTGGTGTGCATCTGTATGGAGAAATTAGTGTGTGTATGTGTGTAGTTAGAGAGATAGAAATAAAGGTACTAAAGGTCACAGCCCCTCCCTCCAAAAACTGGCATTTAAAAAAGGGTTAAAATTTTGAAAATGAATGAATATTTAGTAGTGATAATCAGTTGGCTAAACATTTTAACTCAGCAGGGCACGAGACTAATGGCGTCACGTTGTCCCAGGGACGGTAGAAAATGTGCTCAGGACAGAGATCTTCCCCGGGACGGCTCCAGGACGAAAGGGATTTTTTATTTTTAAACTCTCACTTGCCAAATGACAAACTGAACCAAGTCCTGACTACAACAAAGTGCGTCTTCTCATGCCGTTACTATAGTTACTATCACTGGCTGGCTACTCAGCCTGGCTTGCTGGCAGGACCTCGCAAATATGTTGTGCTGGTTAAACAAAACACAGTACTACCCTGGCTGTGTGTGGCATTATGTAAACTGGCATTTAAAGGGTTAAAATTCTGAAAATGAATGAATATTCAGTAGTGATGATCAGGACTGAAGTTAGTTAAAATATTTAACTTAGTGAAAGTGGAAAATAATATGCAATATTTTTATGGCAGTTTTGTTCATTTTTGTTCTTAAACACTGCAACTTTTTAAAAAGTGAAGCACAAGGGTTAATTCGTTCATGAAAATCTTTAAGTGATACATATGAGGTATCAAAAAGCATGCCAACCGATCATTCAGGTTAGACCTCTTGTTAAAAAGTAAACAAATGACACTAAGTGGGGCGGTCAGCATAAGCAGACAAGGAATGGAAGACTGACCTGTATTTCCTCTGATGAATTTTATAGGTTGCATGACATTTCAGAAATGGCACAGAAATCTAAGTAATTCAGCTAAAGGTTTACAGGAGGTTAGAATAGCACAAGTCTTACATAGACCAGTGAGACTTGTCTTGTACACAATAATGGTGAAGCACAGTATGGTGCATTAGAGAAAAATTTGCCAATCAAGACAATAATCATGATCATTGCAGAGGAAATACAGTGCTGAGCAGCGCAGGGCGGGGCTCTCAGTCACACCACTACCACCACCACTTACAGGCCTTCATCTTACTCTGCTGAAAGGTAGGTGGGTTCAGGCCTGGTGTGCTCATCTTCCTGGTGCCAAATGGATCGGTGCTGACTGCTGACATCCCCAGGCTAGACCCAATACCAGAGCCGATGCCTGAGCCCAAGGGACCTGGAAGTAACACTTGAGTTATTTCACTTCACACCTACTTTACCCTCTGAACTACTGTCCTTTGTAGGGGTGCACCGATTGAAACCAGACGATTTTACGCTTGATCTGCTCAGACCGGAACCGGCAGGTCTCTCTGACTATAAAGCCGATTATATTAGCCCATCTGGTGTCGCACTGCAGCTGCCCTGACTAGCGAGAACATCAGGACATTAACATGCAGAAAGGACACTTGCACTTCCCCATAGTCGGGTTTCTCCCCCACCATGGCATCCCCCAGACGGTCCAAGCGCTGCAGCTGGCGCACCTGTCTGCTAAAGCGATCAGGTCAGTCGGCCTCTTTACATAATCTCGGATGAAAATAGAATTCCCCCAAGAGCTTCACCAAACTCCGGGAAATCCCTGTATTCATCAGAGATCATTTTAAGATTTAACGTTCTTCAACGAGCACATAGAAAAGGAAGTTTTTACTCTTTCCAGTGTTTCACAGTATGCATCAGGTCAGTTTCCTAATTCGCCAGTCAGAAATAGATTGTCTGCTGTGTGAGAATTCTACATAGTAGAAAAAAAAATGTCATTAAGTTATGTAACCTGGTGCACTTTTTGTTTTCATTTGGAGAAGTTGTTTAATCTGTTTAGAGTGTTATATGCAGACCATTACGTTGTTTATTAAAGATTTTTTAATTTATTTCTTGTAGATTAATTATATCAAACTAAAGAAAAATCAGTATCAGCAGGTCAGGCTGATAAAAAAAAAGAAAAGAAAATTTCAATCGGTGCATCCCTCGCCCTTTGCACTATAAATTTGGTCTAATTTAATGTGAAAACAGTAAGTGACTAAACTTGGCTTTTGACTTAATTTTACAACATGATACAAACTACTAAATTTAAAAAGATCTAACCCCAACTATGCCACAGTTTGCTTAGGCTTACTGTTTACACAATATTTACATACAAAGTTAGAAACCACAGAAAATTGTTTCAGTTTCATTTATCAGTAAAACTGAGTAAGACTGAGCCAAATGGCAATGTAGTGCAGTAATGACTTGCTGATTTGGTATGAATGTATGACTTTTTAAAAGAAAATAATGAAATAGCATAGTACCAGAGTCCATACCAGGGAGCTGTGAGGACAAGCTGCCAATGCCCCCAAATGGTGTGCTGGGATTGGTGTTAGAGAGGGGTGGGAAGGCCTTTGCTGGGGACTGGGGATTACTGAATGCTGAACTCAGTGAGGTGGGAAAACCCTGCATGCTCTGAGTGTGGGAGGTGGCTGTGCCCCCCAGGTTCAAGGAACCCATCCCAGATAGAGGGTCCATCTAGAGAGGAGGCAAGAGATGGAGAGAGAGAGAGAGCAAGACAGAATTAGGCAAGGGATGGGGTGAGTCAGTGCTACAAATGTGAGGCATGTAAAAGCAACATAAACATGACGTTCATTGAAGATACATTAAAAAAGTAAAAATCATATAACTATACAGTAATCCATTACATTTAAGGGCATTTTTAAACAAGTGAGGAATAGAGATCAATTTAACTGACACCAAGTTCTTACATGAAAGGGCATTTCAAAGTTTTCCTGCAGAGGCGTGATGAGTCTTTCACATGGAGATACCTGTACAGGTGAGATGGCATCCAGGCTGCTGGTGCTGGGGGCACGTCCCTTTGGCATAACCCCTGGTGGCGGCTGCCGGGCTTTGTTCATTACATTGCTGCAGTTGGCAACCATGGTCAAGATCGTCTCTGACAGCTCCTGAGACACACTCCTGGCAAGAAAGTAAAACAAATCTTTAAGTTATCAAAACAAAAACACAGGACATAGAGGAGTAAGACTATTTGGTTTCTACAAATAACTTGTGATTAAGTACATATTCTTATTTAGTCAAAGCACAACCAATTTTGGGCTTCACTTTGAGCAAAACTGACATGATTAGACATTCATTCAAAAAGGTCAACAAACAGTTATTTAAAAGCACCAGGCAAGCTAACAGTACAGTATAGTGTCTCACCCAGCACAGGACTGCAGGCAGGCCAGCATGGTGGCTAAGGTCTCTGGGGGCAGCTGGGCGCTTTTGGGCTGGTCCTTGTCTGGGGCCAGACCCCCCATAATGGATGGGCACCGCCTCTTCAGGAATGTCACACACGCCTGGATAAAAGGTTCCTGACACACAGACCCAACACAAACATATTGTAAAATATATCATATAAAGGAAAACTAACAATTTCTATTGTTCCTTTGATCCAACTGCACTTAAATCAATTTATAGACTTACCCCATGCTCTCTGATTTTGTCAGTCAACCATTTATCAAGTTTGAGGTATTCACGGCGAGAGGCAAGTGCAGCAAGGTCAATAACAAAGGCAAATGGAGTACCATTCAGCAGCATCGATAGAGACTGGAGGAAAAACAAAAACACACAGGCTTATTGACCATCATGAGGATGATACCCATATTTAAGCACAGAATATACAGCCCTGTATCCTCCGATTTGTGCTTTTTAAATGAAATGCTATCGAACAACAGTAAATCATAAAAACATTCAATGCAATAGTGCTTCAACACTATTGCCTGAGCATTCTGCTATGGTCATGTCAGTAACTACTTGGTCTATTCCAACAAACCTTCAAGTCTTGCGCCACATCCAGGATGCGAGACAGCTTGGCCTGGTCATACTGTTCACCTCGCATGTACCACTCAGCCATTGAATGCATAATTAGCTGACGGATGGAGGGAGACTGTCCCTGGAGGAAAAAGAACACCAGGTTTTATAAGTACACAGGTTTTTTTTTATGCATATAACCAAGACAAACACAAAAACATTACCTCTTGACCATAAATATAGCTTTTGCCCAAACATCAACAAGCATTAAAAGCAGGACAGATTCTAACACCAACCTGTCCATGCCAGGCGTAGTGCAGAATAATGGCAGAGTTGGGGTGGTTGCCCAGAAAGATGGGCATTAGGGTAGAGATGAGCTCATGACGAAGTGTGTGCCAGGAGGTGGAGATCTGCAACAATGCCAGCACCAACATGTCTGGGCAGTGCTTGATTGGGAAGCTAAACAGCTGCTTCACCTGCTCATACTGGCCCACCTCAGACAGCCTAAGCAGGCTCTCCACCAGGTCCAGACTTTTCCTGTAAAGAGTTCAAGACACTCAGTCAAACACATTGTAGCATCAGTGAGTGAATCAGCTGAAGGATGTGCTGAGTGAAGAACTGCTGAAAGAATTTTAAAAAAGCAACTGCTACATGCATCTGCATAGTGATCAAGCTACAAGCTCCGTACCATGTTGCAATCTCCCTGTTGTCATCCTCTGGTGGGGCCTTAAGGATGTCAATTGCAACAGTGTGGCATGGGTAGTCGGCAAAGCAAAACACTTCCGGGCTCATCAGGGAGTGCTGAATGAACGACAACTGAAAAAAAACAAAGCAGTTAAGACATTTTAAGAGGGAATATAAGGCTCAACCTCAACCACTCATACTGGACTGTGTTGAGTAATAATTTTATTTTTAACTCATGTTTTTCGCAGCAAAAATTGTCTTCATCCAAGTTTGCCACTTCAGTTTAACACTTCTGAAACCACATCAACCTGATGGAGCACGTATTGGTTAGTTACCTGTCCCTCTGCATGTTTCCATGGCCGATAGATGAGATCGACAGGGAAGACTTCCATGCCCAAGCCCCTTTGAATGCCGTACACCACAATATGCAGGCCTTTGCTGTCCCGGATTATAAAGCCTGGGTGGTCCAGTTCGTATGTCACCTCTTTGAAGTTTAGGTTGGGATTCTAGGATACAGACAAAAAAAAAAAAAATCCACAAGTGAAATCTCAGTAGCTTTTGAAAATAATCTGGTATAAAAACTGATTTCTATGACTTTCTATGTCAGGGTTATGAAAGACTAATTGCTATTTGGCTGCAATTGCACAGTTCATTCTAATGTATTCATTACTGCCACTCAAAACTGTTTATATTTTTGTTTAGTTGTCTGTGGCAGTGGGTGGAAAACAATAAATTTGAATTATTCAGGAAATGTTTTCTTTTTTTATTACAGCTGACTGTTCAAGATCAACTTGGTTGACTTACCACTTCTTTGACTACGTCGATAAGAACCTCAACATTCCACGTGTGTGCCTGTGAGCCATCGTTCTTATCCTTACCATCACTCCAGATACCACTTCCAGGAGCAGAGATGGACTGTAAGAGAAAACAAAACAATAGAACATAAGTTCAGGTGTACTGAAATATTAAATATATAGAAGCCAGGGCGCTAAAACCAGCGTCAACCAACATTTTAAACATTAAAAATTTTGAATCCAATCACACCGCGAGTGACTCCTTTCATATTATACATTACCCAACTCTGCGGCTCTGACCTTTTTTAGCCTCTTTGAGGTCAATGTTATGAGTTTACTGTCCGCACATTTCCTTTATGTTTGAATCTGAGCTGCTCTCATCATTCCTCATAAGTAGCCAATTTCCAACAAAGCTCTGGTGAACCGGCTGTACCTTACCTGACCAGCACCATGTAGCAGAGCATTTAGCAAGCTAAAAACCAGAAATTTTCCTCATAGTTCAAAAGAGTTGTGTTTTTTTTTTGTCTTGTTTTTAGCAGAGGCTTAGTCATGTTCATGCTTGCAAGTGGACTACAATCAAAGTGTAAATTAAGCTAAACTACTGGTGCCAAAGTGACCTCAGATGTCTAGCAGAACCCTTGCAGTAAATCACCAACTCACCTGTAGTGGGATGCCATCAGTTAGGCCAGAGTGGGTACGAGCCATCATGCCCAGGACCCTGGCTACCTGGCTGGCTGTCACCTCTCTCACCCCATACTGGAGGATTATGTTTCTGCACTCATCCAGACTGGAGACACAAGGATAAACAGGTCAGTGTTGATTATCATCTATCACACAACCTTAAGATTCACATATCAATTCAAATCTAATCAATCAGAAATTGTATTGGGCATAGCCCCATCAACAAATTCAACAACACCTTGTTCCTTAGTTTTCTAATTTTTTCTATTGCTATGATAGTGGATGACCGAAATTCACTAAGTCTCAGTCATCTAAAATGAATGTACTCCAGTGTATTTTGGCATTTTTAAGATATTTCACATTTTCATATTTTTCTGAGTCATTTCCTGACAATGTTGATTAGCCACACTATTCAAATATTTTTTGACCAATAACACAGCTGTTCATACTGTATGAGAAGCTTCTCCTTCAGTTCATTAAATCTCTGCAGCATCTGAAGGCAGCAGGACTGATATGTTGATAAACCTGCAGCCTCTGAGAAGGGCTGCATCAGAGCGTAGTGCTGTTACACAAAGCTGTTTACGGTGTTTACCTTCATTAAAAATCACCTAATGTCACCAGACTGCTACAGTATAACTACACACAGACTGGTCTGTTATAACTTGATATTTTGCTTTTTATGAAGGAGATGTCAGGCTTTTCTTTTTAGCCAAAGTAGCATCTCACGTTTCATTCTTGAAACACAATATGGTGCAAATGCTGCTGTGTAACAATTACTAAACTATGTGATCATGTACAGTTATTGCTCAAATAATCGGTCTGTTGTAATCATACAAATGGCTTCACCAAATCAATTTTTGTTTTTTTATTTCTATCGTTATTATAGTAACTAACTGATGACAAACACTACTCCATATGTCTTTGGGTGCAGATTTGTGGTGATGTGTGTTAATCTTGTGATGCTGTGAACCACCTACACATTGAGAAGAAAAGCTTTCCGTTTGTCGAGCCGTTGTTATTACGTTTAACTGTGATTAATTTGGCACAACTGTCTCAGAGCTATGAGACCAGTGATGTGACTGAGTATTTAATAATCACCACACACGCTGATCTATAGGCCCTATTCACCTTCACCCAGTCCTTTTCACGGTGCGCTGCTGCAAATACAAGAAACAAAATAGCAGGTGCATAGTCTGTGCGCCTAAGACCTACCTTGCTGTGCTTTGCATTTATTATTCAAATTTCAACTGATGGTGCAATGCATGTTTTTGCCAAGCAGCAACCTCCGGGGCAGAAAAATGAAGCTAATGTGGAAGTGCCAAAAGCAGTTCTTTAAATGGCCACTTGAGGCTGGCTCCAAAAGCAAGTCAATCCCCATAGATCCTCATGTTAAAATGCCCAACTTTACAGCAGAAATAAACATGTTTACAGCCTGGTACAAAAAACAGTTTCTCTGGTCTCTATAGCCAATTTCCCCTTTCATGACAACTGTGGGTTTTTTTTGTTTTTTTTTTTAAAAATAACTTACCCGTTTAAATTATATTAAGCTGTAAAGTTATGCATAATTAAGGACGTGGCCACTTTTAGTGACAGGTCACTAGCCGCTAGGTGGCTTGTTTCAGCAACCAGGCTTCATTCGGCCCGCCGCAGCTCCACCTCTTTGCCCATTTTGGATTAGCTGGGAGTTAGGCGGAGTCAGGCACTGCCAAGATGGCGACAGCCAGAGCTGCCCACTTTGAGCTTCAAAACAGCTCTTCAGAAACCAATTGGTGATGTCACGGTGGCTACATTCATATTTTTTTTTTTTTTTTACAGTCTATGGTTTTTGCACCCTCATAGAACTGGGCCTATCCACTGAAGAGGAAAACTTGTGGACATTAAAATAAAGCAACATGTCATTGCTTAGGATAGATGATCGATCAGTAAAGAAACCATCGTCTGATTTCACGTATCACTGTTACTGACATGTAACTTAGTCTATATAGCTAATGCTGTAGTAAGCGGACAGGTTAGGCTATAATATTACCATTCTGACACATCACCACTGCGTTAGAATGGCACTGGTGATGTGGTAATGGATTACATCAGACTATTAACCATACACCCCCATTCTCTGTTTGAGAGAATGTTAACTGTTAAAACAGGAAGTAACACTGACTGGAGTGGGGCTTTAAGTGGTCTTGCAATGTACAGATTTCCTATGATTACACTGCATTCATTGGCAATACACTTGAAAAGATTTGTAGACAAAAGGATTTGAAATATATAATGTCTATGTGTGAGTTTTGGATGTAGTTGTAAAAAATAAGACATAAATTCACCTTGCACAGAAGCCATAGCCAACTTCTTGCATGAATTCTGCAAGAGAACTCTCCATCATGGTCTTAGCTAACTCCCCCGAGTCTGGCAGGATCCTGTCCATGAGAATGTCCCGTTTTTCAGGGTACAGCAGTGGTGCGAGCACCACAGGGCAGCGCTCCTGGGGGAAATCTGAAATACAAAACACAATTAAACAAATATGACACATTCAAACAAAATTTGTACCACTTCTATTCAGACTGACAGAGCAAAATATGTTCAACTGTAGGTATCTCTATGCTTCAACATCTGCCTCAGATGGTCACAACAAGTTCATATTGATCCCCCATACCTCGGCAAAGTGTCTTGAGGAAGGCGTCAATCTGCTCTTGCCCTACCCCACTGGCTCCCTTCTGGCCAAACAGTAGATGGGAGAGCAGTAGGTGCAAGACCTCTATGGCAATGTCTTGGAAGCCACCTTCCTGGTTTCCTCCGAGATCTGCGTCAACGTATGACCGCAGGAGGTCTGGAAGTTTTTGTTTGATGAACTGCGCAGCTGTGAAACAGAAACAACGAGGTAAGGAAACAGACTGTGGTTTACTTTGTACTGATGAGTCAATGAAAAAAAATGTCTCCATTGCTTAATAGTCATGTCATCACCATAAACAACTTCAGATAGATAAAAGCCTCTTTCCTCTACACCCACTAACACTCAAAAGCACAAAGAGGTGTATAGCCAAAGCATGTTTGTCTCAGTATTTGGTGTATTTCAAATTTTGCTTCAATCTCACCACAATCTCAGACAAATAGTTACAGTCAGTAATTAGTGTTTTAAACAATTCAGTGTCAACAAATGACATGGATGTTTAAATTTAGTTTGTGTTGTGAACACAGTGAAGACCAACACTTGACATTCAATCTACTTTTGACACATTGACATTTTCTATGTCTTCAGTGGTCTGTGGGAATTAGTGTTACCTATGTTATACTGTACCTATTACAAAAACAATGGTGTTGTCCAAATCATATTTGAAATTTTAAAAGTTTAAACAATTAGCACAGCTCTTCATTTAAAGCTACAGGAATCTTAAACTTTGTGATTATTTTCTCCACATTCATACAGTCCCTTTACTGCAGATCTTTTATTTTTGGTTCCTGGTCTGAGAATGCAATAGTCCACAAGAGATAATTACCTTATCATCCACAACTACTCCATACATTATTGGTTGGTTAGACCAAAAAAAACAAAAAACAAACAAAAAAAAAAACAAAACAATGCTGACCCACCTATGGTGCTAGGAAAGGGTTATAATGAACTGAAAACAACAACAAGACTTTAAGTTGTCCATGCCAATTTGGAGAAAAGCTCATTAGTGTGCCACACATATTTCAGCCAAAGTTGAACAGGAAACTACACTACTAAAAATAATTGGATAACTTTTAATACTTCTCACTGCACATAATGTGCTCAGATGATGTTTCAACATGTTATGCTTTACTAGAGACTTACTTACCAAAACCCCGAAGGTCTGCGTTGCTGGAGTTGAGCAGAGCAAGGCCAAATATCACCTAGGAAGTAAATGACTGACATTCTGATGTGTTCTTCCATTTCAGACAGACCATCTTTAGGTCAAAAATTTGACAGTTTGGTAATTAATGAAGGCCACAGTAGAGCAGGCTTACCTCTTGGACCTTGCTGAGCTTAAGAACTTTACTTAGTTGGGTGAATAAATGGGCCGATGGCTTCAAACTCTGAAAGACAATTTACGCAAAACATTTTAATGGAAATGATTTTTTTTTTTTTTTTTTAATTCCTACACACCTGCAATATGTCTGTACAAACATGGGAGTTTGAGTGGATGTTTGTGGGAGTTACAGCTTAATATGTCAACTGAATGTCAGTGCAATATTTTCAGAGATGTAGAACTGATAGTGATTTTTGATTGAGCTTCATCCTACGTGTGTATTTAAAACAACCTTGCTTGCTTTTAGTAGTATGTCTTCACTCTGCTCAGAATTTTTCTATCAATAAGGGCTGGCTTATATTCAGGCTACCACAATAATAATAATAATAATAATAATAATAATAATAATAATAATAATAATAATAATTCAGGCAAGTGCACCTTACCTTCTGGTAGTGCAGGGGATTGTCAATAGCGTAACACAGAGTAGAGATGAAGTTTGGCTTTGATATCAGCGACACACACTCCTGGATCAGAAACTGTGTCTTGGGCAAGTTGAAAAGGAGGAGAAGAAGACAGAAGAGAACAGAGGCAGGTGAAGAGCAAGATAAGACGGTAAGTCTCTCACAAGAGTCAATATAAGGCATTACAGTGTCATCAACTTATCAATAAATGTATGTCAAACCCAAAACAAAAGACCCTGAATCCCAATCAGGGCTGAGATAGTAAGTGCTTCACAGGTGTCCGCACAGACTCTTTGGTGTGTTCCAGTGGCTAAAAACTTGACTTATCTTTTATTGACAGTTACACGAGTGAAACTTGAACATCTAAGTTACAAACATTGTTCTAGTTTCTAGTATATTTTGCTGGCAAATAGCAAGAATTTAATCAATCTTTGTTTTTAATCCATACTACTTCATGTCCTGAGACAGTTTCAGGATTAGGGCTGGGTGAATTATCAAATAATGATAAATTTCCAATAGGTTTCTTGGATATACAAAGAAGGAAAAAATATTACAGGAATAATCCAATCATTTAAACTTTAAGTACTGATCAACTTCCAGACAACCGTTAGTTTCATACCATCTTACAAGTGTACCCGTCACATTTTTGAAAAGCAACATGAAACTACCAGTGTTAACGTAGCCCTTGTTGCTCTAAATATTTTGAGTCTAAATGTTTTATTTGAGGACAGCGATTAAGTCAATATGAAACACTTTTTCATTGAGGTTTCAATGTTGGTCTACAACAAATTTGTCTGTTTACCATTCTTAGTAGTTTTTTTTTGCGTTTTAGATTTTTATTTTTTGTTTAACTTTTTTTCCTTCATTTTTTCCCCCGCCAAATCTGAGGCCATGGTGCTCTGCTGGAAAAAGGTGGACTGCTTTCTCTGGGTTGGGAGTGAGTTGCAGCCCCAAGTGAAAGAGTTCAAGTATCTCGGGGTCTTGCTCATGACTGAAGGTAAGATGGAGTGTGGGGTTGACAGGCAGCTCGGTGCAGCATTAGCAGTAATGTGGACGTTGTACCAGACCACTGAGGTAAAGAAGGAGCTGAGCCAGAAAGCAAAGCTCTCTATTTACTAGTCTGTCCACATCTCAACCCTCACCTATGGTCACCTTTGGGTAGTGACTGAAAGAAAGATGTTGCAGATACAAGTGGCTGAAATGAGTTTCCTCCAGAGAGTATCATTCTAACCAGGTTTGGGCACCTGGTTAGAATACCTCCTGGACACCTCCCTCTGGAGGTGTTCCAGGCACGTGTAACTGGTAGGAGACCCAGGGGCAGGAGAGGCAGAAGACGCTGGAGGGACTACATATCTCTTCTGGCCTGGGAACGCCTTGGGATCCCCCAGCAGGAGCTGGAGGGTGTTGCTGGGGTGAAGGATGTCAGGTTTCCTTACTAAGTCTGATGCCACCGCGATGGATGGACGGTTGGATTTTCTTTTTGCTTTCCATGCATATGTAACTGTCTGACCCCTGTCTCTCACCCCAGTAGGGACTTCCTATCTCTTGAAAGAATTAAATTGGTCCTGACTGGGTAAGACTATTTACTGCAACATGGCAACATTTCTCACTGGAATTCGATGTATCATGTTAGCTAGAGCTGTCAGTTGTCCAAGTATACCATGGTAACAAAAGTAGTGGAAAAGCAAGGATGAGTGTCTAATATTAATTTACTTAAATTATATTGTTTTCCATTTAGCAGTGTTCATTTCTAAATGTGTTTTCTGCCACCAGCTGTGCACACATCCTTGATGGAAACCAATAAATTTCTCAATGAATTTTAGAGATGCACCGACTGCAATTTTCTTGGCCGATTCTGATTTTTTTTTTAAAATAAGAATTTAAAAAGATTTTCTTTATATATTTCCTTTCTTTCTAAGAACTAAGTGACAGCATACACAAACATGTTTGTAACTTTTCTTTAATGGAATACTAAAATTCAATTGTATGTTCATTAACTATTTAAATAACATTTTCTTCTTGAAATTGGGCACATCCACCACATTCAAGTGTTTCATTAAGTTAGTGGTTCCCAATGTTTTCAAGGTTGTTCCTCTACGGCTTATAGGCATTACAAACTGCAAGCTTTGTGGCTTCTTCACTCACGCTGAAGAACTTCCACACCAATGACATGTGTGTGTGTTGCTTTGGCTGCCTGTGTACTCGACGTGCATGTTGTGTGTGTGTGTGTGTTTGTGTGTGGCCACACTGTGCATTATGTGTGTGTGTGTGTGTGTGTGTGTGTGTGCATGGCTACACTGTCTGCCACAGCTGCAGCTGTGTGCGTGACATAAACCATATTGTGGCTATGTGCAGAAAATCTGACCAGCAAAAATTTGGATATGAGACTGATCGGGCCAGTCACCAGTCATGGCCGATCAGCTGAAAACTGGCCGTTTTCGATCGGTGGCTGATTGATTGGTGCATCTGTAATAAATTTAGCTACCAATAAGAGAGGGCAACTGTTCCTGATCTGAGAGTAAATTTTAAACAACAAACACTGCCCCTGAAACACAGTTTTCCCTTACAACATAAAATGTACTTATGCAACAACACAACTGAAAAAAAAAATCCAAATATCAACATGTTTCTAATCAAAGATTACCTGGTGAAAGTCCTTGCCACTGCTTTTACCATCGCCACTGAAATCCACATGGGAGAAAAGACAGCGTAGTAGATGCCTGTCTGCCTCAGGACCGTGACGATTTACAATCTGGAAGAAGACAGGGAAAACATCAGTACATGTGGATAAAGTCACATACACCAGCTATAAAATCTCTGTTGACAGATGTTTAAAAAAAAAAAAAAAAGTATATGATGTCTTTGCCACCACTTACATGCTGTATTTCCTGCTGGCTGGCTCGGTAGTTTTTCTTTGTTAAATTGTCCACCAGATAGCTGATTTGAGACAAAGCCAGCGAGAGCGAGTCAAGATTCATTGCTGGTTGGGGCGGAAGCAGGCGGCCGAGCACGGCGCAAAATCACCATTATTCCCCTTTAGTCACTTCAGTGATAGGTTACTTCTGCTCCCCCCCCCCCAAAAGGTGTTAAAAATATCGGCTTCCAAATGAGTTTTTCGATCAGTGGCTCTCGGTACTAGGTGAAGTCCTTCAGTTTAAAATCAAGTTCAGCATCTGTAATGAAAGAACAAAAAAAATGTTTTAAAACAAACAAGATAGGTTGCAATACAGCTGCAAGAGAGACAAAGGGCGGTATTCCTTGGTGAACTGCAGTTAACGTGGAGCTGCTGTAGTCTTGCTTTCATGCAGAACAATATTTACTATCCTTTGACAAGACAAAATATTATGACGGGCTTTGAGGCCTAGGTGCATGACAGACCCGGAGATTCAGTGAAACATTTTAACGTCCGCTGCCCGGCCATCTATCTGCTAAAACATCCCAACCTGAGGTCAACGCCATGTAGCTTAGTACGCTATTTTCACGGAGATATTGAAGTTATATAAACTTACGTGCGAGCAGCTTGTACTAGGCCTCGAACTGTATCCAAATATCTTGCACACATATTCAAAGCTCAGGTAGCTAGCTCACTGAGCTAATCAACTTCTCCGTTTACAATTTAGCATACTGACTTCCACAGCTTTATCAAACGATAGAAAAGTACGTACGTTAACAATACAATAACCGCTGTCTAGGAATTTCTATTGACTAATGGACAGATGAGAGAGCTAAAAATCACCCACTGAAACAAAGGACAAGCGGATATAGCAAATGTTATTCGCAAGCAAACTACATGTTTCTGAACGTAAAGAGCGGTCATTATTTCACTTCTTAAATTATAGCTAGCTAAATTAGTTGATGGATTTAACACAAACGTCAACATTTCGGGGATCTAACTCATATGGCAACATAGCTAACACTCATGTTAATATTACCATAGCGCTGAGACACACTTGCTACGGGGAAGTTTCAGCTAACCTTAGCCAACATGTTTACCGTATAACTTCCACTAGAATTAACAGTTATCATTAACTCTGCTACACGCTTCCGCTTCTATTCTACATTCACAGCCCTACTTTAACAGTAAAACTTACCCGTGGTCAATATCTAACATTAACCTCGGTGAAATGTTACCTAGTCCCTGTGGGCTACGAGCTAATGCTATCAAATTAGCATGTAGGTAAGTAAAGGCAACATTAGCAACATGAGCCCGTTTCAAGCTGCCGTTTACGGGTCAACAAAAGCTATTAACATCACGCTTTATTTAACGCGGCTTTTAAACTGCATTTTTGACAAAGTAATTGACCACTAAGGCGTTTAGGTTGTTACACACGTCTTACCTGTGACACAGCGGCCGTGAGCTTGAAGGCCGCGAGTAATGCGGATGGGTTTTTTTGCGCGATCTTGCTAGCTAACGTTAGCATGAGCTAACCCTGTTAACGTTAGCAGTTATCTTATTTCTACGGTCTCCGACTAGTCTTTGGGATCGCTATCAATATATTTCTAAACGCTAACTAACTTACCTTGTAACGACGCACATACGTTACATCGAGCCAATGTCAATATTGTATCAAGCAAAAAATGACTAATATAGTTATAAAAAACGACCTACAATAAACGAGAAACGTTGGTAAATCAACGAGTTGTTACTTTCTTGATGTGACCAATATGACAGCTGCTTTCCAGCAAATAGACCGCCCCCCGCGCTGGTGGCTAACGGCCATCCTCAGTATTAATATCGCCGCTCATGTGTTGTGTATAGACCTGTCGACGGTTGTTTCACAAACATAGTGTAAATCTCACCGTGCTTCCAAGAAAGTAATTCAGATGTTCATCCCTTCTTGTTTCTCCCAACAAACTTGACGAAATTGAAGAATCGCTGCGCCCCCTGTTCAGCTTGATTTTCAAAAATGGCGACTGTCACCACCGCGGCGCGCTCACGGTGCGAAACGAGTGCGTGCGCGTGCCCCCGCGAGAGAAACAAGAGCCAGGTGTTTGCTAGGAGACAGCATTAATATATACTCAATGGGAGACACCTGTCATCATATATTCATGAAATTACCGTGTTTTATTCAGTCTAGATTATTAAAAACGAAGAAAATTTATCTTTTTGTCTCATATTGAAGGAAACCCCCCATTCTGATATTCCCATTTCAATTTCTTCTTTAAATGATATCCTCCTGGCCACAAGTTTTATTTTTTTCAGTGTTGTTTTTGAGAAATCATCGTTTGTCATTTTGGTAAGGCAGATGGTTCTTTATACTACAATAGTACACATGAACCTTACCCGCTGACATTTCTTTGAAAGGGTTATGTATACAATGAGAAATGCACTCATTATAGAGTTTTTAAGAAAGAATCTAATATGCCAATATGTAGTTTGACAGACAAAACTACACAGTGAAAACTAAGTATGTTCTGTCTGTTAAATAAGAATCTAATTTATTAAGATTTTTTTTTACAAAATTACATATGGACCCAAATATAATGAATGGGCACTTACCAACTAAACCAACTTAAATACCTGCAAATTGCTCAGAAAATTTCCCAAAAATGAGTGTAAAATTAAAGCACCTGTAAAATAAAGTGTTACAGGGATTTTTAACTAGCACTACAGACACATTATACATACTAGGCTTATGGGAATGTAATTTTTTTCTTGATATTTAGTAATAAACCAAAATACTGGATACATTGAAAATTTTACCTGTTGATGGTGAAACCTAGCACCATCATTGCTTTAGGAAAAGTCAAGGGATAACCACACCAAGAGGATGAACCTCTGGGGACCATAAATGTCTATACAAAATTGCATCGTGATCCAAAGTTGTTGAGATATTTGTGTCTGGACCAAAATGGTGGACCAACTGACTGACAGACCAACATTGCCATCCCTAGAGCCATGGCTAGCAAAAAAAAACAACAAAACAGTGGGAAGTTAAACTAACTTAATGACTAAAACCTTACCCAAAGAGTAGCCAAACTGAGCTACAACCAAAGAAAGAAATAAGATTTTTTTTTTAAAGTCGAATCTGGACTAACTTTGTAGTGGCCGATCAGCACATATAGTGGTCAGAGTTCCAATCATCAACATAGTGGTTCTTCAGTGCTAATTTCCTCTGTAGACCTGCCCAACCAACCAGTTATTGCAGAACTAGGTCCAATAGGTTGAGGGGCAGCCCTGATGGCTCCTGACTAAAACTGTGCATATTAGCAGCAATTTTTCCTAGGTTGGTCAAGGATGTGGTTTGTCAGATGAAAGCGCCCCTCAAAGAGTTACTACACCCAAATTACATAAGAACACACATTTTCTTGCCTTTTGTGGCATCCAGCCATACAGATTGGTTCTTGTCTGCACTGGATTTACAATATCTGTTTTTGAAATTTCTGCTATCAACCCAATACAGCTGAGGTGGAATGGAATTTTTTTTGTGGTGCTCACAGCATAAAAAAATACATTGAGTCAAATTTGATTATCCAGAATATCCTTTATTGGTAGGTTAGTAAAGTAAGACCTATTTTTCTATTCTTAGACCATGAAGAGCGTCGATTTTCATGGTCTAATGTCAAAATGTCAAAATCTAGTTTTAAGACCTTTCAAAGAATATTGGGTTTACATGTTCCAATAACCCCCAATTACTGTTAATTCATATTGCCACACAGTAAACAAAGACCATGTTATATTCCAGGAATAAAGAACGCAATGCACAGAGAGAGGGAGGAACGGGGGCCTGATGGGGGCCCACAAGCTAATTTTTGCCCTGAGGCCTGCAAGCAGCTTAATCTGGCCATGCTCAAAACAAGGCATCATACTTTCTGTCTCAATTTTATTTTATTTTATTTTAAGATGTTGCAAATCTTCTACCAGTCTGTTGCAGCAAGTGCAATATTCTTTGCTGCTATCTGCTGGGGCAGCAGCATCAGAGCCAGGGGAACACTAACAAACTGATCAGAAAGGCTGGCTCTGTACCGGGGACTCCTCTGACAGTGAAGACACACTGCTCACCTGGACATTTATTTTATATTATTGTTATAGTAGTTATGGTTATATCTCTGGTCACTATTATTCTATTTAGTTATTGTATATAATTTAGCCTTTATATATACATATGTAATACCCGTTGTATTTTGATTTATGTCAAGTGGCTGCTGTAACACTTTAATTTCCCTTTGGGAGGGGTTAATACAGTACTCTATCTATCTATCTATCTATCTATCTATCTATCTATCTATCTATCTATCTATCTATCTATCTATCTATCTATCTATCTATCTATCTATCTATCTATCTATCTATCTATCTATTTCTCTGCCAACAGGTGGCGGTAATGCGCCTGTAAACTGGCTAGTCAACCTCCAGAAGAAGACTTCCTCCTCCTCACTACAGGGAGGATTGTGGCACAACACTGGTGGAGACGCGCCAGGAGGACATTTATTCTCCCCTGTGATTAAACGCATAGATTCAACCGCCATAAAAATCAAGGAGAAGAAGTAGAAGAAACGCACAGATTTGTTTCGGGTGAGGGTCGGTGCAAGTAAAATGTCGTCTTGGGCGAAATCATCTGCAGCCGCTCGGCGGCCACCAGCGAACCCAAACGGGAGGTAAGCCGAGTGGTTCGAGGTAGCAAGTTTAGCATTAGCAGCTAACAGTAGCAGCCAAAGCACAAAGCTAGAGGGGGGTGGTTACCAACCGCTAACAGTCGTTCTTGTATCAATTTACGTTAGTAGACGTTAGTTATATTTGACAAGACACTTAAACACTCCTTGTTGTGTTGTGCAGTGCGCAGCAATTGCGGTTGTTCCGGAGAACAGCGCCTTACCCCAGCAGAGAGGAGAGGACTGAGGAGCTGAAGGATGCTCTGGACAGGTAGCAGCATTAACGCTACACTCCTCTAACTCAAAGTGTTTGTGTGCTAGTTAAAGGACATTGCGTGGATCATAATCCTGTTGCATTTGGAAAGCTTCAGGTTTGAGTGGACGCCTTTGGACGTTTGTTTGATACCATTCATACCAAAGGAACAGCTCCAGTTTACATTGTTAATTTTATTGTTCAGTTTTATTCAGATTCATTTTAGGTTAAATTTAGGATCATTTCATTGAGCACAAACTTATGTAAAAAGTGTAACGTAACTGTCTCAGGGGAAAGAAGAAAATCCAAAGGCTAGGCAGTCCATTTGAAAAATTAGGTTGAAATAATAATAATAATGATGATAATAATACATTTATTTTTACTGCACTTTTCATTCATAGTGAACCTCAAAGTGTGACAATATTAATAACATAGAAAACACAACATAAAGGCTTAGGTGTAACACTATATTATGTTTGGGGTATTTCATCATGGCTTGTTACATGTATCTAAAATAATATAAAATAATAAAATGTAACTGCTCTACTGTTCAATCACAGACAGATTTTAGTAAAATATTAACGCAACATTATTATATAGTCACTGTATGATTCTACTGTAGCTACTCTAAATCTGTAGTGTAGTCAAGGTGATCTGCTGTCCTCATACAAGAAACCTGAAATGACATTTTTGATTTGTGTAAACCAATAACTTTAACCACTTTTGCTCTGCCCCATAATGAATTGGACAAAGTGTCTTTTTCCTAAATCCCAGTCCAGTCTTGTAGCCTCAGTACACTGACACACATTTATTTTGGCTGGTAGTAATTTGGGTGCCACAGTGCTTGTTGCACCTGTTAAGTTGGGACTACTGACACCTCTGTGATTTTTCACTCAACCTTGAAGGGAAAAGTATTTCAGCAATTCACCTCTGAATGGTTTAGCACCTCAGATGGTATTTCAAGAAAAAATAGGAATTGTTTGCAATAGCAAGCAATTGATTGTGTACTGACCAAATTATCAGGCATGAGAATGCAACACAAAAAAAGGATGTATATCAATTTCTAGACCCAGCACACTTCTGTTTTGGGGGTTTGAAAGAAGCTTCCAGCTATTTTTCAGTGTTTCTAACATCTTTGATCATATTAAGTCATCACATGATCTTGGGAACAGCAGGCATAGAAATGCTTCCTTCTTTAAAACATAACATTAAAAGGCGCACCTGTTTCACCAATTTCCTTTCAGTTATGAAGAACTAGAGCAAATGCAAAACTACAGTGGAAGTGTGAAGTACGAGGGGTACAAGCATCAATCAAATGGTGAGACTTTCCTTATATTCATCACTAAAACACACTAACAAGTTTGCATAACTCAAACTTTGTATGTTTTTTTTTAAAAATGTGGTGCACAGAAACCTTGCATACCAAGGCTAATATTATTACTATTTCTTTGCAAAAAATTCTCACATTGAAAATGCATGCTTTGTTAGTCTCCCCCATGAATCTTAAATCAAGTAAAACTTTTGTTCAATAGCTGATAACCTATTGCTTTAAGCTTCAAATAACTCCTCTTAAGTTATGGCGTGTCAAATATACAGATTACAGTAAAGTTAAATGTTTAAGTTGTAATCCTTACGATTTTGGGCCTGGTTCATTTGGCGATACCTTTGGTTACCGTGGTAACAGCGGGTGTAGTTTAATACTACATTATACACTTTTTGAGCGGTTACTTTGTCAGAAATACAACAGAAAAGCAGCTGGTGTATCAGTTTACAGAGCAACCAAACAAACTCAATAAAGAGGTCAGTCAAAAATAATTTCCACTGTGATCTGATCCAATGCTGCACATGCACTAGTTTTCCACACAACAGCAAGGCCACAGTAAAGTTGGTTACCTTGGTTGCCTTGGAGATGTGCAGCCTGTCACCTGCAGTTCTTGATCTGACATCTCACGTTGGCTGTTCATTCTTACTCCATTACTGTCTTGCAAAAGAAAAAATGATCCGCTGATGAACAAATGCCCAAAATGACAGTTGTCTTGTTTTGTGCACATTTTTAATAACCAATCACAGTCAGAGCTAACTGCTGTGACAATTATGTTGCATTGGCTGCGCTGCTTCACAATAAAACCACCCTATATTTAGCTAGTTGAATGCTTTTAATGTTGAGAAGCGTCAGTAGGAAATGCTTGGTTTGTATTAGCAGTAACTTAATTCAAAGCTGATGTGGCTGTAGGAGAGTGACCAGTAAACAGTGGCTGTTTACACGCATGCATTATTTTCCTGTGAATCTCTCGTACAAAGGTTAGAGCTGTCACTTTTTCAAAAAGTCAAGTTTTAGAATTAATTCGAACACAACCCATATACCGTAATGTGTCAGAGTGTCGTACAACTGCAATATGTTTCTTGAGATTGCACTGTGTCAGACGAGGTTGTAGAGTTGACGTTGCTCTGCTCGTTTGATGCCTCCGCTGCTTCACCTGTGTGGTAAGCTAGCTGGTGAATCCTTAGAGTTGGTGTTGTAGAGTAAGGCAGCGGCTTTTTACAAAATTGGCAAACAACCTTATCTTTGTTGGTAATTTTGCGATCTACAGCGTAGAACCCAAAAAACTTCCACACACTGCTTCTCAGATGCTTCAGTGTTGTGATTATCCAATCAGCACGGCTTTGTTCGCTACTGTCCTCCTCCATTTTGATTTATTAGCTTAGTTTACTGATAGGTCAAAGAGCATGCGATAGGTCAAAGGCAAACTACTTCAAATGAACTATTACGTTTATAGACCCAGACCCCTCCACTACCAGTAAAAACTACTACATAGTACTGTACAAGTAAATGGAAGTATATTGAATGGCTATTGCAGACCATAAATAGTATCTAAAATGGGGTTTGATTTAATGAAAATCTTAAGGATTATAATGTTAAAATGTCATTTCATTGTGATTAGTGCTCCAGCCCATGTAGATGTACTGCTGGTTTTTTTTTTTTGACTGTAAAGCACTTTGTGACTGGTGTCTGTGAAAGGTGCTATATAAATAAACTTTGCTTGCTTGCTTGCTTGCAAATCTTATCACTTATTTATCTACCTACATATTCCCCTCACCTATCCCCACTCTGTCTCCCTGTACCTCTCCTTCATTCTCTCACATCTTTTTCACCAAACTTCCAGCCAAACCAGAGGGCACTCCAGCAGACAGACGTAAAGCCATGTATCAGAAGTTCTACAGACAGGTGCAGGAGGAGAGGAAGCCGGCTGACTGTGTGGTCCTCTCTGTCACCAACCAGTGCCTGTGAGTACAAAGAGACAAAAATCTAAACCACAAGCAGTTAAGGTGGAAATTTGGGTGACTTCTACATACAAGGATTGATAGGATTGATTGGAGGGGTCGGCCAAGAGCATTTGTTTCATTAATTTAGGGCCAAGCATTTATTTAAGCAACATGCCCTCATTCTGTTGAGACCTGGCTGGAATGACTTGCCCCTGTGCTGACCTTATCCTCTGGTTTTACTAGCATTTATGATAGTGGCTATGAAGTGCTTATTGTCCTGAACGGAGATATCTCATCTCATTGTTCTGATTATTACAAATATGTGTCCAGATTTAGACAAGACTTAGATACCATCAACATATGAGTTGTGTTGACAAGCTCATCCCTGACACGATGAAGCCCGTCTTCAATTGTGATGCGCACGAATGTGTAATACACTACAGAAAGATCCTCCCGTCACTCTATTCAAACATTATAGGCTTTTATGTTAATGTACCACTTGTGGTTATATCCTTTCTGGGATATTGTCTGTCTATTACTTTTTGAATAATCTGTTTAGCTGTCTTCTCAATGACAACTCCCAAAATTAAATTCATCCCACATGTCCTGGAAAACAGTTGGCCAATTTTCTAGTCATGGAAAACACATGAGAGAAAAAGTAAAAATGTCCTGGAAAATTATTTCAACATTTTCCTATTTTCCTTTAGCTGGGAATGAACTACTAGGCTATCTACAAGAGCTCCCCAAAACAGATAACATTGCCATTTGAAAGGACTAAATTATGTTCAGGATCATGTTAACGTTCAAATGGTAGTTTAGTCAAGTCAAGTCAAGTTTAGTTTCGAATAGCTTGCTCTCGGTTATGTTGTGGAAACGCTGTGAACACACCCCCAAGTCACGTCACATGGTAGCATACGGGTATGCAGGTTGGATGACATTACAACTTAAGTGGCCGAAACTCAGAATAATGTAAGTTACATTATCCTTCAAATGTAAATAAATATGAGTCACTGCTGGTTGGTAACTGGTAGTTTTTTATTAGGTTTATAGATTAACGTTGCTTTCTTCCCAACTTGTTTTAAATGGTTGAATAATGTTAAATTGGTTAGCATGTTTGGTTCAGCTGGTTAAGTTGACGTGTTTGCTAGCTTGTTTTGCCTGCAAAGGTTTGAGATTCAACTCTGGCTAGGAGCAAACATTTTTTCAAATTTGTGTTTGGCATTGTTGAGAGAGTTAGATAATAATGAATGGGAAGCCGGGGTCAAAGCAATGAATGGGAGCCCAACTATATGTGCGTCTAACACCGGCTAAATACTGGCTAACGGTACTTTTTTACTTTGAACTTTGAATTGTACATTTACGTATGTAAAGTTCAGTCTAGATTTAGATATAATTCATAAGAAAAAGGGATTCAGGTTATGAATTAATAATAATGATACATTTTATTCACACAGCACTTGCCAAGTACACAGACCTGCCAACCTGTATGCATAATGTGTAGCAGGTATGCATTTTGACATCAAGGTATGCTGGTATGATTTGTCACTCTAAACTACACAAAAAGCTGTGAGTTCAAGTCTAACAAGAACAGGCAGCAGTGTCTAGCCTGACAAAAAGCAAAAGAAGAAGAAGAGTTCGACCAATCATAGCACCGGATTCATTCCCCCTGCCTTCACCCAAATATCAAGTGGGGCTGATCATGATTGATAAATGCGTAATGTCATTTCAAAAGACTGCAAATCGACAGCGATACAACAGCGATTTTATCCCTCTTGTTCCCCCTCCTCACTCCGGCTGGCTGGTTCCTTAAGTGAGGACGCTTCTTTTAACACTTTCAAAAGTAAACAGACTGGGGTGGATGTGGAAAGTTGCAATTGTGAATTGAGTTAACTTAAGTTAACGCAGACCTGCCAACCTTGGGAAAATATTTAACGTTAATAACTTTAACATAATTTGCAAGCTGGCTTGTTTGTCAGGCATTTAAGTTGGCAAAGTAATGTTAAGTTATATTGTCCGTGTGTCGCAGATTGTTATACGTGACTTTTCATAGCACTGTCCTCAGTGCATGTGCAGCAGAAATAACGTTATCTAGAAAGTTACCAGGAGGTGTGTGTATGTGTGTTTGGGCACTGGAGTGTATAACTTTACCTACTCCAGGAAAATTTCAAGGAAAGGAAACACTACCCCCCCCCCCCCCCCCCCCCCCCCCCCCCGTTGCAAATTAAGTGCAATATGTAAGGAGGGGATGTGATTACTTCTACAGCTTCAACAGCCATGTTCATATTCAGCCTGTATTGTTATTAGGTCATCATACCATTAAGTAATAGCCTACCTATAATGAGAACAGTTGTTTTAACCAGCGCTAAAGTATTTATTTCACCACAGCCACAAAATAGTCTGTTTAGGCTGGTTTGGGTTTTACATCTACATTGTCGTCATCTTTTCAAATGAGTTGAAAATCATATTTTCAAAAATCAAATAGGCTTAAAGTTTGATTATTGTGGAGGTGTACACAGTAGAAACTATATAAATGCAGCAGTAATGGTAGGTTAGTGTGTAGTTTAAGTGAAATTGTGTTCCTTGGTAAGCTATTTTTAGGCAGGTGAAAGAAAAATGGACAAACAGGCAGCAGGCAAATCATCAACTAACAGTATTGGCATTTGCAGATATTTTTGTAAACAATCTGTTATTGGTATCAAGAATTTTTATATCAGTGCATCCCTCACTTTTTTGTCTGCTTGACTGCTGCATGTATGTAAATGATGTACTGTTACGCATGTTCGCAAATTATGTATAATAATTCATTGTGCGAGCAGCAGTGATTTGCATCTGACACATCTAGGTCAGCAAAGTGGTGGAAAAAATTCATCCAGGGTTGGCAGGTCTGCAAGCATAGAGCACAAACAGCTTTCCAAAGGAAACAGAATAAAATACAGTCACGGAATACTATTAAAAAATATATATATAATAACAATATTAAAATAGAACATCAAAACAAGGCAGGAAATAAAAGCAGAAGTAAGAGGAGATAGTAGTAAAAGTAGTGACATTAAAACATCTAAAGGTTATGCCCATATACTGAATTGTTTCTATAACACTTGTCCTCTAATGACACGAGCGAGTGACAGAATGTCAGGAAGACAGTGAAAGTTGAAGAATGATTGGAAAGAAGACCCTCAGTTCAGGGACTGGCTAGGGGAAGTATCAGGAGATGTGCATAGGTCCTATTGCAAGGCTTGCAAGAAGTCTTTTGATGTTGGTAATATGGGCATCTCTGCACTCAAGAGTCAGGCACAAGGTCATGTCAAAGTTACTAGACAATTAAACAGTGAGAGAAGAATAACACATTTCATGAAGGTGACACCTTTAAAAGACACAGGAGAGGGAAGTAGTTGTTCAACAAACCAAGAGCCACAAACAGCAACTGTACCTAAGGAAAGTGGCAGTCATGGAAGCACAGCATTGCAAATGTCCAGTACAAGTGAACAGGGAAAAAGCTCAGGAGCACAAGGCAGCTCAGCATTTTTTTCAAGCCAAGCCGTGGTTGAAACAGAGATTCGCTGGGTAATCAAGATGGTCAAGTCAGACTACTCATTCAACTTCATCTCCGATATGTCAGTCATTCTTGGTCAGATGTTCCCAGACAATTAGATTGCAAAACGGTTTTCATGTGGTGCGGGAAGGTAGCATTATTTTGTGTATTATTTTGATTCAAAGTTTATGGGACACACTCAAGCAGAGAAGCTTTTGGAGAAAATCAAGAGAACCCTGTCACCACTTGATCCCAGTAAGCTCTTGCAAGTCTCAATAGATGGTCCCATGGCCAACTGGAAGTTCCTCAGGATATTCCAAGTGGACAAGAGCCAAGTGGACCCAGATGCGCCCAAAGATTATCAGTCTAGGATGTTGTGGTTTGCATGTTACACATGGCAGTTTTTCAAAATGGAGAGAAAGAAACAGGATGGAAGGTTGGAGATATACTGAGAGCTCTTTGGCAGTTGTTCCATGACTCACCAGCAAGGTGAGATGACTTCATTTAGGTGACCAAAACATGTGTAGAAGACTTAGCAGTTGCCGAGCGGGCAATAGAAGTGTGTCCAGTGCAATGCAGGAGTACATCTGCAGCCACAAGAAACTTCTGAAAAGTAAAGTGCCCTCATCTGCATCCTACTGTACAGTAAGAGGCTGCTGATGGCCCTCTTTTTCAGGCTAAACGCCAGTTTTTTGCATTTGTTGCTAGACAGCTGAAGCCTTTTTTGGCGACATTCCAGACAGATGCCCCAGTGGTGCCTTTTTTTTTTTTTTTTTTTTTTTTTTTTAAAGCAAAGAAGCTCCAGTCCACCCTGAGAGGCTTGCTGTCACGCTTTTTCAAAAGGGAAGAACTGGAGAAGATAAAGACACTTGTTCAACAGCTGAAACTAGACCCACAAGACACCGCAATCCCTGTTCAAACAGCTGGACATGGGATTTGCCACAAAGCAAGCTTTGGAGAAGGCATCTGAAAAGCTCCAGGAAAATCCAGTGAATATACAGGTATTCATTAAAGAAAGTGTCTCCTTCTTTGCTGTGACCTCCAAGAAAATCATGGAGAGAAGTCTTCTTATGTACCCGGCAGTTCGGCACATGAGCTCCCTTGACCCTGTGACCATGATAACAGAAGCTGAAAGTGCAGTAACAATATTTGAGAAACTCCTAAAGGTTCTCCTTAATGCAGGATGGTACACTGCCTCAGAGTGTGACAAAATTCTTGCTCAGTATAAAGCATTCTCATTGCATGTCAGTGCAAACCATAAAGCAGAGTTCCAAGATTTTGTTTACAACTGCAGGCTTGATGAATTTCTTGGAAGGTTTGTCAGTGGCAGAGCAGAGTATGCAGCACTGCGGGACCTAATGAAATGTCTCCTGACACTGTCTCATGGACAAGCTGCAGTAGAAAGAGAGTACTCTGTCAGAAAGGATATGCTTGTAGAAAACTTGAAGCAGAGGATTCTAGTAGCGCTTGGTCCAGGATGCAATGGCTGGACATGCAATAGATTAAGTTTCGCCAAAAAGACCTCATTCAACACTGCAAAGGAGCAAAGATGTGGTGTGTGCAGTACCTGGAGGATGAAAAGAAGAAAAAAGACCAAACTGCTAATGAGAAGAAAAGAAAGGTTCTCCATCATGAAATGGCAAATGTCAAAGCAAAACAGCAAAGAATAATGCAAAACATTGAGACGATGCAGACGAAAGGGCAGTCAGGGAAGAGAAAAAACAGGACTTTACACTGTCAAAATTAAATGCCTATCACAAAAGTCTTACAGAGAAAAGGAAAGAGCTGGCAGCTCTAGTAAAAACTGCAGGAGAGTGTAGACTACACTAAGAGAGACTACACTTAACTCGGTGAGGAACATTTTTATTTGAATGTGACATTTGTTTTTATATTGACCACTTTGCAGGATAAATATCGGGTATATTTTGAGTTTGTGGCCACGGACATTTGAATGTTATTCGGTTCTATTTAGGCAAATTTATGTTGGGCTATGCACTGATCTTCCTGATTTTTATTTATTTATTTAGCACGTGCCAGATACTTTTGCTGGCTCTTTATTTTTTTACTTACTTTTTAGAGAAAGAGACGGGGGAGAAAGTAAGAGAGAAAAGAGAAAGCTGAGGTGAGGTTTGCTCAAACCATCATTGTAAGTTGGTTATACTAATAAAGTGAAGTGCTGTACGTCTGCAGGTGTGTTTGCATTATTCTATGATCAATTTGTCATAATTTCTAAGTGTGTAAGAGATGATTTCATGGATAAGTTATAGCCACATACCTCCACAGAGAGGCGCGATCAAGTTTCATTTAATGGTATTGCATTTGATACTTATTTAGCTTTGCTCCCACACGTCTTAGTTAACTCTGCAGGCTCCCGGTCTTTTGCTGCTGATTTCATTGTTTTAATCTGAAAGCTTTGTTCATGTTTTGCTTGTCATAACTCCTACAGCCAAATTTACTTTCATACTTGGGCCACTGAGAATTGTGGTGATATTCTATAATTTTCTTACTTTCAAAAAATCCCATGAAAAGACCAAAACCAACAATGAATGAAGGTAACTGTAAATGTGTGTGTATGTGTATTTGACAGCACCACTCCCAGTGACTTATAGGTATGCAAAGCTGTTAGGTGGGAGTCATCATGATCACTCATCATGACAAAGGAACAAAGACAACAAGGCCCAGGTTATCCTTTTACTATTGTGTTGAATGATTGTGTCACATTATGTTTAATTAGTGATGACTGACGGGCAGGTATCTGGTTCTCTCCTCCTGGCAGCAATGTCATTGTTCTTAAATGTCTTAAATGCTGTTTCAGATTACATGAAATTTATTTTAATACTCCACACATATTTCTCCCGTTATCCTAAGGAGCATATTTTACAGTAGAAAGATACTAATAAAGAGCATTTCCACAAACGCCAGATTCAAATTTTACTCATTTCATTTAATATGCATTTTTATTACTGCACCAGATTTGTCTGAAAAGACACGTCTCTATGTGCCATTCAAGTTCACACATGAAGAAAGTAGGAATATTATGAGCTGTTAGCACAGTGACTTTACAACCTCTGTCATAAAATGTTCTTTATCCATGAATAAATTTATAACATATTTTTATGTAAGTTTAAGCATTCTAAGAATATGCAAGCTAGGGTACAATGTAATGTAGTTTTAAATTAGAAACGGATTTGTTTGCAGCTGTGTCAAACACACACATCTTTCCACTAAAGCTTTAAAGTTCTTCAATACACTCACTGATCTAAAAGCCATTAAATAACTCCCATTTACTGTACATATCAAATATGACTTTGATAACACATTATTACAAAACAACCTAATTTCATACTTCTAAAAAGGCTGTTATTGTTACATACTATACCTATATACTACTTGCTACATAGAGTTACTTACTAGTGACGTGCTACACACACACAAACATTTTTCATGATGAATAAAAATATTCACTGTTTGGAGGGTTTGATCAAGGGCAACTGAACTTCTTCGTTGAAGAAGTTTTGCCTCTCATCCGAGGGGCTTCTTCAGTTCTAACTGACTGGCAAGGAGTCCCAGCTATTTAATGTCTTTGGCTTTGTTGTCAAGGTCATTGATACCACTTGGTTCGTTAGTGTTCCTGGCTGTTGTAACGACCGTCGTTAGAGTTGTTGGAGTCACCTGAGGCCACGTGTAAATGAAAGTCGTTGCAGTTGTCACATTAGTCCAAATGTAAATGGTTGTTAAGTCTCCTGGGAAGGCATGAAAGGACAATATTGTAGGTGGGGGATAAGTGGTGTCGTAGACCTCCTCTGTTGAGAGATGGTTAATGTACTTTGATATAGATGGCCTCCTTCACTTCTCTTTCAAACCATCTGTCCTCCCTATCTAAAATATGCATGTTGTCTTCGAAAGAATGTCCCTTATCTTTCAGGTGTAGGTAAACTGCTGACCTGAGGAGTTGGCCCTCCCGTATTGAGCAATGTGTTTTTTTTAATGGTTGTTTAGTTTCCCTGATATACAAGTGCGTTGGAGTGCATACACTAGGTTGCTTTTTTTGTGTTTTGGTGTGTGGTCTTTTGGTTGGACCAGTTTCTGTCTTAGTGTTTTGCTGGGCTTGAAAAACAAAGGGATGCAGTGTTTGTTTAAAATCCTCCCGAGTTTCTCAGATACTCCAGACACGTAAGGAATGATGTGTGTCGTCCACATATCTAAACCAATGGCTCGGTGTTGTTTCTGTGTTATCCACTGTTGTCTTTCTCAACATTTTGCTAATGGTTGAGCAGTAGATGCTGTACTCTGCTCATACATCAACACCATTTAATTGATCTGCCCTCAACTAATTTAGTGACGATTATACAAAGACTACTCTGTAATGTTAATACTGCGCCATCTTATGTTAAAAGTAATAGTACATGCACGTAAAACATTTACACTCACTACACAATGCAACCTCAAAAGTCATTCATGCACAATGTACTCGTACAAAAATGGCAGACATGAAGTTTGCCAAATAAACACAGGCATTGTTTGTGGTAAATTCAACAATAAACTTGTACATATTAGTTAAATGTTAACTTTTTTCTTTCTTTTTTTAAGTCTTCTTTAAGTTGCCGTGTTAGAAAAATGTGCTTGGTCCCATCTTATTGCTATGTACTTGTGCTGTTAGATGGGATTTAGATTATAGATATAACAGTATGACTGACATTTATACTGTATTTTAAATTTTAACACTGATTTTTGCACAGTACATTCATTCAAAAGAAACTTTTCAGCGTAGTAACTAATGAGTAGCTAATGACTAATACTGATGTGTGCCATGAAGGAGTGGTATCTGCAATTGTAGTTGCAACGTCAATGTCAAATGTATATTGCAGATGTTATGGAATACTCCTTCTGAAAACCTAGTTTGAATATCAAATAGATTTAAATGGTGACTCAATTTCACTGTGGGGAAAAAAAGGTCTAGGGAAACGTCTTTAACCACTCTTTCAACATAATTTAATTTTGTCATTTTATGGGTGGTACATTTTCGTTACAATATGGCATTATCATTTGCAGCTATGCTCGCCTACATTGGCCACTGCGGACAAATAAACTGCTAACTGTGCTAGTGGCAAACGGGAGCTGTGTATTTAGCCACACTACCCCTCACACAGTTTTGCCTACTTCTAGTTTGTGGGTGACTTCCTATTTTTTGCCAGAGTTAGTATCTTTCTCTTACAACAGATTTCTCCCTGTATGATTGCTGAATGTTGGAGCAAGGTGTAAGTCTAGGAAAAAAAACTTGTTCCATGAATTGTGGGACTGTATTAAACGCAACATTTACCATTGGTGCTTTACCGCCCGTTTACACATATAGACTCAAACACTAGCAGCGCAACATGCTGCCTTTCATCGTGATTGGAACCTCCAAATAGCAGCCTGGCACCAACTCCAGTGGTTGAAGACTCAAAAGTGCAAACTGCCAACAGCTGTTCATAACAGTGTTAAGTTTTTTGGTGTTTTCCTTTGACAGGAGCACAATTCTTTGAAAAAAATTACACAAATTCACCAGATGAATACAACTCTCTGTTTTACCTTATTTATGACCTAAACACATGCAACACTTACAACTCCTTGCCAATTAAGGTTCATACACTCTCTCACATTCTCAGAGATTTGATTTAGGTTTATCTTTCTGCCAGCTGAGTCACTTAATATAGAGATGTCACGTTAACAAAGTGTTTCTCTTCCTCTCAAAGGGATTACCCCAAATCGCTAGGCCAGTGCTTGCAGGAGCGTGGCCTATCAGTGGAAATGCTCTACCTTCAGGCGGAGTCGGGCCTGACCCGGGCCCTGCAGGATGTGCGAGCAGACGGCTCCCCGTTATGTATTCTGGTGGAGCACACAAACGTAGCTCTGTCCTCCTGCACTGTTATCATATTCTCAGAATCCCTCAAAAGTAAGTCCCTACCCCTCATTCCTTCAAACTTAGCCAAACCACCTCAGTTACAACCCTCCATCCCTTTTCTAGGCTCACTTTTGCTGACAGTGTAATGACTATGTTCATTTTAAAATCTACCAACATCCAAAACAAAATAAAAACAAGACATACTCCCATTAAATACCCCAACATGTACACTTCAAATGCTATAATTCTGCACTCAGCAGTTGTAACGTGGTCTTTGTGACTAAAACATTTATATTATTTTAATAATTTTTAATAGTGCATCAAATCTACACAATATTCATTCAGTTTATACATCAGTGGCAGTCAGAAGATCCTCCACTGGCTGCCACTGGTATACACTTGAACACTGAATAAAACAACTGAACAACTGAATAAAATCTAACAGTAGCAAAATTGGTGTGTTAAATGAAAGCTAAATTTTATTACAACTTGGGTTTTTTTGTTGCTCATGCCATTTGTTTTACCATTTCTATTAACACTGTACTCTCCAAAGTAATTGCTGAGATCTCAGAACCACAGCTACAATGGGGCAAGAAACACAAATGGCTAGATAAGTTATAAATGACCCACCAGGTCAAACTTAATTGCAAGAGAAAATAAGGCTTCCTGGTTAAACCTTACGTATTTGCCATAATAGGGGCACATTAACGTTTTATTTGTGCAATCAGGAATTACTAGTAGTCACCAGTCAGTCAGACAATGATTTTCATCAAGACCAGTTATCCTAGATGCCAGTTACATTTCGTATTGCAATTCAGTTGAGTAAAGACATGAGATGTTTTCATAACCGATAGAACTGATGGCCTGAGGTAAAAAAAATTAAACCCAAGTTGAAATAAAGCCTAGTTTTTCATTTTAAGTTGACTCAATTTGGAATACTAGAGCAATTCACTTTGTGAAACAATGAGGTTGACGACATCTACACCCTCATCTTCATACAACTGATCCAAAAATCGACAAATAACGTGCAGAACTACGTTTCCCCTCTGCTGTTATTTCTATATTTATAATGAAAACTATTTCTGAATTTCAAAGTCATTAAGTAACCTGTGTGACGTAGATACCCCACCAACACTGATATTTTTTTAAATGACACAGCATGCACAGACAAATCTGCATAATACATGTCAAATCTACACAATATAAAATAAGAACATCAAAACTGTGCAGAGTGATGTAATTTTTCAATGATGTTACAATGTGTAGCTCACAACAGAAACATGAAAACAAAAGATGCCCTAAAAATACACTTTTTGGTCTACACAACCAAAATAAAATTAATTAATGTATGTCTTTAAAGCTAATATTAAAAAGGAAATTATTCGTTGCACCAGATATAAATACAGATCAAATCATCTAAAGTTAAATCATTATTCATAAAATATGTCCAGCCACATATTGCACCACAAATTTAAGTTACTGATGAATGCACACCTCTATACAAACTGCATGCCCCTTATTGCCCCTCTTCTTCCAACAAACCACAACTAATGCTCAAAATACTTTCTCAAAAGTACTACCTACCAAAGTACCCAATATCAGCATGACCCAAATATTCTGTAAGAACTCAATAGATTTTTACCGCTAATTTCTACGGTTTTGGCTCATTTTATTTTACTTTCTCCCCCTCCAGTCCCTTGACACCACACCACTAACTCTTCCATTTCGCCCCCCAGTCCATCGCAACATGCCCAAAGACCAGGCCATGGACTTTGTTGCAGCAGAGTACAGCCATGGACTCGTCAAAGAACGCCCGTCAAGGGACCCCGCAGACATCGCAGCACAGGCGTCACAGCTGCTGGATGATTTTCTGGATCGAGAAAAGATCGAGCGCCACAGTGTTCCCTCCGAAACCCGTCAGCTCCTCATGTTGTTGACCGAGGGGGTGCATCTTTACCCCGAGGAGCTGGAAACCATCTCAGAGTATGTCCGTTCCCGGCAGGTGCACGCACAAGGTGGGACGCTGATCATGTTGTAGTACCTACACTAGCTAGGACTGGTGCTGTGTCAGTATTACTGATTGCACCTTTAACTACTTATCTTCACCTGTTCTTTCCTTCTCTTTGGGTCATGCCTTTCCTGTCTGCTGTGGTACTTTCTCTCTCTCCAGCCTCCAACACTGAGGGGGAAAGGGGGAACATGTTACCTCCAGGACTGGGGAAACCACCTCCTCTGCTCCCTACTCCACCTGGGCCTCCTCAACCCCAGTCTGCAACTGGAGCAGGGGGGCCCATGGGGAACCACTCCCCACCTCCACCAGTTCCTCTTTTGCCTTCACCAGGTTAGACTGCAGACTTGACTACTTACTTGACTTTTTAAAGGGTCTTTTTTTAATTTGTGTTGACTTCAAGGGTGTAGAAACCATATACCCCACCACCACATTTTAAAAAATCAAACTTTGTCCTCCCTGTGTTTTAAGAAAAAATGATGTTAATACTGTTTTCATGCACACTGAGGTGTTCAGCCTGTCGCCTGAAGCTCTTCATCTAACAGCTCTGGCTGCTCCTTCTTGTTGATGACAATGTCTTGTTTTGTAGACACATTTTTGATAAATGATTGCAACAACATTGTGTAGATACAGTTACCATTTATTTTAAGCTCATCTGTTTTGAAGTACAAAACAATATCCTTGCAGTAAATCTTTTTTTTAAATTTTTTTACAGTGTTTAAAAATTGTTAATTTAACTCTTCAGTCATTTATAGTTAGTGATGGTGTTGTATAGAGCTGTGTTATAGAGAGAAGTGGTTCTAATATTCTGTCCTCCTCACGTAAATAAATAACATATAAACACATCTAAGATTTCATAAGTTCATCTGCAGTATCTACAACATGGATGTGGTTCCATACCGTCACGATGTCCTGTAAGTGGAAGAGTGACGTTTTTCACCCAGATCTGTTTTGTGTCGCTTCTCTTTTTTTTTTAGGCTCCTATCCCAAAACCAAACCTCC
This sequence comes from Scomberomorus guttatus, assembly GCA_038419695.1. Classification (NCBI taxonomy): domain Eukaryota; kingdom Metazoa; phylum Chordata; class Actinopteri; order Scombriformes; family Scombridae; genus Scomberomorus; species Scomberomorus guttatus. The sequence goes on from CM076453.1 coordinate 7,939,873, forward strand.
GCCACTGCTGTCCTTGCATCGGCCTCCTGGTCCGTCGCTAGGGCCCCCATCTTCACGGGGCCCACCTTCCTCACACAGTCCTTACGGCACCCCTGGCTTGCCTCGTGGGCCCCTTCTCCACCATGCTCCTCCATACCACCCAAGCCCCAGGGGCCCCCACGGGACTAGAGGAGCCCCTCCCTCTCTGAAGAGTTCACGCCCTCCACTTTTATCTGCGCCAGGTGCGTATAATATCATAATCATTTTTTTCTTGACCTTTTGTCTTGATAGTTTTTGTCCTTTTTATTGAATGTATATGGCACTCAAAGATTCTTTTTTTGTATATAGAAACGTTGAATTAAAACAGAGCACTTGGATATAAACAAACAATAAAATTTAATTCTTGTCTTTTTTCCCTCCTCTCCCCTTCCCTCCCCTCACTCTTTCCGCTCAGGTGGCCCTCTTCCACGACCGAGCGGCCCACGACACTAAGAAAAGACTAAGACATACACACACACAGGCTAATAGTGCCAGCACTGTACTTTTGAGCAAAAGACTCCTGGCCCCTGCGTAGGATTCCTGTTCGGGCAATTTGACCTTTTTTAAATAAACCCTAGTAAACCTGTTTCAGTTGGATGGAAAAGATGGTTAATGTCAGATATTATCATCTGAGGTTTATTATTGTGGATGGATTGACAGAGAATTGCGGAGTATTCTAATGACTGGTCATTTGTCTTTTTTAAGATCCTTCTGTCATCATGGTTGATGACATTTTTTCTGTGTATAGTGTACTGGTCTCACCTCATCCCATTAAAAAAAACAAAACAATTTTGGTTGGGGTCACACTGAGAAGCTATACAGGATAAACACTTAATGTCTAACTTGTTTAGCTGAATGCACAAAAACCCCCCTGCCACCAGTGGGCAGCTTGTTCATATGGAAGGAAACAAAAGGTGAGAGGTATTGGTGGTCACATGAACGTAATAAAACTTTTATTTGTCTCTTGAAAATACTGAAGAGGCCTCAGTAGCTTACCTGCTGTGTACAGTGTTTCAAGACGGTGCTTAAAAGCGTTTCTCAAAGGTTCTTGGGACAATTTCAACAACCAATTGAAAGACATTACAAGCTGTTCTCTGAGTTTGAATTTTATTTATATTTATTTTTGTCTCATGTGCGCAACTTTTAGCTCCTTTTCACAACAAGTCAACAAATCCTCTATAATTTATTACATTCAGTTTCACTTCAGGTGTTTTATGTCTTAATAAACACACTCATGGTGTATTTCCTGAGAATGCTTTTGATGTGTTGTGAAGTGAAAGTGGTGACAATATGCAGTACAGCACCTTGGCAGTGAAAGCATGGTCCCCCTGACAACATCTTGACTTTTTTGTAGGCTTTGTTTGGTCATCCAGAATAAAAATGCACCATTTTGTGTTTCATCAAAGCAAAGGAGGCAACCCTTAGCCATTGCAGTAAGGTCACACCATTCTGTCTCTGGGGTCAAAGTAGGGGGTGAGAACCATGTCATCTCTTTGTATGCAGATGACATAATTTTGTTTCTTACCAACTCATCCATGCCTGCACTCACAGACCTCTTGTCAAAGTATAATGTGATTTCTGGGTAAAAGGTTCATGTACAAAAAAGTGGCCATGCCCCTCAGTTCTCTAGCTGAAAAAAATTCAAGGACCAATTTTCCCTTTAGCGGAGCACTCAATTCATAACATATTTGGGTTTAAAGATTCCTAATCAACTAGACAAAATTTTCTTACTAAATCATGACTTATTGCTTAAAAAGGTGGAGAAGAACCTGGATAGATTGATGCAGTTGCCAGGGAACTCTATTCAGATGAATGTCCTACCTAAATTTCTTTACTTTTTTCAAACCCTCCCCATATTTATACATAAGAATGTCTTCAAGAAACTGCAACAGATGATTTTTACATACATCTGGAGGAGGAAGGTTCCTAGAATTAAAATCAAAACCACAATACAATAATTACAATTACCCCCCCTCCCCCATGTGGAGGATTGAAGCTCCCTGATTTTCAGTTGTATTACTGGGCTGCTCAGTCCAGGGCAATATGGTTCTGGCAGACAGAGCTAGTTAACTCCCCTGCTTGGAAACAAGCTGTACTGCTGGCCAGTATTCCTTTTATCCAGCCATACCATACTCTGAAGAATGGTGCTGATAATCCATTTATTAAACACACATCTGGTTTGCCATTCAGACACATCTTAATAGTGTTATTGCACTTCAAAGTAATACTCCCTTCCACACCAACTCTGCTTTATCAAATGTACTTAGAGATGACATAACCAAGATGTGGCACAATCAGAGAATTAAGAAATTTGGGGACCTTTATGAGAATAATAATTATGTAGAGCCGTCCACTTCCTAACTACTCATTTCTTCAAATATTTACAGGTCAAACACTTCGTAAGTACATTTCAGATAGGAAACTCCACTCTCCTAAAACCCCTCCCAATTGATGTAATTCTAAATGATATCAAACACCCCAGAGGCATTTTGTCCTTAACATGTAACAGAATTTTGGCTTTCATGGGGGGGGGGGGGGGGGGGTCGCTGAACTTTTCATATAACAGCTGCCATAAGCTTTTGCAACATAGGACTCCATAGGATTAAATAAATCAATTTCAGATCTTTGCTTTGATGCAAAACAGACAGGTAACCTTCACGTTATTCATGTTCTGGAAATGTAATAAATCAAAACATTATTATATATTAGAGATTCTTAAAGACATGACTGGGTTTGAGATCCCCTGTTCACCTAAACTAGCCTTACTAGGTGACATATCTGACAACCCTCTTAACAAAAGAAACAAGGTGCGGTTTATCAAACTGGCCATGATTGCTGGTAATAAACGTATTGCTTTGTTATAGAAAAGTGCAGATCCTCCCCTTGTCTCCATGAGCCTTAAAGAAATCTCCTCGTACATGGCATCAGAAAAAATGATGTTCAATCTCAAAAGAAAACCACATCTTTGATAAATGCTGGTCTGGTTTCAGGAGCTACATGGGAAATATTTCAGTCTGTTGTGGGTTGACGATAAGATTGACATATGCACACATGCATCTGTGTAGACATGTATAATTTAATTTTTTATGTACTAATGTGTGTAAATTTTGTGTTTATTTCACCAAATGTACCCCCACGGGGGACTTTTCTTGTGGGATTATTACTTTATTTTATTATTTTATCTTTAATATTTCACTTCTGTGTTTTCTCCTGTAGACTATTCTGTGAGAAAAATTCAATAAATAAATTGTTAAAAAGCAAAGGAGGCAGCTTGAAAGGCTCGCGAGCATAACCTAAAGGAATATGAATCTCTTTACATAGTTTTCTTGTCAGCAAATTATGCAAAATCTAAGTGATCAAATACATTTTCGTCACAGCGGGGTGTCTAATTTTGACAACTGCCATCAGTAGAGCACGCAAAGGAAAGCTTCTTTGTAAAACCTCTTGCTAAGCAGGGTGCATTGTCATTAAACTCATTGCTTTTCAACCTTTCAGTTGAGGTTCTCGGTTGAAATTTCTCTCATGCAGTCAACTTCATTCATCTTGAGTGGAGGCAGTGAGAATGTCTTCATGGATGTTCCCTGTTGTTGCGTAATGAGATAATGATTCACACTCCTGTATTGTAATTCAGGGAAAAACTCGCAGGTTTAAAGCATAAACAATTTTATCATTTGTCTTGTAACAAAGCTCATTAAGTGTTCTGTTTTTGTTTTTTTTTATAACTTGTGAATACTCAGTGCTAGGAATTGTAGAATACTCTGGTTTGCTTGTTAATAGTCCTTTGCGATGTTTGGTGTGGCGTTTGTAGAGTGCAGACAATGCAGCGAGTCAGCTGTTAAGATCTCCTCATTTGCGTACTTGGTCGTGAGAAATCCTCTTGAAATTCTTGAATGTGCTGCTAAGTGATTTCAGGTTGTTACTTAATGCTATGAGACAGTTTGGGAAGCATTACAGATCACAGATTACACACCAGCAACATGCCATTTGTAAGAAGAAAATTTTTCTTTTACACGTTTTCCTCTGTTTCGTAGATGATGTCCTAACCCTAACCCTTTTTAAAAAAAGAAATATACAGTATATAAATTGTTCAACAGTGTTCAACAACTTTGCGCTGTGGATCAGTTGAATGTTTTCTCTGATGTGCAGCAGTGTTCGACAGGTATGGTGGGGGAATCTTGACTATATTTTCAAAGAAAATGTGTACAAATTTTTTTGAATATTTTGTTTGTTGATGAGCGTTTGAATGTTTTTTTTTCCTTCTGTTCAAGAGAGAATTAACCATAAGAAATAAAAATGACAACCTGTCTTGTGAATACTGACTGCTTCATGTACTACAGTGGATATAAATATGTTTTTTTAGCACAAAGCAAGAAAGACAAGAAAATCTGTACAAGTTGATTTAAATTAAGTCAAAATCTAAAACCAGATTAATTGCATATTCACCACCTTTAAATCAATATTTAGTAGATGAAGCAGTTAGAGCCAACCATAGCAACATAGATACTCTGGTAGATGGGAGGTCAATTATTCTTCATTTTATTTGTGTACTTAAGTCCCTGCACACCAGTTTTGCTTGCTTGATTAGATTTCATTTTAAGTTGGAGATGGGTGGAGCAATACTGGAATCATGTGAGGTCACTACATATCAAGTAGTTATAAGAATGACAAAAATGTGCCTGTAAGGGTTGAAGTCATAAAGCACACGCCTGCGCAGTCCTGAGAAGAAGTCTAATTAGGAAAAAATAAGTGAAAACACCTGTGTCAGAGTGTGCGGGGCCTAAAATTTAGATACATTTGTGGATATTTATTTGGCATTACCGGTTCTTGCTAATGAGTCTTTCAGTATTCAAAAATCACAACTACATCGTCTGTGCTTGAGTGTTAAAGTAATAAAATATGAAAAAGGTCATGTTGGGGTTGCTGCTGTGTTGTCATGTATGCACAGGCCAGCCGCATTTGGTCTTTTGTTTAGGTTAAAGGTGTCATCAGCTTCACAGAAAAGACATTTTAACTTGTCATCGCAGGAAAAGCAGGTCATTGTAATGTCATTGTTACTTATGACATCAACGATGTGACAGTGAGCCAGCATGCACAATACTGAAACTGAAGCAGCTAAATGGAATTCAGCTATCATTCATTTTATCATCTATCATCTGTCAAACTTTTTCTTGGCAGACATTTGAACATGTCATACCGGTAAAATCATGGCCACATTCCATTTAGGCCTACATGTGCAGGTCTCAGGGCCCTGTTGTCGTGCACGCTGGCTCGCTGTCATGGCCTACTGGGACACCTTAATGGAACAGAGCAGTCGTTAATGTTATTAGTAACACCTGTGCTTTTCCTGCTTAGGACAAGTCAAAATGTCTGCTATGCAAAAGGTCTGCTGTCCCGCCTCAACAGGTGCAATAAACATAACAGGAGAGTGAAAGAGTTTGTTCTGCACGCAGGTCTGAAAAGAACACAGTAGTAAAGTATAGAAACACGATCGTTCTGTGAGTTTACAGTTTTGGGCTCGCAAACACAGATACACGCACACAACCTCCCTCTATGCTGGCCCTGACTTAAAGCACATGTTAAAGCAGAGTGTGCAACATGTGCAGTAGTGACACCTGTGATGAAGTTACACCTGTTAGTCTCTAGATGGCAATGTACACCTGCTTTTCTACTTCACACGCCACTAGGAAAGAATCCCAACTGTAGACACGTAAAATAAAAAAGTTCACACATCCTCAAAGTGGTTTTCAGAGAGTATAAACTTTCATGTTAGTATTTTGACTCTTTAAAACATTATTTTTACTCTTAATATTTACAAACAGCATTACTCATTCTACAGTGCTACACATCTTTCAATACAATATTTACAGTTGTACATTGTGCTAACACACGTGCATAACATTCATGTATGTATGTATTTTAGTGGATATACTTGCAGATTTAACCTGCTGTGTGTCCTCAACACAGCTGCTTTTCAGTTCACACTGAAGAGGAATCTTTATGTACAGACCCAATTTTTTAGATATTAAAAAAACATTTTCATTATTGAAATATATATATAATATATAAGTTTTGCTTTGTGTGTAAATCTGATGCAAAATTATCCTGTTTTTAAAACTATTATGATATGATATGACTATTATGATAACTATTATTTAGCTTATGCAACTTTGGGTGTATTGTGTGCAATGAAATTGGTGCCTGAATTCTACAGGAGGAAAGCATTACCACTACAAAATGCTCATTCTGTAATTCTTGTGTATGTTGAGTTTATTTTACACGGATCATCTGATTGGTGATATTAACAGGCTGCACAGTCAGATAGTGTGAAAGACTGTGAAGAACCATGTGCATAAAATTTGCAAACTATGCCATACAGCATGTAGTGTGGGCAAGTCAAGTCTCCAAATCCCAGTCCAGGAAACAAGTAAAAACTCTGGCATCCATGCATTTCCTGTTAGCATTTTACTCTTCTTCTAACGTGTGTGTGTGTGTGAGGGAGAGAGAGAGAGAGAGATGGAAATTGCGAATCTGCTGTAGATTAACACATTAAGAACTCATTGGTTCTTTCCAGATGTTAACATATAATGTTGTGCAACATCACTGAGTTTCCAGGTAACTGAAGAACATCTTTACCAGACAATAATCTGGGTTACAATTTGTTAAATCATTTAAATACAGAAAACTAAAGTTTATTTAAATCTGCATAAAGAAGTCTGTGTAATGTTTTTACATTACAGTTAACCTCTCTTCACTTACAAAGTGCACAAATCAACTAATTATATTTTATCCAGAGCTGGCCAAACCTTACAGTAGTTTAGAGTTGATTGTAAAGACATTTTTAAAATAAAACTAGGAAAGAACAGCTCTTTGATTCCTCTCTGAATGAGTATTTTTAACAGCAGGAACAGGCGATCTCCATTAGGGTCTCTAAACTGCATTATTCTGCATTTTTACTGTGCATTTTTATCCAGGTAAGTTATTTTTCCTGCCATTGTTACTATTTTAACATGTTTTTTTCCCCTGTTAAAGCAATTAATAATGTCTTCTTTAATAAGTGCTGTATACATGAAGTTACTATTATTAATATTATTAGATGAGAGTTAAAAAGCAAAGACAGTATGTCTGTAAGTGCCTGGTATTCCTTTCCTTCTTTGTGCCACCTCCTCCTCTTCTCTTCCAGCTGTGGGTGGACTGCTGCGAGGAGCCCATCAACTCAGGAAGTAATGGACAACCGTCTCCACCTCATTACACCAGCCTACACACACACACACACACACACACACTGATTGGATGCCGTGTGTGCGTGAGAGAGAGTTGTTTGTGTGTAGAAAAACATCAGCATATCATATAAGTATCTTAAATTCACGTTAACTGTCCAGCTGAAGTATTTTTCCTGCCTTATACAAGAATGTCTGCGAGAGAGGATCTCTACTGGTTTCATTTGTAAAACACACACACAAGTGTGTGTGTTTTACAAGTTTAACTTTGTCCAAATCACGACATTCACAACATCCCCAGGAAGGAGTTTTCCACAGGAACATTTTCCTGAGGAAGCTTCATCCCATAGGATTTATTAAAAGTGCTGAACCTTTTTTTGTCAAAACACAAGTAAGGGTCAGCACTGAAATGAGATTGATCATCGCTAATTCTACCAGGCAAAGCTGGAAAGTGTCCAGTTTCACTCACGACATGTCCACATTATTTGCCTTTTGTCAGGTTTTGTTATGGCTTCCTTTTTGTTGCCACCTCCTCAGCTACATTAGCTACACAGAAACACACTGTTGAATTATTTAAAGTTGCAATCAAAACTTTTCGCATCTTCAGACTGCAGCAAAACACTGAGTGTCTAATATAATGCTTGAGGTTGTTTCCCCTTGTTGTTGCTAATATACGAGGAAAATGTAATTGTGTGACCTAATAATGTGAATGTGAATTAAAGTGGTGAAGTCTGACGACACTGGTAGAAAATTGAGGAAAAAAAGTATAATATGTACCTACTGGGTGTACTTGACCCGAATGATGCAACAAACACTTAATAAATTATCACTTGGTTCCTCACATGAAAACCTCCCCAAAACACCTAATGTTTTACATTAACAGCTGTACTGAATTAACATTTAGTTTACATTAATGAATCCACCAGTTATTTGATAAAAACGTTTTGTAATTAAACCAGAGTACTGCTACTGCTATCAGTGATTCTGCTATTATCACTTCACTTGTAGGTTTACCAACTCAAATTTTTAAAAAATTCTTTAAATGTCAATACCAGCTTACTAAGTTTTACTCTTTAATATGAATTGGGGGCAGTTTCTACATGCATTTGCCACATCTGAAGTTATTTTACATCAGTTTCCTCATGCACACATTGCTTATTTCTCAATTCGGTCATTGGATAGTTAAATGTAACTTTGTCATTGTGAATAAGAAACCAACTTTTTTTTTTAAAAATATGTATCAAACTGCTAATATTCAGCTATAATTAAATACATTTATTTTATGTGTTTTCATTACCAATATGAAAGACCAAGAACCAATTACAATGTCACAGATTCACTTCCAGTTCTTACCTGAATGGACGTCTACCAATGAAAACCTTTGCGACTAACTAAAGCAAGAATGAATGACTAACAGTGAATTTTTTCTTCCAAATAAAAAATCTTTTTTGAAGATAAATATCTCAGAAGATAATTATAAACACACCAGTGACATTAAACACTATAAGGAAAAGTTAACTTACTGAATCTATTCACACTTGATTTGTCTCATAGAGCCTAAAGATGATGAACACCAGGCACACAGACAGTCAGACGGACAGATGTACAGTCTTTAAAAAAGAGAGTCAGAAAGATGAATCTTCCAGTTTCAGACAGGAATTTTGCTTACTTTTGATGAACTAAAAAAGCTTGCACAAAAAGTAAAAACAAAGACAAGAAACAAGACAAAAAAAACATTTTGCTTTATAAAAAAGCATGTAAGAAATTGATTTTGGATACAAAAAAATCTCTCTCCCTCACACACACACACACACACATTATCCTCTCCTTCCTCCCCATCCTGTCTACACTGCTCCTCCTGTTTTCCTTCATCCCACTGTCATTCCTCCTCCACCTCCTCGCCTCTTGAGTCAAGTCATTTATTTGTCATTTGCATTGTCTTTGTCACAAGGCTCGAGTCATTAAAGCAGAAACACGTACAGCATGAGACCGGATAAAAAAAGAAGAAAAGAGTGCAAATATGTGATTAAAACTATGCAATTAGACAAACTCTCTCCTCCTCCTCCGTCGTTTGCTGCACAGTCCGGCTACACCCCCTCGACTTTCTTCTTTCGTCTCCCACTCCCCTGCTTCCCCTGTCGTCTCCCCTCCTTTTACCTACTCATCTCCTCCTCTCCTCCGTACCCCCTCCCCCCCCACCCCACCACCACCAGCAGTCCCACCTCCTCCCCTCTCTCTGCTCCCCACTGGATATCAATCAGAATCACTCCAACTATTCCTGCTGCCGTTGTGTCAGAATTCACAGCAAACTTCAGCAAATGGGGAACTGTTTCATTGTTACATCAAGCCCTCGCTGCGTGTGTGTGAGCATGTGTGTGTGTGTGTGTGTGTGTGTTCGGCCCACGTGATAGAATTAATAGAATGCACGCACACACTTCCTCACCACACAGCATCACGTGAAGGCTTGTACACACACACCCATGAAAACCACCACCTTCCAACATGCATAGGGTGTTAATTGTTGTGATAACACCTTCCAATAACAAGGCTCTAATTATCAACATGTTTGGCTGTTGGAGTGTGTATCTGGCACTTGCGTACGGATCATGGGGTGAGCGTGTTTGTGTGTGTGCCAGTGTGAGGTGTGGCACTAGGGGAAGAAGGTTTGATGATTTTGAAATATGCTGCTGTGTGTGCGTGGGCGTGTGTGTGTGTGTGTGTGTGTGGGTTGTATGCTCACATGTATGCGGTGATGATGTCTCAGTCTCAATCCACATTTGCATATGACAAGGGGTCTTTTGTCCTTCGGTTAATTGCAAATGCTCTATGTGAGAAATGACACCATTGCATTGCATCTATTGCATGACAGACAGACACACAGAAATTACAAGATAATTTTCATGTGTTTAACAAATAGCTCATACAATTCACTTTGGCCCCCTGAGCCTCTAATCTGCCCTAAATTACTAGATTTAAAGAGATGTGTTAATATTTAGGGCTACCAGAGGCCCACAAAGATAAATGAAGAGCACATATATGAGACCTTTATGAAATAGGTTTTATCAAAGCAGGAATATTTGACATTGGGGACTCATACTCAATCCAGTGTCATTGAAAGGACAGGATTGGATTTTTTCAAGTTTATCTTAATAAAATACTGACATGCCTAGTATGTTGATTGCTGTAATCATTCCTCATGGTCATGGTGGTCTTTGTTTAACCGCTGTACAGCATTTTGGTGTCTCATAAGCCTTTAAACCAAGCAGAAACTACCACGGCTTGAGGCTGAAGCTGATGCGCAAGAACCTTAAAATGCAATGCCACCAACAGCCACTAGATGCTGGTTCCAAAAAAAAATCCCCGGCTCCAGCTGACTCCCATTTAAAAAGCGTCAACTTCTGTCTAGAAATAGTACGTCAATAATTTTTTTCAACAAGTCATTATGGTCTCAATCGCTAAATTCAGGCCCTCTAATAAGTGTGCTGTGCCCCCACCAGCGCAGCCCCTTGAGTTGTTTTAATGCAGGGCTGTTTTCTGTCTGAACACCAGCTAAGGCAGATAACAACATTTTGTGAAAAAATGTAGCCCCGTCATTCATTTCAATGAGGCTACTGTGTTAGCACATGGCTGAACTTTTGCTGCAATTCAGTTCAGTCAACAATTTGGACATGCAGCTTGGGATAAACTACAGTGCAATGTTTCGACGTCTGATAAACCTTCAGACTGACGGACGTATTACTCAACCTTGGGTTGTATTTCATCAGCTCACTGGTACCTCAAGCAACATACCCCCATATAACCCCTTGTGATTTTTTAATGCGGAGCTGTTTTCAGTCTGAAAAATGAAAAATCGTCCACAGTCCTCGTTCTGTGCAAATTCCAAAGTTCAGCTGAAGCTAACATTGACCCTTCAGCAGTCTGAGTTAGCCAAACCATATTTTTTCTGTTTTTTGAGTACAAAATTCTCTCTGTTTCCGACAGCGTTTCCTTGCTGAGCCATGGTGGAAGGATATGTCCTAGTAGTGGCATGTACAAGGTGTAATTACAGTGACCACTAACTCTTTCAATGTACATACGGCATGTGAGTATTAAGCCTTGGTTTTTGCATACTTCCTTATAAATGCTTCCTGTACCTGCAAAGAGTTGGCGCTGACATGTAACACATACTGTACAGTGTAAAGACACTGTAAGCAGAGCTGGGAAAAATAGCTGAACAGCCTCACAATGCCAACAACAGCAACATTACAAGAGCAGTTCTTAAACAGAGTCCAAATCACTTTATAGGATGAACAGGCTGGCTGATAGGTTGGCTACCTGACAGAACACCTGGCTAACTGGTTTGTTGGCTGGTTAGCTATCTGACTGCCAGGTTGGTGGGTGCACTAAGTAGGCAGCTGGTTGGTTTCCTGGCTGGATGACTATTTGACTGACTGAGTGGGCGGCTGGCTTGTTGCCTGCCTGCCTGGCTGGTTGTCTGGCTGACTGGCTGGCTTGGTGCCTGGTTGGCAAGTTGGCAGCCCCAGCTGTGTCCCGAGCCAAGCCCCTACGCCCCACCAGATCTTAATTGGGTTAAGTTTGTCCGCTACAGATAACGCTTCCTCCTTCTTCTGAGAGTAAGAAAACAAAAAAATGGCCTGGCACTAATGGCCGTCTTTAACGGGGCTCTTTTCTCTTTAGGTGGAGGGAAATTAGGAAGAAGGGGGTGGGTTCCCTGCAGAAAGAGATCGTCGGGGGAAATGTGGCATTGTTAGGAGCCGAGCACTCAATGAGAGCAGAGAATATGAAGAAAGAAAGAGAACGAAAGAAAGTCGATTTGGTTTTCGCTGTAGTGCTGTCACATTGCCACGCTTTCTTTTTAACAACCCCTTATGACCGAGGCAGGCAGGACCCTAAGAGATGGAGACACACACTCAGGAATATAAATTTTCCAGTCCATGTGCGCATGAGTTGTACAAACACAATTCCTGGCTTTTTTGTTGAAAACACACAAACACACAGAAATGGTTCTGTAATTCTCTTGCCTGAACCAATACATTTTGCAGACTTGATGCAGTTTTGTAAGGAATAGACATGAATAGAGGTAAGGTGTGTGTGGTGATGGCCAAAAGTTTGGTTTCAGAAGTTGGGAATATTGTGTATTTGAACATTCTTTTTGTATTTGCAGCATGTTTGTGTATTTGGTTGTTTTCTTACTTATTCTAAATGAGAAATTGGTGTTGTGAAATTGATGAAGATGGTATCTAGCAGAACGGACTTGGCAGAAATGGAATATAATATTCATAAGTATGTTTTAATTAGTGTATAATCACCTGAAAATAAGAATCACTGTGTTTTCGTTACCTTAAAATCAGTTTGTTACCTTTCTATCTACATGGGGAGCAGGTCCTCTTCCACGGAGCCCGCCATATTGCACCGCCATGTTTCTACAGTAGCCTAGAATGAACAAAAGTTTTGCGGCCACTGTAGGTTCTCCACAGGTATTCAGTTGGTTGTAACTCACCACTAGATGCCACTAAATCCTACACACTGTACCTTTAAGGTGCAGTTTGTTGAGCTTTCGGTGCCACCGTACATTTCACCTCTTTCTATCATCAATGTGTTACTGCCCAACACTGCCTGAGAGGTGAAAGAAGTCTACAAAATTAACATTTTGAAAAGTGAACGGTTGTGCCCGCTCCATCCCCACTGGAAATTACGCCTCACATGATGGTATCCACCTAAAACCCCTGAAAACATGATTTCAAATATTGTGTATTTTGTCATAACATTGCATTTTAACGACTCAATGAACAGCAATCAAAGTTAAAAATAGTCTTTATCATTATTTGTCAAGAGGTTAACATTCAAAAACCCAACTCATCTTTTCCATCAGGACTCTGTGTGTGTGGTTTGGTTAAATGTTGCTCAACTCTGACTGGTGCTCAGAAGTATATGACTTTTTTTTTTTTAAAAACAGATCCCTCCCCATTTCAAATCAGTGAAAAAACAAGGACAAAAACACATACACAGAAATGTCCCATGTGAAATAACTGTTCTTTGGCCCCAAAAAAATCTGTGTTCAAGAGGGACTCATTGCTAAGAATCTGACTGAGAAAATAGGGAAGCAGTAGCGGCTTCCAAGTAAAACCCTGCCCCTTTCTCCTACTGGTAACAAAATTACAAAAACTGGGAGGTGAATCTAACTCAGGCTTGCAGACTCAACTGTCATCTACTTTTGTTGAACATAAATTGGAAAATAATCAGAATGACCCACTAAATGAACAGCGTGTGAGCACATACAGTAGACTCTAATTGGACCTGTAAAGACTAGTAAAGGGCTTAAAGAGCGACTTGCAGGTTTACTGGTTTTACTGGATTTACAGTTTGTAAAAAATGTTTAGTTTAAGGTGGCTGTTTTTTTTATGTCTGACATTTTCTTTTCAACATATTGTTTCTGTTCTGAAACAGGTCCAGGGAGGCTTTGGATGCCGACATGAAGGAGAGGGAGTGGAGGACCTGTAGCTGTGGAGGCCAGCCATCATCAACCAGTTAGCATTTTCAGTCAGTCATTTAATATAATTTATTTTTTGGGTCAAAGCATGTATTAAATATTATATCACTGAATGTGATCTAAATAATTTTATCTCCCCCGGCATATGCGTCAGCCCTGATGGAGTCTCTGAGGGAGGACTACTCCACCTCACAAAAGACTCTACGAGAAGCAGCACTGCGCTGTCCTCCACTGCACTGGGGTCCCTTTCCAGATCCTGCCAGCAGATCACTAATCGTGAGGCAGTCAGCCTGTAACCTGCACAGCCTTGATGGTTTAACATAGGACTTTAGTGTGAAACCCAGCATGGAGGTTGTGGTTCTCAGTTTGCAGTTTGACATTATTACAAGTCAGATTAATTCTACAATTCATTTGAAACCTGGTAATATGAAATTTATAGGTTAGTGGTTGTCTGCTGTTACTCTGTGTTAAAACACTTATTGATCAGTTTGATGGTGATAGTAACTTCCAAGTTAGTGTTTTGAATTTTTGGTGGTGGGATTAAACTTTGGTTTACATTTGTATTACATAATGTGCTTAATTTTACTCAGCGCAGTTGGAGGATATTAGAAAGCACTAATAGATTTTATTTATATAAATTTGTTATTAGTATTAGCTGCTGATGCCTGCAGGCCTAGCCATCGATGTAGTATCTGATAATTATGAAGCTGCTCTTAACGTTTTAATACATCCAAAAATTTGGTTGTTATTGTGATAACTTTTATTAATTGTCACCTAAATGAGGCAGTTGAAACCCTTTGTAAGGTCCTCTGTCATCCTATTAGAAACCTAGATTAGCAACGTATCTCTCTCTCTCTTTATCTGCCTCTCTCTCTCTCTGTCCTGCAGTGAAGGTAGAGTGCTGTAAAACGTAGTGTGGAGTATTATTACACAGTGCCAGATACGACTGATACAAGCTGACACCTGCGCATTAGTTTCTGTTATGGGTAAGTATCAATACTCCTGCCAATATTAGACGACCAATACTAGTTTTGTTATAGCCTGATACATGATAGCAAACTTTACAATGTTGTGATGTGAACACAGTGTTAGATATTGTTAGCTAACGCCCATAGATATATACATGTATATACCTATAAGCTAATGAGGGGTCACTCACCAAGACACCTGCTCAGTCCTCCTCTGGTTCTCCTCGCACCACAACTCAATTTCTCTCCTCTGACCATTATTCCTTCTAACCCTGGTCTGTTCCTGGTCTCTTGGACGCCTAGCAGGCTCATAATTATAAGGCTGTGGTCCGTCACATGTGTATGAATAAACATTTACAACCTCTTAAATGTCAAACCTAACCTTGAGATCCATTCATTTTCTTATTATTCCACTGGATCGCTCTTCCTTTTGTTATGTCACGTCTGGTTTAAAATTCTCTCCCAAAAACAACTCCAGAAGTCATTGTAGTGTATATATAAGTATATTTTTTTATGAAATTGCCACTGCCATTAGTTGCCATTATCCTTTTTCTGACATGACATTCATCATCATCATCATCATCATCATCATAATTATCATAGTTATTATCATATGATTCCAAGAAGAACCGCAAAGATTAAAATATTGGTAATCCTCAAAGTCAAATCAGTGTCTTCATAAGCAAAATCATAACCACCGCAAGCATCATCATCATCATCATCATCATCATTACCATCATGTTTTGTTTTGTTTTTTGAGACCCCAGACAGCTGGGATCCAGTGCCAGTTGGCCTCCTCTCTCTCTCTCTCTCTCTCTCTCTCTCACACACACACACACACACACACACTAATATTTCCACAAAGACCTTGCGGTTGGCGAGTGAGACTGGGTGTAGAGTAACAGGCTTAACTAATGCTCAAAACAAATATTAAAATTAATTTTGATCTTTTTCCTGTGTCTCCATACTGAATATTTATGAATAAGTAACCGCAGGCTAAATGTTCTCCCTTGTTCTCACCTTCGGATCAGATAATGAATGCAGCCCACACGCACATACGTCACATGCTACTGCACTCTGTGCGCACACACACATTGTGCATCACATGCACCCACAAATCCATTACAATGAAATTCACATACGTTGCAGAAGAACAACATACCTTGTAAATGCACAGTGCAGCCCATACCACGACTGAACTCTACCTGCATAAAACAATAGCAATTACTTCAGAACATGCACAAATACACACACGTTCACTTCAGACCTTTGGCATTGTGCACCCAGCCCACATTAAGTGGAGACAAAAGAATACAGCTTTGCAGTATTTAAATCAGTTATGTGTCTAATTATTCCATATAAAAATAGCCGATATCTAGGGCAAAAGCAGCGAGATGGAACATTGTTGTCTGCAGAGACCTAGTGGAGCTGGCGAGAGTTCAACACAGCAGAAGACAGGGAGAGTGAGAGAGAGAGAGAGAGAGAGAGAGAGAGAGAGATGGGGAGGCAGGGAGGGAGAGAATGATAAAGGAAGATAGGGAGAGAGTGTGCTTTAGGCTACGTAAATATAACATGAACTCTATCCGCTAGTGGCAGGCAAGCAAGCAGCACAATGGACCAATGTTCAGGAGCGCTTTGTGAGGGCATGGAGAATAGACTGCTCTACCTCCTTACCTCAGGAATATCAAGCTTTGATACCTGGGAGACAAGGAGAGTGGTATAAGGGAGAGTGTGTGTGTGTGTGTATTTGTGTGTGTGTGAGTGTGTGTGTGTGTAAGACAAAAAGAGCGAGAATTTGCTAAACGCATGCAGTTATTCTGCAGGTTCACACTGATGTGGACACCCTGCAGTCAGCTTTCGGCAGCGTGTGACCCTGAGTCTGCACTCCGCAGACTCAGCTAGTGATGTGGCTAATGTTTACTAAGGATGCTCAGATGCTGCACTGTGTTGTCTTTGGTCACACTTCACTATCCTGTCATTACACTTGGTTTAATGAGTGTGCATTAAACTCTGTATTTCAAAACCTAGATACCTGATGTCTTTCTGCGATGGGCCTCATGTGGATGGAATAATCACTTCTAAAGAAACTGAGCTTCTAAATGAAATGTTTTTGCACATTTCACCTTCCAGATGGTATGGACACCTACTCTACAAGCCTTTAAAAAAACTACTTTTTTAAAGGTCCAGTGTGTAGGATTTACTGGCATCTAGTGGTGAGGTTGCAGATCACAACCAACTGAATACCGCTCCCCTCGCCTCCCCTGTAGGAGAACCTATGGTGGCTGTGAAACTTGTGAAAAATGTGAAAGACCCTTTTTAGAGCCAGTGTTTGTTTTGTCCGTTCTGGGCTACTGTAGAAACGTAACGGTACAACATGGCGGGCTCCGTGGAAAGGGACCTGCTCCCTATGTAGATATAAAGGGCTCATTCTAAGGTAACAAAAACGATTATTATTTTCAGGTGATTATACACTAATTAAAACATACTTATGAATATTATATTCCATTTCTGCCAAGTCCGTTCTGCTAGATGCCACTAAATTCTACACACTTGACCTTTAAGGGTTCTTCCTTGTTTCCTCCAAATTTGAAAAGCCCGATTCCAACTGCACTGATTTCCTGCTAACTTTACTGTTGGCCTGTGCAGGGCTGCAGAGAGTGTGCTACCTCTGTGATGCTGTGGCCAGCGGCTTCTTTTCACCTGTCAGCAATCATATCAGTATCAGTGTAGCACATGGGAGTTTAATGCTGTGTTCATGTCATATCGGCATTAATGTAGTTATAAGATTCCGACTTGTAAATAGCGTTTATGTCAACATGCAAGTTGTGATTATGAACTCAGATTTTTCTGAAAGCTATATCCAACTTGGAGCTTCATAATACCAAAGTGCCTGAAAGTCAGGCAAATAAGAATGCATCACATCAGCCAAAGTCCATCATTCAAGGAGATTAAGCTCATATTTACTGGATATGGTGTTACTGCATAGTATTTTTTAACCCTCACTTGACCAACTTTCTAATCATTCATGAGTTGTAAACATTGGATCCTTTCCCATTTCTACCATCTATCCCATATGACATGAACACAGCATAACGGCCTGGGTATGCTTGAAAGAAACTATTTTGGACAATGTGTCATGCAACCATGTCCAAAGGTAAAAGTGTCAAGAGTTGTTGACACAGCTACACTAAAAGGCAGGCCAAAAAACCCGCTGTCATAAAGAGAGGAGATGCGATGAAGCATTCAAGTTTTTTTGTTTTGTTGGGCTCAGAAATGTGTGACGGAGGGGATTTCTGACGCTGTTCGGCAATCACCTCAGTTCAAGCATACTGACCTGTTTACCTCTGACCCCATCCTTCAGTCTCACTGTCTGCAGAAGCCCTGACCAACCAGTAACAGTTCCTTATGTAGTGAATAAGAACCCATGCCAGTGTGCATAGTCTAACATTTCCGTCTGTCACAGAGTCATTCTTGATACTATCACTGGGTGGCATCAAAGCAAAAAATTTTAATTTTACACATATTGGTTTTAATAGCAAGTGTAAAAGTTTAATGATTGGCTGCAACATGCTATGCATGTTTACAGTTTTCCACAATACTCTTAACTTTTTCTTTGGTTTTCAGTTCAGGAGGATGCTGATCTTCAAGCTTTTATATTATGTATCTTGTTTGTGTGTCTTTTTTGGCAAGGTTAGCCAACAGATGACAAATTACACAATGTTGTAAAAACTGAAAAACATCTTAGCAGAGACAGAAGAAACACTTTAATGTCACTGGGCCTTTTTGACCCCCCCCCCCCCCCCCCACCCTTCCAATCCAGGTTATTATAGATGCTTTAGCAGTGACACCTACAGTAAATACTTCTAGTAATTAGACACGTGACTCAGTTCAGTTATGCCTCAGGTCTGATGTATACCACATGAAAGGAGATGAAATAGCTCTTTGAGGCGCACCTGTATTGTAACAATTACTTCAGACATCGCAAACCTGTGATTTGGACAAACTCTCACCTCCTGTTGAAAGGAGCTGTAAAAACTTTGCAGTTTCCTTTTCACAAAGAACAGCAGCTGTGTGGTCAGCGTGGATTCAAGGGGGTTATAATTAATTCCAATGATAAGCGGTTCAAAATCGTTCACAGGAACTTTACAAAACACTCTTACAGTATGTACACAGTATGTTGCACACATTCATAGTTTTACCAAAATACACTGCTTTCATGTTGTGTTATTGCTCTCCTTGAAGCTCCAAAACCACAATGGAAACAGGATATTTAGAGTCATTTTCTTTTTAAGTGGTAATTGCCAGTAACTAGAACTCTAAAATGTATATTCAAGTAGTTTTCAAGCTCGATAACTTCATCAGACATGATAACATACAGTATATTATATATGCATATATGTATCAATATAGTAGTTTGTAGTCACAGTCTCACCACAGCTACATTTGCAGACTGTAGTGTGTACTGTACTGTATGAAAATACACACACTACTGGCACCTTATTTTCTGTCTCATAATCTCAGTGCTCACACATTCCACATCACTGCAAAACCCACTGCTGTTAAGGTATGAAATCTTAAAGCCAAATCCCCATTTTTGGGGCTGTAATTCTACATCTGCCCCTGGTTTATTCCATTGATGTCCTGTCTGTATCAATTCCCACTGCATGTCTGTTGGCCGACTTATTCAGTAGCTGCTACTTGATGTTCTCTTGTTGTGTGTGTAAAAAAGCCAAATCCGCATGGAGATGACAGAGGGTGTAATCGCTAGCTATGTGATTCAACAATACGACTCTTAGAAGCTATTCAGACTGGGGCCTGTCCTTGACCCTTAAGGAGCTTGTAATGTGGGCTTTTTTCCCACTCTTTGTATTTACCGGCAGAAACGAGGAGGGGGCAGAGGGGTGGAGGGAGACCAACCACCGAGCGAGGGCTTTTGCCCCTCCATGCCAGTGGCAGTCACACTGGGGGAGCTATGCACGTACGCACACATACACACACACACACACATACACACACACATACACACACACAAATTCACACACGGGTCTCCTGGCGTGCTCTCATTTCATAGGCAGGGAGAGGTGAGGGTTGGAGAGTGAGGCAGAGGGAGACAGAAGGGGAGGGGGATTGGTGAAGGGGGCGGGGGGGTGCAGGGGGTGGGGGGCAGAGACAAGAGCCCCCCACCTTCCCAGTGGGGAGTCAATCTTAAAGGCTGCTCTGTCTCTCCATGGGAGGACGGGGTGGGGTGGGGGGCAGGGAGGCTCAATCTGCAGAGGGCAGTGGTCCTGCTGGTCAGCACAGGGAGCTCCACGTTACCCAGTTATCCATGACAACCAGAGAGAGAGAGAGGAGAGGGAAAGTCAGAGAGACAGAGAGAGAGACAGAGGGAGAGAGAGAGAGAGGGGGAGAGAGAACATGGAAAAGCTCAGCTGCGGTCAGAGAGCGCTCAGTTGGAGCAGAGAGTGAAGAACAAAGCACCCAGTGATTTTCATTTTTTCCCTCTTTGTCTGCTTTATATTGTCCACAGACATGTCCCTCTTTTCTTTACTGGAAATAAAGGAGCTTTGAAGAAGACACACACACACACACACACTTATGGACACACACACACATGCCTGTACTCGCGCACGCACACGCTTGCGTGGCTAATTGAATTCTGTTACAGTATATAGTAACTCAAATTGTTTATTTTCACTGTGACAGGAAGCACCCACTAAACAGTTATAGGGAAAAAATGTTTAAGAAAAGGGTTCTTCTTGGAGCGACATATCCAAAGCACCATAGAAAAAGGTAAAGGAAGGCACAGAGGCTTTTTTTTTTCTTCAAGAGATGTCTCAGCAAACAATAAGTGTTTAAACCACTGATGGTGCATCACTGCAACACAAAAGTCTATGTTCTCTTATAATCATGACTGAATAGAGACAGACATTTCATGTGGTCTCAATCTAAAGTGTGGAAAATGTTCATTACGCACGCATAGGTTCTGCTCTGCCTAAATGAATAGGCTTAAACTAATCCTGTCAGAGACTGTCCTAAAGAAAGTAATTCACTACAAATGGGTGAAATGATAAACCCTCAAGAAAAAGGCACCATTTCAAGATGAAAAATGTCAGACATCCCAAAACTACACAAATCCTGTGAAGAAATTTTAAGGAGGGAATGGACCATAACAGGGTGAATCCATGCCTTTGTTTCCTGCGAACTGAGGATTGCTAATCCTGCCTTAAATATTTTTTATGAATTCCAGGACTAAAATAAGAGAAATGTATTACTCTGCAAAACATCAAATTCAAACTCATCTCATGTGTGCAATGAGAGAGACTGGCCTATAAGCTTCCACTCAATGTCACGCTGTGTAACGTGTTATGTTGCCAAAACTCTGAAAAAGAGAGTGGATGTGCATGTCCAAAATTCCTAAATTCTTCTGTACAGAAGACGCATACCAACATTAAAAAAATGGAGAATGCCTGCAGCACAGAGGGGCTTCACATACTGTTTTAAATTATAGCGCACACAAATCTTTTGTTTCAGTCACAAAAATATGCATTGGGACCAAAACACTGAAACCTTACTACATTTATGTAGACAAGAGGATTAATGGCTGATTATCATTAACATTAGTTTGTTAATGATAAATTAATTAATAAGTCATCCCCAAACACATTTCTGTTGACGTTTCTATGGTGATTTTAAGACGACCACAGCTGCTGTCTCCAAGTTCAAATTTAGACTAATTTATGTGAAGGAAACTTACTCATTACTCATTTTAAATAAGCTGGGAAAAGAAAATTCTAGGAAACGTCTCTCCATCAGCTACTGGTGTGCAAAAAGATTACTCAGACGAGCATGTGGAGCTCTACTGTAACTCTGGGTACACTGTGGCAACTCTTTACTGCTTCCCACCAAATGCCATTGCTGTTACTTAGATAAACTGTTTCCTCTGTCCACTTATAGCATGTGTGCAGTTTTGTCCACGTCCATTTATATTATTTTGGGCTTTCAGATTTTCTTTTGCTTAAAAGTGCGTATAAAACACATTGATGGAAACTGCAGCAGTCTATAAGTGGCCTCACAAGAGAGGGGAATACTATTAAATGCAGAGACCCAACAGAAATGTTTAATGCAGAGACATAAAACGCTGCCTTGTCATTGGCTGCTCGGGCTTTAGAATGACATGTGTTGTGACACTGGTTGTTGGCTGATAGCATCCTGAGCAGTGTGAATGATTATGACAGCACCAACCCAACAACCCTATTAATGGTCATTTTGCGCAGCGAGACAGTAACTTACTTCACTTTTAACTTTAGACCCTCTTCCATATCCAACTTTAATCCAACTCCACATTTTCTCTCTGTCTCGTCCCTGTGTATTCTCACAGTCCCTGCTGTAGTTGTGCCAGTCGGCCACAGCTGGGCGCTGTTGCCTAACTCTCCCCCTGCCTCTCTCTCTCTCTCCGTCAGCCCAAGCCTGCCTCTCTCCTGCCTCTCTGCCTCAGCCAACCCGGGCTGTGCCGAGCTGCTCCCTGCGGGATCAGAGCGCTCCCCCGCCGGGACCCTTCTCTCACATCCCCCTGCTGGGACGCGGCTACATTTCCAGCCAAGCACTGCCTGCCTTGGCTTTATTATGTGTGTCTGCGCCGCAGCCCCGCCAGCAGAGGCAGGCAGAGGAGGAGGAGGGAGACTGGTAGCCAGAGTCAGGACAAAGAAAAAGCAGGGAGACAGAGGCTAGCGAAGGGTTAGACTGGTAGAAATATTAGGCTGCTATTAATACCGCCGGTAGGGCATTGGGAAATATTAACAAAAAGAAAGCGTGGGTAGTAAAAGCAGTATTCCCCTCGGGGTGGAGATGCAGGGGAAGAGCGCAATGTCCATGCCACCAGACCACCACCACCACCACCACTGCCTAGTGTAGAATAGCGGGACGGAACACTGGTTGGTTCGGGTCGGTGCCGCTTTCCTGGAGGGCAAAGAAAATCAAAACAGACTGAAATAGTTTCGATAAACTAAAAAAAAACACAGCGAAGACGCGAGGAGCGCGGGGAAAGAAGCCACGTTTCAATTTTGAAAGGAAATTCCCCAAAAACATTCTCCGTCGCCTCTCATCACCTGGACCGTCACGTACCGCTGTGGCACCGCCGCCACCTCGCGCTCGGACGGTGCCGCTGTCACTTTTCCTCAACACCGCGCGGGACCTGCTCAGGTGTTTGCCGCGCGCGTGGCTGGCAGCTCGCGCTTCGGTCCGCTAGTGCTGGAAGAAGTCGGAGCTCTGCACGAGCACCGGGGGGAAAAAAAGCAAAACGCGTGCCGGGAGGGGAAAAGAAAAGCAACAACAACAACAAAAAGTGAAGCTGTCGGCGTCTCGGCACGCTGTAGCGAAGAAGAAGGGACTATAAACGGGAAGTTGTTGCCGTTTACTCTACAGGTTGCGC
Source organism: Scomberomorus guttatus (assembly GCA_038419695.1). Classification (NCBI taxonomy): domain Eukaryota; kingdom Metazoa; phylum Chordata; class Actinopteri; order Scombriformes; family Scombridae; genus Scomberomorus; species Scomberomorus guttatus. The sequence continues at coordinate 7,962,994 of CM076453.1, forward strand.
GAGTCCTAGCAACCGCTGAGGAAGAAAACGCACCGGAGGATCCGAGAGTCGCCTCCCAGCCGGTGCGTTTGGTTTGTTGTCGGTGGACTAAACGGCCGTTTCTCACTCAGAGACTGAAGCTGCCGCATTGCAACAGGCGAAGAAGCAGCAGCGAAGTGGAGGAGGAGGAGGAGGAAAGATAACCCGACTCTGTCCGCCTGTATGGTTAGCTGAAAACACGGAACGGAACAAAAACAATTACAGAATACAAATTAAAAAAAAAAAGCTGTACGAGACCAGAGATGTCTAGACGAAAACAGGCCAAACCGCGCTCCGTTAAAGGTAAGAAACTGTTTATTTTCTGCCTCATGTGAACGGATAGTTGACTCATGTAGGAGTAGGAAAAGAAGCCAACGAGACCAAAACCATGACCAAGATTTCATGTCCCAACTCTGGTGCCTTGCTTTTGCTAATTTAATTTAATTTTCCACTTAAGGGTTGCAAGCAGTCAGTGTGTAGTTTTACAACAGAGGTAAATATTTCTCCTACCTTAACAATTAGTGTGTTTGCTCACTCTTAGTGTCTGGGGTTCACTAATTATAATTGATCACGACACTGTTGAAATGATTGAACCGCAAAAGAAAGGGCATGTGTTAATTTTACTGTCTATTAGCTGTTTCAAATGGTCACATTATTGTCAGAAATAAGCTTTCAAAGCGCCACAGTTTAATGTTACTGTCCACCAAGGCTAATTGTTTTCAATTAGATGCCACACTGTCAGAAAATGAAAGACGATACACTGGTGTATCGTTTCTCTGACAGCATGGGTTGTGCTGTTGGACCAACTTGTTGTAATTCACTTGGTTAATGGGCCCATGTAATCTGGACTGTTCCCATGTTGTGATGTATTGCACTTGTCCTAAACTGCCCACTGCTGCTTTGTTGTGGTAAATTTGACTGTTTTACCCCTAATCAAGTCACTTAGCCCTCACATTATGTGCCTTTTATAGTCACTCACGTTTCTTTTTACACCAAAAATAGTGATAAAAATTGATTTTATAATCCAGATTTTCTCCTCAGATGTTGAAATCCCACACACTTTAAGGGAGGTGCAGTGAATGGCTGCATTTCATCTGAGATTTCAGAATATTTCTGATTCTGTATTTCCCTTTTCTCAACATATTTAGCAGGTGGAACATTTTCAGGCCTCCCCTTCCAGCTTTAAAAATATGCCCTGAGAGGTTGGGCGCACATACAGACTATTGGTGGAATTGACAGATTTTAATTTTGTAAAGTTCAAAAAAGTTCAAATTTATGAAAAAAAAAAAAAAACCCAAAACAAAACATTTTAAAAAATGTTATTATTTTTTGTCAAAGGGAGCCTTCATTTCCCCCATTACCACAAAATAGTATTCATTGCAGTGCATGGGTGAGTGGGCATCATGCATGAGGGCATGTGGTGGCCTTGGCCTCCATGTTTCCTTTATGGGACCCAGATGGGCAACGGGACAGTCTGACCATGTGGTCGCCACCCCCTCCCCCATTTCCTCCACCATATAGACTTTCTCTTTCTGTGACTATCTGGGAAGCAAGCAGATTTCTGACAGTGATTCAAACTGGGTGGTTAGTTTGATTAACAGCATGATTTTCAATGGAGGATTTCAGCCTCTCCTGCAGGTTCTGAGGTTAATGCCTGTTTCATCTGAGGCAGGGTGGGATTCATTTTGTCAATAGTAGGAGAGGCTATGTACATGCCACACAAGAAGCACTGGCAGTATGTGTTATTGTGTGCGCTTGGGGATAAGTTTGTGGTTGTAATGTCTGTTATTGTGGGATATATGTGCAAGAAAAATGACAAGTTTAAGAAACAGTTTTTTTAGTGAGGCATCAAGGACCCATGGTACAGGCTAACAGGGTTGTTAAAGGGAAAAGGATGTGACTGTGAGTGATGCGGTAGCCTACAGATTCCACAGCCTCCTCAGGAATCTACTGTAAAGCTGTTTTCAGTCAGTACATACTCTCCATCTGTATATTTATAAAATGGACTTGGCATTGCAAATAGAGTAAAAGCTTTTGTTGCCAATATTTAATGTATTAAAAGGATATTGTAACCTAAGAAATTGGAAATTTTCAGGGCTCTGACAGAGAATCTCCCAAATTACAACTGGTTTCAGCATGAATCTTGTCTTTTAAAAAAAATCTTGAGCAGGGACTGAAATGCGTACATATTACTCAGTTGGTCTCAGGTTAAATCTGACTCATGATTTTTGTAACACAATATGTTACCACCTCTGTCTCCCATCTGTCCTGTCTCCTGTTGGCATCAAATAGGCTATAAACAATGGTAGATATGTTAATGTATGTACACATGCACACATGATGACATGTCTGTTTTTTTAGATAAGTAGATTAACTGGTGCTGGCAATATGTGTCGATCTTTTGCTCAACTAATAGGACCATGAAGTGCCCTATAAACTGCAGAGACTTTTACGTCTTTCTGGGCGCATTGGTACTTTTTTCAGGCCATATTTCTCATTTGTGTCTGTGAAGAAAAAAAGAAATGCATCAACTGTCCACATTCACCCTTGCTGAACACAGTGATGGGAGTCCATGGCCTTTGACAGTAAACTCTCATATTGAAATGCATTGTTTAGAAAAGGAATCCAGCTATCGTCTTTGATTAAAAAATGATTAATCTTTTAGACTTGTAATTGTAAAAAGCAATGATAAATGGCTGTAAGAGGTTATCTAGCCTAAACTACAATCTTAAAGTTATTTGGCAAACAGTAAAAAATAAACAAAAACAGAATAATCAATTCATGATTACATGAAATAGAGAAAAGCAAGCTAATCTTTACATTTTTAATGCTGCAACCAATAAATGTTGGTATGCGTATTTGATAAAATACTAAAACAGTCAGGGATATTTTTCTGTAAATTGATTAGTCAACTAATGAATTAATAAACTTATCAGCTTTTGTTTAGAGTGGTTTTCTATAAAGATGTGGTTGATTTCCTTTTTTATAATAACCATTCAGTATATGTAACATGTAGTTGTTGTGGCCCCCTGCTGTAGTGTTGTTGATGCTTGTCAGTGAACAAATCAGCTGCTGTGGACCAGTGAATCCGTCCACTGCTGCTCTGTCGTTGCCCTGTCAATGTGTGTGTGAGTACGTGCCACGCAAGATCTACATTCTTGTATTTGTGTTTGCATGCATCATGGACATGCGCGCCTTGTGTGTGTGTGTGTGTTGAGTGTGTGTTAGTGTGTGTCACTAAGGCAGTCTGGTCTCAGCAGCCTGGATAACCGGAGCTTAGCTTTAGTCAGGCAGCCAAGCGAAGCAGAGTGAAGCAAAGCTGAGGCGAACGACCACCACTCTGTGTGTGTGTGTGTGTGTGTGTGTGTGTGTGTGTGTGTGTGTGTGTGCAGCAAAGGTAATGCAGCCCTTGTAGTCTAGCTTGCATAAGCACTATGTGTTTTGTTTATGTGTACTCATGCATCTGTGTGTGTACATGCCATTTGCTATCTCCCCTCCACACCTTGCCCCACTGACAGCTTGGCAAGACCTGGCATTGGGGGGAAGATGGATAGAGGGATGGAGGAGAGAGAGATAGAGATGGAAGAGAAAGAGGGGGTGAAGGGTAAAGGGTAGAGAGAGGAGAGGTGTTTGGGGGCAGCGCAGTGGCACACAGCAGGTGAGTGGGCAGGAGGGAGGGAGCGATGGAGGCCAGAACGAGGTGAGCATCGCCGGGGGATTATCTGTGTTTTCATGTTCTTCTGTCTTTCACCTGCTCACCCAACTCTGACTGGCTGGCTTACAGACTTACCGGCCAGCCAGGCATGCCAAAACAATAACAAAGAAGCACAAAGTCCCACCTCATCCATCTCCTGCTTTAGATTTACACTGACTCAGACTAGCCCTGGCCTAGACCCTGAGAAGAATTGTTTTTCTAGAAATGAAATTTATATCTGATGTGTGATATGGCGATCTTACATTGTCAGTTAGTTGCAGTTTTTCCTGAATAGGGAGATCATGGAGACACCTGCCTATAACCCACACATTCATCATTTTCGTTGCTTCATTTGGCATGTACTTCCACCTGACTTGAAACCCAAAACCCAGAACTTCAAGTGTGTTGTTACCAATAGCAGCCAGGAAGTTGTGTTTTTCTCAGTTTTCCTGTTGAATTTTAACTTTGTGATTGTGACAATATCAGTTTACCATTATAATACAAATAGTATAATTATTGAGTTCTTCGATAACAGTACACGTACACCCAGACGTATCAGTCTTTATATTACTGGTCTGTGTTTCACCACTGCAGCTAAGTTCCTCTGATGGATTTATTTGACCAGTCTAGCCTTTACAGTGATTAAGCCTTGTTAACAGTGGGGGGACTTTACTAATTGCAGTCTGTTAATTGAACACGGACAAATGGTGCGACGATGGGCCATGAAACTAGATGATGGGGTGCGAGAAAAGGAGGGGTAAGCAGGAGGAGGAAATGAGAGAGCGCCGCTTCTCTCTTATCAAAATATTATTTCAGTGGATTAATCCGTTTTTAATGTGTGTCTTTAGCGAGGCGAGGCAGCAAAAATCTCCTTCTGTCTGCTCCGGCAGCGTCGCTATCCTATCTCTCTCTCTCCTCTCTCTCCTCTCTCTCCCTCTCTCTCTCTCAGCTCTTAGCCCCTTGAGTCTCTCATGCATTATGTAGTGATGATTATTACTTAATTACACATTAATAAATCCGCTTCATTTGCAGGACATTAAACGGGAGTTGAGCGCATATGACAGGGAGATGGAGGAGAGCAGGGAAGATTGGGGGAGGGAGTGGGAGCACTTACTTTTTAGCGTTTATTTGGTTTGTTTAGATTGTTGTTTGTAGTTGGTGGAGCCAAATGAACCCTCTGACAAAGAGGGAGAGAGGGGGAGGTTTGGTCTGCTGTCGGCGTGCGTTGAGCCGAGCTCTTTCAGGCAATTGGCATCATTTCCAGTCGATCTCCTCCTTTCTCCTTCTCTCGCTTTCCCTGTGTCTCTCTCTCCTCTCTACATCCCTTCACAGTTTCTTTGGTTCCACCACCTTCAACCAGTTTAGGTAAAGTGTGTCCAAAGTAAACAAATTTTCAGCTGAATTATTAAGCTTTCTTTGACTGTATCCACTTTACTGACATAATATACTGTAGATACTGCAACTGCTGTTTGCACTGGTCTTTGCAGACATAAGCTGTTTTCTCATATGAACTCCGGACAATGTCTGGAGAATAAAGTCCGAATTTGCCCTTTCACACATGTAGCACACATCAGGAGATCGTCTGTGTTAGACGTGTTCTCACCTACTGGAAATACGGTTTTGCATTGATATCAATACTACATGTATTTGGACATATCTGCAATATCAACAAAAGAGTGGAAAACAACTAAGAGACTGACCAACCTCTGACCAACCAGTTGTCACAGGTGCAGTGACATGCTCATATACGTCGGGCTCTGTATTGACTGTCGATACTGCTTGGCTGCCCACGAAGGTGTGCCGACAGCACTGATTATTGAAAACTGTAAAGTACCAAAAGTTGGCACCATTTTTTGGTCAAATACTTATATACTCACATCATATGATCAGATGTTTCTTAATTTAAAATAATGATTTAGTTACTTTTAGAGTGTAAAAATATGTCACATTTTACACAATACCCTGTACTGCATGTTTGCGTTCAGTGTGTTGTGGCCAAGCTGTTGGCAGTGTTGCTGGGAAATGAAGTTACACCATCTTGCTTTTTTTCCCCACACTGGTTAAGACTGCATGATATTTCATGTAAGTATGAGATTTAAATGTAATAAGAGACTCTGGGACAGTAATTATTCATTGCCTGGAGTTAAAGTTATTGTCAATTAACTGTTCAAGACTTGAAATTAACAACCGCCAAGCTGCCAAATGTGGGTAATAATTAATTGTGGCAGGAAATACTGTATCATCAAGTTACAAGCCAACTTGGAGGTTTTTGATCTTATTATGAGACTCTTCTGTGGTAAAAGAATCACAATGACCAGAGCAAACAGCAGGTCATGTGTGCAAGGATAGTAACATGTCCAACCACTTCTTTTTTTTTAGTTACAAACTTGTATCATCCTAAGCATCAGCACGATACAGTGGGCACTGTTGGTGTTTCTAAGTATGTACAGTATGTGTCTTGTACAGTACAGTTAATCTCTCATTTCTCTTCCCCCTTCTCGCTCTCCTGTCTATTTTTCTTTTTCTCTCTGCCTCTCTCTCCACATCTGGCTTTACCATTAGAGTAGTTTAAATGTCACCCTTTGGCAGAGCACAAAGACTTTCATAGGGCGACTGGCTCTTATAAAACTCAGAGACCCTACACATGTGGCTTGGATTACTAGAAGACAACAGTATGTTTTTTTTGTAGGTACATCTAAGTATGTGAATGTTGGAGTGCACCGTAAATGTCTTTTTGATTTTATTATTAACACTAAAAATTGACAACCTATCTCATTTTTGTTTGTGCAGCTATAAATAATGTCAACCATAATGCAATCAGTGTGTGTACAGCCATATTGAGTTACTCCTGTATTAAAGCTTGTATTGGCTTTGCATTAAGGCTTGCTGAACCATTAAATGGCTTTCTGAGAGCTTTGTTAGAAATTCCATTGACTACTCAGTAGGGGGTGGATTTGAGTTTTCTTTTCTTTTCATTTTTTTTAATGGGACCAAACAATCTAGTGTAATTGGTGATTGGTGGAACCCAGCAGTACTTTGCATTGAATGTAATGGGACTCATGTTGATCTACACTCAATTAGAATCAAATTACTGCACACTTGAAGGCTCAGAGTTGAACGGATCCAAACTAAATCGAATTCTTTCATTGAACTCATTTCGACATGCTACAGTAGGAAAAGCACAGGTGTAAAATAATAAAATGAATGATGGCTAAATCCCATTTAGCAACTTTGGTTTCAGGGTCCTGGCATTGTGCATGCTGGCCCACTGTCACACTGTCATGGCTTACTGGGACACCTGAATAGAATGGAGCCATCGTTATTATATATAGTCAGCTGTGGAACAGGCTGGAGAAAAGTGCAGTCAAACTTATACTCTTGTCCTTGGCTGGAATTTTCAAAAAGTAACCCAGGTATCATTTTTTTTCTGATCATTTTATCTAATACTCACCAAGTGACCTGAAAAGTACAAAAAAACTGTATGATACATTATAATCCAATACAATAGTCTAGTAGTAAATATCAGCTGTGTAAAGCAAATCATTTTTAATTGTTGTTCACACTGTGTCAAAGAAGTACAAGGTGTTTTTTTGTTTGTTTGTTTTTGCTTCTCCATAGATACAGTATGTAGATACACCTGAGGTCCCTCAGTGAGGTGTGTGTATGCTAGCGACAACTCCTTATCAGCGGCCAGCCTGGTGTGGTTGTGCACGTACATGTGTGTGTGACAGTGTGTGAGAACAGGGCGTCATGGGCCAGGACTGTGCCATTGTAGCGGCTTAGCTAGCCTCGTTTATCAGCTGCAAACTCACTGGACCTTAACACACACCCACCCCTCTGGAGAGACGCACACGCACACACACACAAACACACACACACACACACACACACACATGCACGCAGTGTGGCTGAGCTCTGTGCATGCCCATGCCCTCAGCTTTTAAGAAGAGAAAGATGATGCTGGTGTAACTTGCACACACATGCTCAGTCAATCCAGACCTAGCTTGCCAAGCCCGTATCCCCCTACCACTAGATAGTCTCAGTGGACACGGGCCCTTCTAAGTTTCCTGCAAGGCTGCGTGTGTGTGTGTGTGTGTGTGTGTGTGTGTGTAAGCATCTCTTACAATCCTTTGCTAGATAATTCTTTCTTCTTTTTCAACACTGAGTACTTGCCTGCAGTCTATCTGTATAGTTTGGGGTGTTTGATTAAGTTCTATGTCCAAGAGTCTGTTGTCTTAGTTGAAGTTAATTGGATACCTGATTATTGCAACAGCTAGATTAATTTATCAATCTATGATTGAAGTTGAGATTAATTAATCAATCATCAATCAATCAAATCAATTAATCAATCACTTAGTCTTCAAAAATGTAAAAAAAAAAAATCACACTCACATATGGTCATCACAAGTTGCCACAGCACAGAGGGATTTCTTACACTCGCTTAATTGATAAGAAACAATTGACATGAGTATTATGTGGATATGGCCTTTAGATCAATGATAAACTATGGAATGTATGGAAAAACAATACTAGCTGACTATTTTTAAAATATTTTCAGTCTCTCCCCTCCTCCTTCCTCTGTTGCCCCCCCTCTCCCTCATTCAGCCTCCTGCATTTCCCCATTACTTCTTTCTCCCCAATATTTAACCCCCCCCATCCCACCACCACCCCATCCAACCACCCACCCCCTCCTCTAATGATTCCCTCCCTCCCTTCTCCTTCCTATTCTGTACATTAAACATTAGTGGTGGGGGCAATTAGCAGTGCCCCTCTGCACACCTGGCTGATGCATAATATATTTATTGGGCTACTCTCCCTTTCTCGCTCTCTGACACACACATTGGCACTCACACACAGACACACACACTTCTGTTGATGAAAAGGTGACTTTGGGGAAATGGAAAATTTGTGCATATGTGAGGAATATGAGAGCTTTATGCCTCCTGGTCTGACCCTGCATAACCTCCTGAGTTTGAGCTTCAGGCAAGGTCAAAAGTCGGTTGTCTCTGCTTGTTCTTTCAGAATTTGTAATGTTCTATTGATACATTCTCTTAAAAAAATATATTTTTCGGTGGTCAGATAGTTGCTCTGTTTTGTCTGTTTTAGTTGGCCAGGTCAGGAAAACTTTGAGCATGTCTCTGTCTTTACCAATTTACACATTTTAATCTGCGCTTTATATGACCACAAACAGCCAAGGCCCCAAAAATATTTTTTTTATTTTTTCCGTTTTTTCAGATTCATGCATTCATTAATTTTCTGTCTGCTTGCTTTTTGCCCCCTGCGCTAGCGCACACACACACACACACACACACACACACACACACACACACACACACACACACACAATCACCATGGACCCAGACTAATGTGCATTGTCCTCAGAGCGTGGAGTCTTCAACAGAACAAGCTGCTTGTGTTGTGTTCCTTTTTTATTGGACACTCTGCCGAGTCTTTGTAGTGCGCCCCACTATAGGCCTACCAATGCTTCTTTTTAGTGCTGGAGTCTTCAGTTGGTTTTTCTAACTCCTTTTCATTCACCTCCCAGTCAAAAGGCAAGGGCGCCCCGCTGTGAGACATACAATGGAGCGAGAGAGAGCAAGAGGCAGAGAAAGAGATTGAAAGAGTGAAAGCGACAGTGAGAGAGAAAAACTCCATAGTGAATAAGAAAGAATAGAGATGATGTGAAAGAAAATAAGAAGCTGTTAATATTCTTAATTGATTGTTATCTCCATGTTGTGACACATATAAGTATATAAATGTCAATTCAATCTTGACTTTTTTTTTTTTTTTACTTCAAATAATTTTCTCTTTTCAACAGCAGGTTTAGTGTACTGATTTGTTTTACATTAGTTGTCTTATAGGTCTGATGATGTGGCAAATGTTTATTTTAATTTGGGGCAAGTTTGGTTGGCAGTGGATAGACTTTCTGAAGTTATTAGAGCAAATGTGCTCTTCTGTGACAGCACAAGCAGTCTCAGATAAGTCATTGAGTGACTCTACTTGTACTGTGCTGAAACAACAGCAGAGGAAGATGTCTTCTATGTCTGGTCCCTAATAAAAGCTTTATGCCCATATCAAGACAGAATGAAATAGGGAGACAGTGTTGGAGAGAAAGTGGTGGAGCAGAAAGAGAATAAGAGATTGCATGATGACAAGGTGTGTGTTGGTCAGCGCAGGCCAATTTTAAAAATGCAAAAGTACTGTCTGCCTTAGACTCAGAGTTGATAAGCAGTCTGGGGACTAGCACGCCCAGCCTCCTCTCCTCTCCTCCTCAGTTTTATTAGTAATAGGACTTTTTCTGACTGTAAAAAGACTAATTGCTACATTTGTAAAAGTAGTTAAATGAAAAACTAACTGAGATCACAGCAGGAGAGTGACAGCTGTAAATACATTTCATGTTTATTAAGTTTAGCGTCCTGAACCAATGGGTTTGCTCTGCAGAAGTACAATCAGTGGCATCTTTTGTTTTAGCTATACGTTTGTAGCACTTTAGCTTAAATGCACGTTATAGCCTGATCTCATAATGGACTTTGGCATATGAGTATCTCTGTGAGCAAACATAAGCTATTGTAGACTGTGCTGTTGTCAGTGGTAGATTATAGACTAACTTGGAGCTTGGCTACCACCTTCTCCATGACTGAGGCACTCCTACGTTTCAAGCCTTAGATGATTGATTTTTTTTTTTTTATCCTTGGGACTAAAATCTGTTGCTAAGCAATATTGGCAAAAACTCACTGAGGATTGTATCTGTTGCCAGGCAACATTAACTTATTGTACATTATATCAGGAAGCAGTGGGCAACTGTTACGATAGCTAGCTGCTTTCTAGATTTTAAATCTTGAACCTCCAATTTTTACCCTAAAAAGATATACATGACGCAAAGCCTACATTTAACCTCCGTTTTAAAATAAGTTGTAACAAATAGTAACAAAGACGAAAAATCTATGAAAAAATCAATTTAAAGACGTTATTTAGGGTTGTCTCAAAAATGAAAAGTATATTTTGTGTTTGGAATAAGATGCTTGATTATACGTCTACTCAAACAAACAAACAACCAGCCACGCTCCGAGCGCACACGCGCTGTGTGTATATTTTTCTTGTTACTCCCAGAAGGAGCGTGACGAGCGAGTTAATCTGTCCGCCAGCGATGCGGCATGACACAAAGCTGTTTATTTCCCTTTTCCTCTCAGTCTCACGGTCGCTCTCTCTTTCGTTCTCCCTCTCTCTCTTTCTCTCTCCTCCTGTAAAGCCTTATCAAGTTTGTATCAAGCTAAATAATGCCTTAGCGTGAAATTGGTGTCTTCAGTCAAAAAGCACTCCCCAGCCTGTACTACAAGAGAAGGCAATTATGTACCCCTCCCTACCACTCCACCCCCACCCTCCAGCTCTCACTGCTCTTGTTGTTCATGTACCGTGTGCCTGTGCATGTGTGTGTGCATATGCATGAACTCTAACTGCTATAGCTTATAATTTGTCTCAACTGTTCTTGACAGCATTTGAGTCTGTGTTCAGGTTTGGGATCGGTCTTCTAATGGCGAACCTGGTGCCTTTTTATTTGACTTGTGTCTGTAATGGTGAGCGGAGGCTGCTGGGGGAACTTCTAGTTCAGTTATTTCTGGAGCCCTCCCCAGAGTCGAGGTACTCCAGAGGAATGCTCTCCCTCTCCTCCTCCTGCCCTCTCTTTCTCTCTCTGTCCTACTCCTTATCTCTCTCCTCACTGCCCTCCTTCACCTCTCATCCTTCCTCACTGGTCCTTTCATCCTCACCTTTCACTCAACTTTCCTCTCCTCCTCTCACTTCCCTTTTCCTGCTTTCTCCACTCTCTTTATATCTTCCTCTTTCCATTCATTTCTGCTTTACCCCCCACTTCCTTTCCTTTCCTTTCCTTTCCTCACCACGTCTTTTCTGCTATCGATTCCTCTTCTTGCCACACTCTCTCTAACAGACAGAAAAACAAATGTCAGATCAGAGAGGCTCTTTAATCTCAAGCTGTGTTGTTTGGCCCTGAGCATCAACTCTGTGCTTGTCTGAGTGTGTATGTGTAGAAATGAGTGTTCTGCGCTCTCCGGATGTTGAGAGAGGTGAATTAGTTGTGTATTAATAAGAAGCACTTCATTTAAAATGTTTCCTGTTTTTGTATACAGATGACTTCATTCACATTACGTGTGTGTGAGAAAGAAAGAAAGAGAGAGAGAGAAAACAAGAGCATGTGTGTTTATATATGTCATATATTGTTGAGGGTATGTTCAGGGATGTTGGTGAGGTTGCATAGCAACTTAGTTGGACAACATAGCATGGTTTAAAACCACATTGACCTCATGTACAGCAAGATACTGAAAAGTGGTGCGAGGGACAAAATGGGTAAAGAGATGAGGGTAGTTGGGATGGAAGTACAGAAGCCAGGATGGCAGAAAGAAAAAGTAGTGATGACTGAAAGTATGAAATAGCAAAAAAAAAAACTAAATCAGATAGTTGCAACATCCAGGAACAAAAGAGAGGGAGAGGAAGAGAAAGTGATAAGAGGAGAAGAAGAGAGGGAAAGAGCAGAAGAGAGAGAGACAGAGAGACAGCGGAGAGAAAAAGATAGACAGGGCGATGAAGCTTGTCCGCCAGGCTTTGTGTTGTTGTTTCTCTCTGCCATCCATCTAAGCCCTCTGCTACCTCTGTCCCTTTACACACACTCTCACAAACAAAAGCATGTACACACACACACACACACACACACAGACACACGCACACGCTGTCCCAAACCTCAGACTGGCCTGGTGTTTCTGGCCAGTGGCTCAATGCTTGGGCTGTGTGTCTGCATGTGTGTTTATGTGTTTTAAGGCTGTTTTGTTCAGAATGCAGGCAGGCAGAGAGAGCGGTTTTACTGCTGATAAAAGTATTTGGTTAATCAGCTTCTGTCCCCGTCCCCTGACTAGAAGTGTTTGCGTGTGTGTGTGTGTGTGTGTTTGACACAGGCCATTGAAGTTGGGGGGCTCCCGGGGGGCGGGCTGGGGATGGAGATTGGCATCAGCTCTCGGCCAGTAGCGTCACAAAGTCGTTCCTGAGGGACAGGAAGGGCAGCCAATGAGAGTGTCCCTCTGGAGCTATAGGGAGAAAGCGGGTTTGGGAGGGGAGGTGTGTGTGTGTGTGGGGGGGGGGGGTTGGTTGGAGAGGGGAAGTAAGAGGGGGAGAGGGAGTAAACACAGAAAGGGACGAGGGAGGAAGAAAAAAGGAGTGTCTAGGATGAAAAGGAGAGACAGACAGATAAAGACAGCGAGTGAGAGAGAGTCGGATGACAATTACCCTCTTGACTTCTGTCCAGCACCAGTTGTCAATCAGCCTGCCCCTCTGGGAAAAGAACCAGCCTATCATTGGCTACACTGACCCACATCCCGCCTCTCTGGGCCGCCTGGCCAATGTGTGATTGGCCACGGTGACCCGTTCGTCAAAGAGATCTAGGAACACCAGAGCCTTGGGCTGCCTTGGGAATAAGTGGCCCTGATACTGTGCATGCATGCATGTGTTGTTTAGGAGAAAAAAAGACAAAGGGGTTTCTTATTGAGGCTATAACTGCTTTCATGGGACAGAAGAGAAGAAGACGGACAAAGATAGAAGGGGAGTAAGTGGGAATGTGGTAGAAGAGGGGAAATGTCGAGGGAGGTGTCGAAGAGAGATAGAGATGTGAGAGAGGCTAAAGAGAGCAGGAAAGACAGAGGGACAAATAAGAAATTGGAAAAAGGATGACGTAGAAAGACGGATGTTAGAACAAAGCATGGACAGTGTGCAGTGGTCAGAGCAGAAACACTAAAGAGATGGAGGACAATAGTGGAGAAAGATGTCAGGAGATGGGTAATGAACAAGGGGAGGCAGAATGGAGAAGTAAGGGAGCGATAGATCGGAGAGGTAGAGAGACGAGTGGAGAGAGAGGTGCACTGTTGTACTGCTTTGTAGTACTGTGTGTGTGCGTGTGGGTGCTTACGTGTGCATGTGGATAATTAATGACAACAACAACTGTGTAAATATTTGTTTATGATAACATCATCATGATGCAGAGGCATAACTTCACTTCGCCTCCTTTCTTTTCCTTTCATTTCCTTTCCTTTCCTTTGCTCTCCTCTCCTCTCCTCTCTTCTCCTCTGATGTAGTCTAAAACTAAAATTGGAGCATGCAATACAGCAGTGGCTTGCTGTTGTGTGTGAGGCATTATCTGCCAACTTTAGTATAGTTAACCTGCTTTTCGATTATGAGTATTTTATTTACACTTCTTCAGAGGTTGGGTGGAAAGGGTGTGGAAAGTCAGGAACATATGTGTACATATACCATCCATCAGGTGTACTTTACATAAAAGATGCCACTTCTTTTTAAAACATTTTCATTGTATAAGCTTGGAATAGCTTGCCTGTTTTTTGTGTGTGTTCAACAGAAGGCCTACTTTTTCTAGAATCAGGTGCTGTGTCTGAAAATGTAATCAATTACCCACAATCTTAAACCCATGTGTCAATATGTGCAGTGTATTGCTTAAATTAGACACACACTACAGATGGAGCTCATATCATTCCTGGGCTTTATGGTGGCTATAAGTGAGCTCAAGGACTTCATGCGTTCAACAAACAGTTCTGAATAATGTGGGTGGGAATCAAATCATCATATATTTTACCAGGCATTTAAATGAAAATTGCTCTTTTTGCTTGCACTTGCAATAAGAGGCAGTCTGAGCAGTGCAATTTTATGCCAAAATGCATGCCACCTAATTTGAAATACAATATATTAGTTATGATTTATTATTTGTGTGGAATTTGAAAATGTTGTGACAGGAGCAACACATCCTTATAAAAAACCGACAGTATAGGTCTAAAATTTAGGCCAAGAAAAATGACCTATAGTTACTTTTATGCCATCTGTAAAACCGTTACAAATCACTGTTAAAAAATAATGATGTTTTAAGGTGTGACAAAGCTCTGGTTAAGGTCTGGTTAGGTTTAGGCACAAAAGCACCTGGTTATGGAAAGATCATGGTTTGGGTTAAAATAATCACCTGAAAGGTGGTTTATACTTACGCAACCTACGTCGTCATGGCAACAGTAAACACCACCCCATTATGTTTTTTAAAAAAATGTCCCCACTCGTGGTTGGAAACATTGACACTTGCGGGTGGAAACGGGAAGCGAACAGTGGTCTCCTGCAGCAAAGTCCACTTTTTGCCATCTAACTATCTAGCCATCCAAAATCATCTTATGAAGTCACCTTATACTGACGTCATCTGAACTGCGTCACTTCGCTGGTTCATAATTACTACGGCTGCTAGATGGCGTATACGTAACGGGCTGGACAGGAGATGCAGTTCTGTGTCAGATGTACTGATCTTATCATCTGTAGATTCTCACTGATGGCGTGCGTCCTCAGGGTGCTGCTCACTCACTCAACTTTAGATTTAAAAAGTGTAACAAACAATAAGATTATAACTAAATTCTCATGGCAGATTTGATTTCAGCTTTAAAGGTCAAAGATGTCATTTATAATTCCTGTATGTTTTTCACCTGGAGAATTGAGACTGGTAGTGGGATATTCTGCATTGCAGATTCTCATACTGGGACCTGTTTTGCGTATGCATGTAAATGTGTGTGTGTTTTGTCACTGTGGACACCGTGGTATAATTGCGTGCCTGACTGTCTAATGAACCGTAGCAGCCCATTACAATGCAGACAAGTGTGTGGTTTTGGGTTGGACTTTGGTAGTGCTTACTGTTTGTGTGTGTGCTTGCATCTGATTGTTTATTGTGTAGTCTTGCAGGTGTGGCTGACACTGTTTATTGAATGTTGTCTTGGCTTTGTGTGTGTTTGCACAGACGGATAATGTGGTTCCCCTCTATGCTGCTTTTTTAATGCTCCTAGCTCCAGTAGCGTGCCCCTTGCTGCTTGGGAGAATATCTTAAGGTGTGCGTGCACGCGCACACACACACACACACACACACACACACACACACACACACACACACACACACACACACACACAATAAAAATGATTTAAGCCAACCGATAAAACTAAAACTCTGTCGTTAACTGTTGTATCATGTCTGTAGCTCAGTTCCACCCAAAGTTTAACTGTTGAAGGAGTAGCGCTTTCTCTAAATGTGACAACAAAACATCACTTTGTCTTTTTTCTTGACATTCCCACTGTCTGCCGGCCCCTTACGCCAATCAGTGGAAATTACCCAGGCAGCCAAATAAACTCAAATAATCCACATTTATATTCATGTTGTGAGACTGTGTTTATGAGAGGTACTTCAACCTTAGTAAGGATTTAAAGTACACCCTGCTTCAAAAGCAGTCACTTCTCTACTGTTCTCATTAACGGTAACAGCATCTGCCGAAATGCGCATCTAAAACACACATTTGATAGACTGAGGTGTCTCAGGGGTTAACAAAAGGAACAGTACACTTCTATGATTGTTAGAGGATTGTTGCGCATGGTTTATAAACTTAATTGTTGTGTGTGTGCAAGTGTGTGTATAAATGCTCCCAGGATTCCCAGCAGCATCCTGTTTGCTTTGTGTCACACACACTCACACATATATCATGCTCCGGGGTTTTTGTTTGTGCTCAGTTTGAGCAGTGTGTATGTGATGTTGTTTAGAGCAGATTGTTTGATCTCTAGGCCTCTGCTGTCTCAAAAATTATTGGCTTCCCTACAGGTAAGCTATTTTTCTGTGTGTGTATGTGTGCTTGTGGCCACGTTACATAGGGCAGGGACATACCAGCTAAAATGAGTATCATTATTAATTGTCAAGTTTAGCTCTGTAACAATAAATGTAATAATAAATACACGTGTATGCACTTCTGCAAAATTCTCTGTCCTTATACAGTCGACTGTTTTCAGTAGGGGTGTAATGGTTCGTGCGGTACAGGATGCTCAGTATGTAACTTTCCTCGGTTTGGTATTCTCTGTGACCATTCTGTCAAGATAGTTAAATAATCCACTTATTCCAATGTGCGGAATAATAATTCTAGAGTGCAAGTTCCACTCAGAACGTTCTGGCGGCGCACCACTTAGCTGTAACATGCTCATGGATGTATGCTAGCTGGCTTAGCCAAATTAGCCTGGTTACCCTGGTTACCCTGGTTACCCATGCTCATGTAATGTCACTGCCATCATTATTATTAAAAGACGTGCCATTATCCCTGTTTTTAAACAATACCATGCTGTCCCCCTCCCCTCTCTGTGACGATCAGCTTTTCACTCCACCTTTGAGTGAAGCCTTTTGGAAAACAACTATAAACACATTTTATTTCTGACGTGGTCAGACAGCACGTCGAAAGAATCAGCTCTGTGCAACCATAAATCAGCATAAACCAGTTGTCAGCAAGTGTCCTGACTTCTTGCAAGAAACAGAACGGTTGTTTTCTTTTTCCACTGCAGCACAACTAAACTATTTCAGT
Source organism: Scomberomorus guttatus (assembly GCA_038419695.1). Classification (NCBI taxonomy): domain Eukaryota; kingdom Metazoa; phylum Chordata; class Actinopteri; order Scombriformes; family Scombridae; genus Scomberomorus; species Scomberomorus guttatus. The sequence continues at coordinate 7,980,130 of CM076453.1, forward strand.
AATAGTTTTCAGCCATTGTTGGATGTTTACATGTTTCGAAATAAAGGACTAAAATATTATCTTCTACCTTTCTTTTTTTCTGCTGTACCGAAATTGTACCGATCCGTGACCCCAAAACTGAGGTACATACTGAACCGTGAATTTTGTGTACTGTTACACACCTAGTTCTCAACAAATGACAGCCTGTCTGAGGGAATTATTTACTGAACATACATACAAGTTAAAACCTGAAACATGACTCAGCAAAAGTACCCCTAAATGTTTTTGCAAAGAAAAAGACAGAAGGCGACTTCCTCTGAATTAGCAAGTGTCAGAAAACAAACTGTTCTTCTGTTTGAAGACATTGAAGTATATCCTTTGGCAGATGAGCGTTGGTTCTTAAAGGAACTGCATGTCCACACAGGTGTCTTAATAGTCTCAGTACTATGTGTGCATGTACAGACAGTGCTTGATTGACATTTCCCAGACCCCTCTGCTTTGTTGCACCTGTTAGGGTGGGGCAAATTACACCTTTATCATTCTTGTTAGTGCATGGCTTTTAGTGACATCACATAATTTCCATCATAGTTCTGCCCATTTTCAACCTCAGCGGAGATCTAATCAACCAGAATAAGTTAAACACTGGTACATTTAAGCTTGACACGCCAGGGGACTCGGTACAGGTCGCATTACTGGAGACAGGTGGAGCTTACTTATTCAGAGTAATTAATAGGCCAAGCACCAGCTGCAGTATATAACTTCTGTCACAGTTAAACATTGTTATGATCAATAAAGTTGGTTGTCTCCGTGAGCAGCTTTGTGACAGATAAAATCCCATCTGATATTATTACTGATATCTTAAAAATAAGAAAACTTCTCTTACAAATTGACACATATTTTGCAGTATTTTGTAAAAATTTAGCAGGCCTCTTTAGCAGCCTTCAACTCTTTGTGCCTCAGAAATGATAAGCTGTGCTAATGGGTTATTTTGTGAGTGACTGTATGAAACTCGCCCGTATGTGCCTGGTCATTAATCGGCTTACTGTGCCAATTTACATCCCTCAAACTAGAGGCCTTAGGGTGACGGGAAGTGAGATGCACTGAAGGGGAGACAGAGATGGAGAAATACACATTAGTTGAATGTCATATTAATTAGATACCTTGAATACTTTTTCCTCACATACGCACTCTTCCCCACATGTACTGACATTCACATGCTGGGCTCTCTCACAGTATATTTTTCCTAATGGTGTACCTTCACATATACACACACACACCTGTACATACACACACATATACTTGGACATTCCCTCCTTTTATGTATACTGTATGTGTAAGCATGCTCAGCCCTTCCCACACAATCACACATACACCCCCCCACCGACCCCCTGGTGTGTTCAGGGTTCACAGTAACGGTGTGTGTGTCTCTAAGGGGGGACAGAGGGAGGATATGGGAATCTAAATAAAGCTTTGTGGGCTTGGCTAATGAAACACACTGTATTCCCTACAGTCTCATCAGGAAAAATGTGCTTTTATCAGAGGCAGGGCTACCAGTGCATCTAGGTCTTTCTACAACACCCAAACTCTGCATAACTACCAAAAGAAAATGGTTTTTATCATAGTTTCACCTTTTTCTATTTGTCAGGGAAAAAATTAGAGACTCCCTGTCACAACAAGACCAGGGATGCTCAGTTCAAGCAGAGTGTGGTCACAGTGGGGAACATTGCTTGTCAGAAAGTGAACCCTTTGATTCAAATCTCTTTAAGTGACACAGATGCCTCTTTTCACGTAGAATCCAGAAGATACTTCCTCCTTTCTTAAAGCCAGTGAGGCTTGCATAAGCTTGTCAGGATGCTGAGCTTTTGTGTTGTGCTCTGACACAGTTACCTCGCGATGCAGCTGGATTGGCGAGATCACGCGAGTATCCATCTTGTGGGGTTTCAAGTTATGCGCTATCAGCGTCCTATGAGGATTCCTGCGTGATCTTGTGAATCCAGCTGTCTCTTAAGGTAAGACGGTGATAGACAGATGGTTCATCCAATCACCTGCCAAGTATTTTTTTGAAAGCACCTGCCCTTTTCCAAACAGTTTCCAAGGACGACTTCTCAGATGGTTCGTGTGTAACAAACCATCTGGTGTATCAGCTTACTGAAACAGGTGATGTGGCATAAAAGGTTGCTTGGAACTAGGATTGTCCAAAATTTGCATGGCTGCATTTTTCTACCTCAAATAATGTGTCAGTATTGTGTAAATGCCTTTGCACTGCATGTTAAAGATAGTGAAGGCATCATTTATATAGCACTGTATTAATCAATCCAACCCAAGTCAGTGCAGAAAAATGTGTGTGAATAATGTTTTCTACACTTTTTACATAAAGATTACTCTCTCAAAATAACAGACATCAACTACATTGTATTTGATGTGTTGAAGCAGTGCTCCATACTCACTCAAACCTTAGCACTAAAGCAGTTTCAACTTAAATGCGTGTATCCATAGAACCACAAGTTACTATTAAACATGTTTTAATTGTGAAGTGATATGCTATAGGTATTTTTGGAGGAAAACCCCTTTTTATTAGCTCAGATAAAGTACTTTGTTTTTCTTCTGGTTTTCTCTTCTCATACCTTCTCTCATCTGTTTCGGTCTGCTGTGTTTGGCAGACATGTTAGTCATGTTGGGAGGTCCCTATCCGCGCCGGGTTCTGTTCAGGCAGACGCACAGCCTTCAAATCAAACTCCTGTGTGTGTGTTTCTGTCTCAAGTGCATACTGTATGTCTGTGTGTGCATATGTGTTTGTCCAGGGATCCATTAGTCCGTTATTATTGCACTGTGGTCCACATCTGGCCTTCAGAACCAGCTCCAGCCCAAGATTCTCCAGGGGGATTTTTAGTTCAGGTCCAAATGCTCAAATTGTTACCCAGGTTTTGATCCATATTCTATATTTTATCAATCTAGAATGATATTTGAAGACACTACATGATCACATTAAGAGATTAAAGATGAAATATGTTTTTGGTTGCTGTTGGACAGTGCCTCAGCATCTCTGTTAGTGTTGTAGTGTATGCCTGCTATGCCTTGAAGCACCTCAGAATGTGTGCGCGCGTGTGAGAGAGAGAGAGAGAGAGCAAGAAAGGAAAAGAGATTTCATTTTTATCTTTTTCTACAATTGCCTGCAAGTTATGGGAGGAGCAACACTTAGCTTGTGTATGTTTTTGTGGTGAAGAATAAACAAAGCAGTTTGCACTTTGCAGTAATTCTAGATTTTCTCAATATTTTTGTGCAAGAAACACTGCAAAGTAATTGTTGTTTTCATATTAATCCCTGCCCTGGGCCCAGTTTTGGTTCTACTTTAAGTACAGCACTAAAGTAGTTCTTTTGATGTCATAATTATGCACACTTTGTCCTCCAGTCTCTCTATTGACACGGCCTCTCTGTAATATACAGTAAAGCTTAGATGAAGAATGCTACCAAAAGGCCTAAAACCTTAAAACTTAAAGCCATAGTTTCATGGACCACCAGTTAATAAATTCTTACACTAATAAATCATACATTATTTGAAGTAAAAGTGGGATAATAATTTTGTAAGCAAACAAAAAAGTGTCAATTTTAGGACATCTTAGCACAAGATCCTTATGCTAATGTCCAAGCAAACATAAATGTTCTCATACTCGACTAGTCTTGTGGGTTCGACATGTAGAACTTTACACACCTCACAATCTGAGACAGCAGATTTTTCTGTAAGAATAGTGCCAGTTTGTAGTTGTTGTAGTTTTAATGGACTACATTAACCACCAGGGAAAGCTAAACATCCATATAAGAACCAGGTTCTTGTTTATGGTTACTTTTCCTCATGGTTGTTCTGCACATACAGTATATTTGGCTTTGCATATGAGTTAAACTGTGGGAAGGCACACCTCAACACTGTTTTTATTTTTAAAAGGAACACTTCACTGATTTATAACTTCTTGTTTTCATTTGAGTTTTTGGCTCAGCTTAAATGTGAGGATGGGGTGGGTCAAGAGGGACTTGACGAGGATATGGAGTGAGGAATATGAGGAGAGGTATAAAAAGTTGGGGGTGGGGGTCACAGGAGAGAGCAGGATGAGAGCAAAGGATTTTCAAAGATCAGAGAGAGGTGAGTAAGTGAGAAGTAAGGAATCGTGTGGTGGGGAGGAGGTGTACAGGAAACCCCATTGTGTGGTGGTTCTAGCCATTTCCTGTTTGTGTGCCAGCTGTACTTCCCTCCTTCCTGTTGTACCCAGGAAGTCAATGTCACATTCCAGCTCTGATCGACTCTCTGTGTGTGTCAGACAGATCTCAGGACATTGTCTTCTTGGTCATACCTGCGTGTTTGTTTCTTCCCTGGTCTATTTTTAGGGGAACATAAATTAACAGAGGGTAAACATTTTCAGAGTCAGGTACATGTATAGAAATATATGCATAGAATGGATACACAAATTGCAGACTCCAGTAAAACAGTAGTGGTCATGGTTTGAACTTTGAATCCAACATTGGGCAGACAAAGGGGAGCATAAAATTAATTTAGAAAACCTACTGAGACTTCTAAAAACTTCTAAACTTATTATAAAAAGACTCCTCAAACCAGTTAGTGTTGTACTTTTATTACACTCAAACTCATTTAGTCTAAATATGTCCAGACCTGTAGGGTCAGATGTACAGTATATGACATTCTACCTCTGTAGGTGTTTTGAAATGATGTTGAGCCCCATTTGGTCTTCACCTCTGTCTTTTTGTCTTGGCTCTGACCTTTTTGGGCGCTGTCTTGGTATGTAACATCTGATAGTCCATGTAGAAAACGGAAAAGGGTTTGCTTGCCGACATACAATAAATACTAAACACACTTTCTCATTTCTCTTTCTCTCGCTGTTCATCTTCCTTTTTCCTCAGCGGTAGAAGAAGGGGAGTCTTCAGAGTGTGGAGGGACCTGGGATGAATCAACTGTCCAGACGGGTTAGTGTACAGACACATGCACACACGTACACACTCATGCACACACACTGATATTGTAATAGAGTTCCAGCCAGCTGTCAGATCCACACAAGAGGCTAAAGTGTATACATCTCTTACACAAACACACAGACACACAAACACACAATTTGTAATATCAATTCCACATGGTTTATAATGGCCTGCTCAGAGGGATATCAAGGAGATGAAGGGGGGAAAAGATGGAGAGATGAAGTGAACACAGAAGGAATTGGGATGGAGGGATTGGTGAAAGTATTAGAAGAAGGAAAAATCATATACGAGAGAAAGGAGGAGATGTGAAAGAAGGAATGAGAGGGAGATGTGGAAAGAGACAGCACTTACTGGTCTCTGGAGTCGGACTGAATGGAAAGAGAGATGACAAAGGGGATATGGAGAGAGAGAGAGATGGGTGGAGGGGGGACAAGAGAGAGATTTGTGTGCTTTTTCACTACTCTCTGTGGTCTGGCGATATCCTGGGAGGAAGTTAGAGAGATGGTAGGGCTTTGCTTTTCTTTTTGTCCTTTTCTTGGATTTTAGTTTTTCCTTGCGGTTTCTCCAAACCAACTGCTTCATTTCTCCCTCTCCCTCTCCCTTCTCCTCTCGCTTGTTTCCACCCTAAGATGGAAATTTGAAATTATCCTTACTTGCCCTTTTGCCTTGATGGAAATAGAACAACTGAACCAACTGTTGAAGTTAATGTATGAAATGAAAAACAATGTATATCTCAAAAGAATTCCCTGGATTTGGTTTTATTTAATGGACTTTTGCAGGCACAAGATACAACTTTAAACGACTACAAGGGGCATTTGGATTGTCATTGTTCCTTTATGATTTAAAGAAAGCACAAAGTTATTTGATGACAAGGACAAATTAACAGCCTCCTTCCCTGGTCAGGCTTTTGAGCTCAGCAAAACTGCAACAAATAATTATTTTCCTGATCAATTAATCTACTGATTATTTTGATTAATGCTTTGTATTTTCCCACCAATAGTCCAAATTCAAAAGATCTACAGTTAACTATCATAGAAAGTTAAAAAAATCTAAAAATATTCACATTTGCGAAGCTGGAACCAGAAAGTTATCACTGTGTTTGCTTTGAAAATACTCAACGATTAACTGAGTATCAGAATTTTCTGTTGATTGACTAATCAATTTCAGCTCTAGCTTCCAAGAGTAACATTATTAGTGGGCATATTTTTGAGAAATTCTTTTAATCAGTATCACAACTGCTGTAGTGAGTCAAAGATTCCAGGGTGAAAAATGGTGCATCTGCTGGGTCCATATGCCAGCCCTGGCACAACTACATAGATTAGTGATTGATTGATTATTTTTCTGTCATTAGTGCTTAGTAAAGATCAAATTACAAATTTTCCAAATGATGGCAAAAACAGTTTGACTACTGTAGGTGTTTGCCAGCTGTAGCTAGTTTTTCTGCTCTGGTTTGCAGCCTATCAGAGAACAGTTAAACATTTCCTCTGACTAGATCCCAGCAGGGAAATAAGATACTGCTGAATGTGGTAAATATGCAGTTATCTCTCTCTCTCTGCCTCTCTTGCCCTGTCTCTCGCTCAGCTCTACAGGGATAGAAGGATAGGAAAGTATGACCCTTGGGGTGTCTATGACGTGCTGAACCCTCCCATCCTTGGCCCCCCTTCCTCAGACCTGTGCTAACTCTCCTCCAGGGGCTGCTGTACGGGTCTACGTCTGTGTGTGTGTGTGTGTCTGAGTGTGCGTGTTAAGGGGGGTGCTGACTGAGGTCCTGGGTGGCTCACTAGAACTGCTGTGTGTGTCAGTTCCTGCAGGAAGTTAGAGTCCCATGACACGCACACACACGCACACACACCTCTATGCTATCTCACACGCCTCTTCCCATAAAAACATACTGTCCCATATTCCCTTACTCAGCCCCTCTTTGAATTTGGACTTTACCGTCAATTCCCAGCCAAGGAAACTATAAAAGAAGGAACGGTCATTACGTCATTGTGTAGCGTGTGAGCGCACATTGGTGCCACACTTCAAAGCTCTCGGCGCAGTTAGCGTAGTGGTGAATGGGTAGACCACTCCATCTCTCCCCTCTCAGTTTCACACATCAATCTGGGTGATGGAGGCACCGGCATTGTGGTGTGTTGTTATTTAGCTAATGTTTCATGTGTTTTCAAGGTACATTTAATTTGATTTGTAGGTTAATTCAGTAATTTATTTGGATGCAAGTTATGTTAATGGACTGGAGCTTCTTATGCATATGTGACTGAGGTTAGTAACAGACTAATGTTAGTAGGTTAGCTAAACTGTGATAAAACCTTAACTAAATTAACTCTATGTATAATAATAATAATAATAATAATGTAATGTAATCTATAGTTTTTGATATGGTGACCAGGCGTTGGGTAGATTAACCGCAGCAGGGCATCAGACAAGTTCGTTGTTTAAAGTTTTTCTTAAAGTTTCTGATAGCCATGAAATGTTTCTTTGTTGTTTTACAGCTAAGGGTTAGTTTATAGCCTACCAATGCACAATTAATAATCAGAGGTTTGTAAACATTTCATTTGAATACATGATATTCCCATAACATCAGCTATTATTAGCCCTGTCAATCATCATAAAGCAGCCTCTGGATCGAAATAAAAGGAAGAGAGAAGGAATGCAGAATACAGATTTTGTTAACAATATTTATTTATCTTAAACATCAAGGAGAGAGCATTTTAATTGACTCACCATGAGCCCTGTACAGTATGCCTATAATCATCATCTGGATACTATTTGGAGACCAACAGCAAATAAACAAATGCACACATTTCGAAAAGTCAGTCAGGATTCTCTGAAGTGTGTTCTTTCATTTGGTAGAGGCATTTCTTCATCAAAGGTCATACGACGTAGATATGTTGGGTTTAAGTGTGCTTCTCTATGCATCTCCCATAGACTTCAGTAGAACTGTTTATAGTTTCCTTGGTCCCAGCATCCTCTGCATCACTTTTTCTTTCTGCATGTTTCTTTCTGCCCATCTACTGTATGTCTCTGTGTCTCTTTCTCTCTGTGTCTGTCACTCTTCATCTGTACCTTAACCTTTTTACTGTTTATCATATTAGAGGATGGGTGTGTGTGTGTGTGCGTGTGTGTGTGTGTGAGTGTAAAGGAGCAAGAACTGCTGTCTAACCGTTATTCAAGCAGATTAAAAAGAAAAAAGACCTTGTTTCCTTTACTCCTTGGGAGATGGTGTAGACAAGGACGGGGCGAGAAAGAGAGGGAGAGAGAAAAAGAGAAAGAGAATGGAGAAATATACCTTCCCATACTGCCATTAAATTCATAAGCTTCCACCCCTCCCCTCTCCTTTCTCCCCTCTCTTTTTCTGTCTCCCTGTCTCTCTTTCGCTTACTCTGGAAAATGTGTGTTGAGTTTGGAAAGACCCACGGGAGGGAAGGCGGAGGGAAGTGGGAGGGTGACTCGGAAGGGAATTGCATCGAGCCAACCTATTCTCCCCGACTCCTACATCTCCTCCTTTCCTTTCCTCCTCCTCCCTCTGTCTCGCTGGCCTTTCTGCCCCAGAGAGGAGCCCTATGAGGCCGAAGGTGCCCTATCACCCTCCGGCTCTCCTTCCTTCTGCCGCCCCTCAGTGGGACAGAAAAACAACTTGTCCCCTTCCTCTCTTGTTTCCTCTCTTGTTCCCTGGCTCCCCCAGTGTGCTGGGAGAATAAAAAGAGCAAAGTTGCCAGGGATAGAGAAAGGATATGAGAGAGAGAGAGAGAGAGTTGGAAGGGAAGGTAGCAGTAGAATGTCCCATTCAGTCTTCATCATACTCTTTCTCAATTCTTGTCTGACAGCCTACTGTAGACCGCACAAACACATACCCACATACACACACTTACTGTTTCTCTTGGATAACATATCCACAGACACACAGTCACATACAGAAAGAGTCAGTGAGTCATCATGGAAAAGGTTTGTCAGGTCCCCAAGCTGAAACTGAGAAACTGAGACCCGCTGCATTATTGTTATTCACAGCTTACGTACTCGTGTGTGTGTGTGTGTGTGTGTTTGTGTGTGTGTGTGTTTATGGGTGTGTGGGGACACAGACGCGACTGGCCAGAAAGTTGCCTCCACATATCAAATGACAAAGTATCCAGACTGTGTGTTTCTGTGTGTTTGAACATAGGCGGATCAATTCAGTTTACATTTATGCAGTTTTCAAAGTCAAATGTCATTGAAACTCCCAACAAAACCAGGAAATAACAAATGCAAATGTTTGTCACTTCTAATCCGTCCAACCTACTACAGATGCTCAGGTTTGCGTTGGTGGTGGTGGCTTGCGTCAGGTACCGACTGTACAAATACTCCTAATGATGTTGCGACTCGTGTTGCGGTCCAGCGTTTCAACCCTATATTTTTTTTGACGGAGCCCTCTGTGTTGGCATCCCCACTGCATTGATGGACTGCCCTCATTCAAACGAATGGGAGGCTGCCTTTTATTGAGACAATGTTAAAGTCATCTGAAGGCGACATTACATTTTTAGTTGTCTTGTTTTTGTGTTACACATGGTTCACTGGAGTGTGGTGTAATCATTTTGAAAAATGTCAGCAGAGTCTAGTGTAACAACTCAGAATCTTTCGTTAAACACAACAACAGGTGAACATACACTGTATGTATTATATAGTTGTAATTTAGTAGCAGAGATGCACCACAGTAACATGCTATTCTAAGCCACTGGATACTTTATTGTAGGTCATCACCTGAAACCTGCAAAGGTCAGAGGTTCAAGGATAGTTTGACCTTTGACCCTGGCTTTACCCAGCGTCTGTTTCAGAGCCTTTTATGTTTGTGTAATTTGTAGAACGATAACAAACTGCATATATATGATACAATTATAAAAAATTGAAAGAAGGGGGAAAAAAGTGAGTGTGAGGTAAATCACAAAATGCTTCAAAACTAAAGGAAGTGGGGTAAATGTTTTAGAGGAAAAGTAAAAGAATATGTCACAAATGTGGAGTGGAGAGAATGAAAAAACATTACAGGCAGTATCACTTGTTCTCCTGGTTCACTGTAATATCTTTATTATGGCCAGAGCTGAGAAAAACAGGACACTGGCCCTCTCTTTCCTTCTCTCTCCCTCTCTCTCTCTCTCTGTCTCTCTTCCTCTTCCTCTATCCGTCTCTCACCGCTACCCTCTGGAGGTCCATAATGTAGTTTTAATTTCCCCAAGGCTACCACAGGAAAACAGTTCCTGTGTGTGTGTGTGTGTGTGTGTGTGTGTGTGTCTGTGTGTGTGTGAGAGAGAGAACTATTATTGCCTGCTTGTGACAACGCACAGTGCATCTGTGTTTTTGTCTGTATTGCAGCATTTAAGCCCTTTGTTTGTGCGTGTGTGTGATTTTTGTTGGGGTGTGTGCATGCACCAAAAATTCAAATAAGTGAGCAGCTGTCAACTTGTTTGTGAGTATGCTTTTCTGCCGATCTGCGTGAGTCTGTGCATTGCATGTGTGACTGATTTTTTTTTTTTTGTGTGTGTTTGTGTATATATACAGTGTGTGTTTGTGTGTCTTTTCTGCTTCCTTCCATGACGTGAATGACTCTTTCATCATCCTGTTTCCAGACATTGGTGTTGGGTGCTCTCTCCCTTGCCGCAGCACTTCCCAGGGGTCTGTGTGTGTAAGTGTGTGCATATGTATCTGAGTGTGTGTATATCTCTGTGTGTGTGTGTGTGTGTGTGTGTGTGTGTGTGTGTGTGTGTTTGTGTGTGACTGGTACCTCTGTGGCTCAGCAGATCTCCTCCCAGGGGGGAGAGAGGCCTTGTATTGTGAAAACACACACACACAGGCAATGGTGGGGGAAAGAACATGAGGTGGGAGGCAGAGGGGAGGAGGTGAGGAGAGATGGCTTCTTTATATAGCCACCTAACACACACACACACACACACACACACACTAACAAACAGTGAGACAGAGGGTGAGAAAGGGGTGGGGAGTCATTCTCCTGAGAGCGAGAGAGAGCAGGCCTGTGTTGTTGTGTCCAGCTGCACCTGTTCAGCCTGTGTGTGTCAGTGTGCATTTGAGTGTGCACTCTGTGCCAAATGTGTCCACCATTCTTTGTATCTGCCCACTTCTCAACATTTTGAGCTCAAGTAGGTGGGGCATTGTCTAACCAACAGCATCTTCTCACTGTAATATTGTGTTTAAATGGAGTTTTTTTTTTCAGCCACATTTGATAAATACAACATACACACTTACTTGCCAGTGAGGGTAGACTCCAAAATTACCATAAAGTTGAATCAACACATCTCTTAAACATTTTTCTCTAGAAAATAACATTACAACCTTCATAGAGGGAGAATTTATTGCAGGGCTGTTGTATCAGACTGCACTTATTTAGCTAGGCGTACATAGTTAAGATAGATGGATGCATGCTTCTGAGAGGACGTGTGCATTCCAAACTTGCACCAATAATTAATTAAAGCTAAAAAGCCTTTTTTTTTTTTTACAGAAGACATTTTGACATGTTTCAGATCAGAGAAAATGGCATGTATGTGTGAATAAAAAAAAATCAATTCAGATGTTTCAGGGTCCTGGTATGGCTTACTGGGACACTCAAATGGAACAGAGCCATCGTTAATGTTATTAGTAACACCTGTGCTTTTCTTACTATGAACAGCCAAAGTCTGCCTTGAAAAAAAAGAGCCTATTGGGCAGCTTTTATATGTTACTGAGTAACAGTAGTTGCAGTGCTTCCAAAGCATGTGTGTGAAAAACACTAAGAAAAAAATAATTGAAGGCACTGACAGTTCCACACTACACCCATGTGTAGACATATTAAAGTGACAACCTCTAGGGCTGTGATGCTCACTATACAAGCCTCCAGCAAAAAGAAAAAAGAAAAAAAAAGATCCCACCCATTGGGCAGCTCAAGCAAGCCATGTGATGCAGATCTGATTTAAAACTCATGGCTTATTTGTGGCCCCTGCTGAAGGTGGTGGTGCTGAGCCAGGTGCCTGTGAATCCTGGTCCAATGTGGAGTGTGATGTGGAGCAGAATGAAAGCCTTGTGTTGGGACTGTTTGGTTTCTAAACATTCAGTTGGAAGCTCCACACACACCTTTTCCCACCTTTTGATGCCTGTTTTAGGTTCACACAGACATAGATGTATGTGTGTGTGTGTTTTATGTGTGCTTGGCAGACAGAGTGTGTCCCAGACAGGCCACAGTACCAGCCTCTGGCTGCCAAATCTAACACTTGAATAACTACTTTACCTTTGCAGTATTACAGTATGTTTTATTCCCCTTTTACTCTCCCTCTAGCTCTGGCATTCTCTTTCAGTGCACTTCTATCACCCTGGGGCAGTTCAGGAACATTTCCCAGAGTTCATTAGTTCCCTAGTTTTCTTCCCACAGGATATATAGAGATGTACGGTGGTCATGCTGACTGTGTGTGTTTGATTTTTGGTGTTCCACTTTGTGTCTACACTAGCTTATCTTGGCAACTGCTCACAACAGTGCCATGAAACCAAACTCAGACTGTGGGATGGAGAGTGTCCATGTTTAGTCAGCTTGGGTCCAGTGTCTGAGGTTCTAGTTGGGTTTATATTCCATTTTTAGGGGAAGGAAGGGACAAAACACTCTTTCTAGGTCTGTCTCTGTCCTATCCAGTATGTTCGGTAGGGCTTATTATCATTTAGCTCCCTAATTACCTCAATGAACTCATTTTAACATGGGTAATGAGAGAACATAGGCACACAGACAATCATGATATGAAAACACACAAACATCCACACATACTCTTCCGTGAGCCTAACGAGTGGTGATTAGTGGGTCTCAGCTAGGCGTGGTTAGGCTGTGTAACATCATTCTGCACTGTGGACTCTGCTAATTCACTTCTCTTTATCTAATTACCCAGGGTGCGCAAAAACACACACACAGACACACACACACATACCAATAATAGTCCGCACACACACCACCTGCATATATCTTTCCCGCAGATATGCAAAGTGACCTCATTATACCTGAGGTATCCATTTATATATTTATATTTTTATCTGTTAATAAACAGCCCATTGTCCTCAGGTTACTGAGGCTGGTGGGTACAGCCAAGAATATTGCTTATTACCTTTCCTCTAGAGACACACGGTGTAAAACATCTTTTCTCCACATTCATACCTGATGTTGCATGCTGCCATACACAGAGGCCTGCATATGAAAATTGTCTTAAAATAGCCCACAATATTTAATACAAGTCTTTCTGGAATGTCATGAAGGGCAATCCACTGTCCTTACATGACTGTCCCACATCAGATCTTCATAGGTTAATATAATAAGCAAGTGATTATGTCATTATTGAACTTTTTAGGCTATGTTACAGTTTTTCTCAGTTGCTTTTGGTACATTTCTCAGATTAGAATTGAAATTCTCAAAACTACTTGTTCAGCCTCCTTATCATCTAGTCACTTGTGCACATGATAAAAGCAGTTTCTCATTCTTATGAACAAATTGCAAATGCTTTGGCACATTCATGCAAATGATTATGTACAATTATCTGCTGCTTCCAACATTATCAAGTGCTTATGTCATGTAGATCAAAATGTATTATACTGGTTCTCTGTTGAATAGTCTTACCCCCCAAAACATCCAGGCATTAGTTCATTGAATAAGTCATTACATGCAAAATGGTTGAACCAGTTGTCGTCTGTCAAGCATATTTTCTAAACATTTCTATTAGACTTTTTTTGTAAATGTGTCCTGAATTGATGAATTGCTCTCAGGTGAATCTTGACTTTCACTAATGAAGGGGAATGTGTGAAGTGTTAGATCAACCAATGATCAACCAGTTCTCTAAAATAGCTCAGAGGTGCATCTCATGAACCTTCAATTGGCAAACATATATAGACAGAGCACAACGCAGTGTTACAATTTCTGACAATGGAAGAACAACAAGGAAATGAACAGGGTCAACAGCTGGGAAGAGGAAGAGGAGTAAGGCTGTGTGGAGAAGGGTAGGCAGGCAAAACAGAGGAAGAGGTAGAAGAGGGCGAGGACGCAGGCATGTTCCTGATGAAATAAGGGCCACAGTTATGGACCATGTTCTCATCATGGCCTAACAGTATACTTATATTGTACTATACTATTGTAATGCTTCATATTACAGTATTTCACTTGCATTTTACAGTATACAGTAAATATACTTTATACAGATACATACTGTACATATACTGTAACACACAAACATACACACACACACATTGACATAGGACTGCAGGACTACCTCAGCAATTTATGTTATATTTGTTGAAATTCTCTGTACATCCCAACAGCAATCAATAAATCAAATGCTCTGACAATAAAAAGAAAAAAATCCAGTGTCTGTGGTTGATGCAGGCCTGTAATAATTCAGTTGAAATGATTGGACGGGCTACCTGCCTGTCAACCTAAGTTTGGAGGCCAGGAAGTGACGGGACTGTATGAATTGCAGAAGGAGAGAAGAAAAAGATGAGAATATCAACAGAAAGCAGAATGAAAAACAGTTTGCGATCATCGGACTATTGCCTGTAGTGCGGGGGAAACTGAACAGTGCATAATCTTATCAACAACGCTGGAGCGAGAGATTTTCAAAAGATGTGAACTCACCTCCCAGAAGTGAAACGTGATATCATTTGAATTAAAGCAGGGAGATGGGACACATAACTTTTGTGGCAGACTACAAACAGGTGAGAGGCGGTCCTGTTTACTGTTTACTAAAGGTTGTTGTGCCTTGAGAGGAAGTTGTGTGTGTGTGTGTGTTGTGTGTGTGTGTGTGAGTGCGTGCAGTAGTAAACACTATTGTGTTGCATGCACGTATGATATGAAGCGTGTGCACATGCCCCTGCTAGTCTGGTGGGAGGTGCTTAGGACAGAGAGGGAAGGGGGCAGAACTGCAGGAGGGTTTTATTTTTGTGTTTTTTTTTTTTGCCTTTTCCAGAACACTACCTACCCCAGCTTTAATACCTGTGGATACAAAACAATGAATGGTCTTCTCTGCTACCATCTGGTTTTAAAATCCAGGCCAACAAATACCTAAAAGTAGATGCTCACATGCTGGTTATGGTCCCATATTGACATATTAGTTTAGTGCACATACTGCATGTATCCTCTTTCCAGCAGACCAAACAGTGGTGTCAATCCTATTCCTTGGAACTCAGAATACTGCTGGTTTTCTATCCTACCAGCTAGTTAATTTCATTTAATTGCATTCACTGCACATCCCAGGTGTGATTCAGTCCCTCATTACATGGCTAGAATAAAAATCAGCAGGGCTCTGTGACTCCAAGCCTGGTAGAAAACTGCTGTTCTGAAACATGCTTTTGGGTGAAAATTCTTATTGTTCATGTTGCTGTAACTTTCATTCAGTAGTGAAATTTGTATTTTTCATGTTTTCTGTGGGTTAACTGTAAGATGTGATTTTGACTTATTATGTGTCTCTGTGGATGATGTAAGAATATAACAGTCTGTGCTCGAGATTGGAGGGTTTGTGTTTATGCATATGTTTGTGTGTGTGTGTGTGTGTGTGTGTGTGTAAGAGAATGTGCAGTTATTCCTGGCATAGGGACAGTCTGTGACTCAGAGATAATGGTTCTCTGTAGAGCGAGTGTGTGCATGTGCGTGTTCGCGTGTCTTCGAGTGACTATAGCCATATCCTGCTGATGTGTGTGTGTGTGTGTGTGTGTGTGTGTGTGTTTTTGTGTGTGAAAGAAAGAGAGACTGCAAGTGTATGATGCACACATGCTATTTGCTAGGGACCACTGTCGTACTATTCAATCAATACCCCAGCACACACACACACACCCCTCCGCACCCAAGGCCCCACGGGAGTTGCCTGCTTTCATTAGGTAGGCCTGCTGCTTCTTTCTGGTGTGGTGGGGGTGGGGGTGGTGTGGTGTGGTGTAGAGACAAAAAAGGTGAGGTAGTTTTGTGAGAAATAAGAGAAAGTTTAGCCAGAAAGATGAAGAGGGTCTGATTTAATAAAGCTGTTCAGGTTCAGGCAGATAAATTAGAAAATGCATTTTTTTTTGTTTCTGTTGTCGGACAACTGAATGAGTGTAAAATAATGATTTGATTGTGGATCATCAATGCTACTTATAACCAAGGTGAACAGTAATTCCTGTGCTGCTGCACTGAGATGTCTATTAAGTCACTATTACAGACAACAGGAAGTTGACTTTTTAACAATACTGCGACAAAGTACATGAAAGTTGAAAGTTGTAATTTTTTTGTCAATTTTGGGAAAGATTCCTTTTCCCCATCTACAATAAAACATGAGACCAATGTTTTCAGGTTTATTCACACTGGTGAGTGTCTTCATAAAGCAGTTTTGGATTGGATGGTTTATGTGTACAAATGGCCAAACCAGGAGTTCTGTTGCCACAGTTTGACAGTGGTAATGATCATAACATCATACAGTGACAGCACTCTTATCAAGGCCGCCCCATCTACCTCTCTGAGACCCATAAGAAGAGACATAATTATCCTGTTCATGTGTCTGGGTGGGTAGATGGGGGTGCCATACGCACACACACGTGCAAATAGAGACACCATCAACTGTGTTAGCCTCTCTCATCCCTTTATCCTCCTCTGTTTTGACATCCTTCTATCTCTCTTATCCCTCTGCACAGTGATTGAGGGCTGGAGACCAAATAAAAGGATAAGTAGACAAGAAACACAAGTAGACGCATAAAGAGAATAATGAGGAGATGGGGGTTGACAGAGGGGTTGTGAGATGGAGGGAATTAGAAATAGAGGGGCAGAAACATTAAGAGGTACTGAGGGAGATGGTGGAGAGACAGAAGAAGAAGAGAGGTTTCATCTGGCTCCTCCCTCTGTTGCTATGACAGCAGGTTGTGTTGGCATGCACTGGAGTTGGCACTGCCCTCACCTCTGGCACTGCACCCTGGGGAGTGTGTGTGTGTGTGTGAGAGCGAGCATGTTGTGTGTATGTATATGGTTGCTTTTGCACACTGACGTATGAGATACTGCACTGCAAAAAATATCCCAAAAGTACAGCAGTGTGACGAGAGAATTTCATTTGTTTCCAGTCTTCACTTTGTAGAATCAAATGTCTTTTG
This sequence comes from Scomberomorus guttatus, assembly GCA_038419695.1. Lineage (NCBI taxonomy): Eukaryota > Metazoa > Chordata > Actinopteri > Scombriformes > Scombridae > Scomberomorus > Scomberomorus guttatus. The sequence continues at coordinate 7,997,173 of CM076453.1, forward strand.
AGATGAGAGATTTTATTTCAAGAAGTGAAACAGGTGTGGATTTTATATTTGAATCAATAAAAAACAGATTATAAGAGTCACTACTAGAATACATTTTAACATGAATAACTTGCAGTGTGGTTTTCATCTTACACCAGTCTTAAAATTCAATACCATTATGTAATACTACATTTTAAAACAAAGCTGATGGGCTTTCTACATTTTTAACAAAACTAATATTTCTAATGTTATGTTCTTGGCCTTATTAACTCGTCAGTTAATGTATGGCATTATATCCTAAAGAACATGTGTCTTTATGTGTCTTTCTTTCTACTGGAGCAACTGTGACACATCCTATTCTGTGCTTTCAATTTACTCAGGTCACATCCTGGTGATATCTGGCAGAATTGTTGTCAGACATAAAACAAAACTGCACATACTTACATTCCAACGTGCACACATGTATGTGTAATTGTACATGTGTGTTTATTTAAGTATCTAGTTAATTTGCCTCTGGTGTGTGCGCATCTGTGTGTGTGTTTGCATTTGTGCATTTTTTGTGTGAGTGTGCACAATGACCTGCATGTATCTGCACATACAGTACAAATGTGTGTCTATGTGAGCGTGCACACATGTGCACGTGTGTTTTGTCAGCCAAGGGGCCACTTTCTCTCCCTGGCCAGACGGTGCTCTCACCACTGGACAGATGGCCAACACCCTGCCTCTCTTCTTCCCCTTCCCTTCATCTATCCCTCCTTCTATCCCTCCATCACTGTCCTCCTCTCCCGAAGCCCCCAAAACACCCCATCACCTCAATCCCTCGTTCCCCACCTCCCAGCATCCCTCTATCCCTCTCTCCCATCACACCTCTCCCATAATAAATTAGTGTGGGATGGAGTCGGTGCACTTCACTCTCATCGCTCTCACTAATATGCACATTTTCTCTCTTGAACTTGTAGGCGCATAACTATTGTGTCTCTTCTGCTTTCTCTTTGACTGGGAAAACCAGTGGAATGATTTGTGATTGTACCTGCTTGTGTTGGGCTAACAACCAGGATAAAATATGGTTTTGGTGTCTCTTGTCTAATACCAAAAATGCATAAGTGAAATGCTAAGAATAGTATGTCATACTAGATAAATATCATTTCTGCTTCTTTCACACATAAAATGATGTTAGAAGCTCCTAATGGACAAAACTAAATTAGAGCTTAATCCTATATGACCCGTAACTGCACTCACTAAAGGAAGTCTATTTTCCATTAAAAGTAATGAAGATTATTGACTCTCTATAATAGCCAACACTTCAAATTTACTAACAGAGACGAAACTTTACAGAGTTATCCGTTTATTAGGTGTACCTACTGTATACAATCAATGCAATACAATAGCCCTTTTCTCCTCTCCTGTCCTCGTCCTCCTCCCTCTCCTCCTCCAACTCCTCTTCCTTCTCCTCTCCTCCTCCAACTCCTCTTCCTTTTCCTTTTCCTTTTCCTTTTCCCTTTCCTCTCCTCTCCTCTCCTCTCCTCTCCTCCTCCTCTTCCTTCTCCTTCTCTTTTTCCTTTTCCTTCTCCCTTTCCTCTCCTTCTCCTCTCCCAAGCCAGTGTCTTCAGTGTCAGTCCTATTGGATCCTTAGCGTTTATAATGTGATAATAAGGTGTGAAAATGGAGACACAATGGAGCAGTGAGGATTGGGCTGACACAGCCCTCCACTGGTCTCCTCTCACACACTCTCGCCTGTCTGCTACCAGGACACACACATTCACACACACTCCATCACATGCTGAAATGTTCCACACACTCAATATAAATGACTCAAGTTGTACATATCATTGGTAGAGGGTAGAGAGGCCAAAATAACATAATTTGTACAGGTAAAAATGAACTAAACACAAAATGATGAAAAAAATGAAACTCATCAAGGACAAAAACAAAATAACAGATAAGTAGCAGGATGTGTATGTATGTTTAAAGAGAAAAAAAAACAACAAGAGATAACAGGGACAAGGATGACAGTGAATATGCCAGATCTTTGTTTAATCCAGGGTTGTGAAGACAAAATCAAGCTGGTGTCACTCGCAGAAAAAAAGAAGAAATCTTACTTCTGTGATGCAAGGCTATGATCATAAATCAGTAACAACAGGGGTGTAAAAACAGAGCTTGCAGTACCATAGTGGAATATAATGATTTCCATTGTGAAAAGCTCTCTGGAAACTTGAAATGGGTAAAAAAAACAATATATATACAGTATATATACAGTGTATGTTTTGTGTGTATATCCTCAGATGTCCCTGCATCTGACAGAGAGACAGAGCCCAAAGAAGGCCTTGGGGCAGGTGCTGAGGATGGAGAACAAGATGAGCATGATGACCGCGATGACCGTGATCATGACGACGACCTAGATGATGAGTCCATCTTCACCTGTGACAACTGTCAACAGGACTTTGACTGTCTGGCCGAGCTCACTGAACACAGAACCAACCATTGCCCAGCTGGTAAGAGAGTTCATGTGGATTGTGTTCATTTTATAATAGTTCACATCACTGTTCCACTGTATGTTTTTGACCTTTTTCACAAAACCACAGGTACAGAACAGCTAAATGTCCGAAATCATTATATGTCAAAGATAGATAGTACAACTTGGAGTCCCATATACCTCATTGGACATGGCACTAACATAGTCATGGTCAAAATGTTGTGATATATTGATCGTTGAATAAAAGAGATAGTGGCTACACAAAAATAAAAGGTACGGGAAACAATATGCCAGAAAACCAAAACGAAGGAAAGGATAATTTAACTGAGGTTGTCTAGCAGTGTCATCTGTAGTAGTTAGCATTTCACAACAATGAAATTATTATTTTGTATTTCTTGTGTTTCTATTCTATCTATTAACTCAACTGGCGCTCAAGTGGCGCTAAAATGCAGAAACCTTTACTTGAACTTGAAATCAGAAGTGACCACGTCCAGCTTTTTCTCCCATTTGAGGAACGAGGTAGAACTAAATCAGTACTGTTATGACATGCTCTACATGTGTAAAAAGTACACAACTTTAAACCATGTAAGATACACGGTGGAAATGTGGCATGTTTTTCAGCGGACACTACGCAAAAGTCCATGAGCCTTATAGGTTCCGGGGTGACTCATGCCCTCCTCTGTTTCTGAATACCTATAGCTACTGGATTCATGACAGACTTGTGCATGCTCACACACACACACACACACACACACACACACACACACACACGCAAGCCGTTATTAGTACTGGTGTAATTAATGGAGGGGCTGAAAGGAACGCGACGGGGGCATCTGGTTCCTACAGATTAATCCAAACGCTCGCTTAACAAGCCAACACACACACACACACACACACACACACACACACACACACACACACACATACACATACATACTTTCTTACTACTGCAAGGCAGTCTGCGCCTCTAAGCATGTGAGAGTGTGTGTGTTTACTTTTGATAGGGGGATGAAGAAATGGGGAGAGGGGGAATAGAGGGCTTTGTTTAAACTGGTAAAGATAGTGTTCCTAGAGACTGTGTAATGTAGATGGTAAGACCCCTGCCTCAGCAACCGTTTATTCACCTGCTGGCTTGACATCCAATCCCAGCAAAACCATCGGTCTTGGGTCTCACATGCAGTCGTAGGGAGATGCTTGGAGATACAAGCTTTGTTTAGAGCTTTAGATATTCTGTGGTGAAGAGCATCAGGAAATATGTACAGATAAAGAGGCGACAAAGGTCCCTGGGCTGTACAGTGTAATCATGTAAAATGTCATTTTGTACTATATCACTGGGGTTGTGGTGCCTTAAGACCTATTGATCTTGAGTATTATAAGCGAAATTTATAAGAGTTGGAAAGAATAAACGTACTAACCCAAACAATTGGAATATTTCAGTATATAAAGAATGCACTGAGGCTCAATATGTTTGTGTTTTACTATATTTTCAGACATGATTTTGATTTGCTCTGCTTACAGTCGTTTTAGTCTGGGATAACTGTATTGTAGAAACAGTTTAATCCTACCCTTATTCAATTTCAGCCGCAATGTAATTTACCAGGACATTAGAAAGAAAAGGATGAGTTGGCATTTTTGGGAAAAAAAGTGGAAAACGGAGGACGCGTGTCCCACACAAGTGCTTTCCTTTTCTTTGAATGGAGAAACCTGTCTGTGTTTTTTTTTTTTTTCATTTTCTGACCCACATGTAAACACACACACATACAGAATAATTTACTTCCATGTGCCGTGTCACATTCAGGCACACATACACACACATTCTGAGAGAATCACACTGCCAAAAGCGCAGGGCTGCTGTCAGAGCGCGGGATGTGGCCTGTGATTTCAGCACAGGAGTCTGGGGAGGGCTACATGTTGCTGAGCGAGAAAACGGAGGGAGGGAGGGAGGGAGGGTTAGAGGGAGCGCAGAAGAAAGAAATGAAATGATAAAACATGTTTTTCCCTGGAGAAAGAGTGGTTGAGATTGCAGAGTAATCCCACAGCTCAGCAGGATGTGTGTGCACTTGCATGCAGGGGTTTGTGTACTTGGGTTCATCTATGTGTTGGTGTGTGTTATTTTGTGTATGGCTGTACATGTGTATTTGTCTGATGTGTGTGTGTGTGTGTGTGTGTGTGAGCATGCGGGAGAGTATATGTGCGTATGAAGTTAGTGGTGGGACTACGGGTTTCTGGTTATTATTGAGAAGAAGGCTAAATTAAAACACATGGACTAAAGAATCCTTTTAAGTTCTCTGGTGAAGGCCCCTGGGAGCCGGTTTAGTGGGATGGCATGGGACATATGCACACACACGCACAAAAAAACACACAACCAACTGGGGATAAACACATGCCACTCTGGATCTGCATGAGAGAGTTAATGTGTTCATGCATTTTGTAGTTTGATGGTGTGTGTTTGGCTCTGAGCAGAAACTAAACAACTCAGACATCCAGCCATCTTAGTTGGAGGTGACAGACATCTTGCCAGAAGTAGCTAACTATGATGTAGCTGTAATTTTCGCATGCTGTTAGCTTTGCATCGGCAAAATAGAATAGCAAGTATATTGAGGACACATTATTCTTACCACAGAGAATTTTAACTTTACGTAAAAAGTCAAAATATTATAATTATGACCAAAATACATATAGATGTGAAACCAAAACCAAAACTATTTCCAGCCTGTCATCACCACAAAACATTGCTTGGCAAACAATGATTTGACACATTTGTGGCAGCAGAGTGTACTGGTCAAGCCAGGACAGCAACTTAACTTGCATTCACATGGAGAAACTATCCACACTTTATCTGGCAAAATCCAAGATAAATTGTTTTTTTTTTTCTTCTACATTAAAAAACAATTTTTTCATGTTATGTTAAGTTATAGTGTTGTGGTTCCTACTTCTAGTCTTTGCAGTGTGTTCAAGTGCATGAAGAACATGAAGGAACATGAGGAAGACAAAAGAAGAAAACATTAGGCAATTTAAGGCGACTTTAGGGGATGCACCAGTCGGCATTAGTTCTGTCTGCTTGGTTTGTCAGAGCATTTTCACTCTATACAGGTGTAGCAGATGATATAAGTTTATAGCATTAAGTAAAAAAAATTAAAAGCACTTTCAGAATTGTATTAACTTTAATAATTTTTGATCCTAACTCCTCAAAAACAAAACGCATTGTTCATTTGTTGCAGGGAATTCAATGAAATTAGGATAAAAGTCCTCACTTACTCGTTCTTAATGTAAAACAGTTCATGCAACATACAATTTAAACTTCTCGGTTTGTTGCAAATCTAAAGTTTCCTGCAAGTTGTCCACTGTCAGTGAACAATTATTGAATGATATCTGATGTACATCTGTGGGTCCCAGGTGCTGGCTTGAAAATCATGTTAGTTAGTGCAGAATTCTCTGCAGAAAAAGTGCCGGTATCTGTAATGCTAACTATACTGTTCTAGCAAATGTGTCCCAAGTTAGCAGCTAGCTGCAGCTATAACATTGAATGGGTCCCAGGTGCGAGAATGAAGCACCAAGTAATTCAGTGCCACTCTAGCAGAAGGCCTATAAAGAGGCGCCATTAATTTGAGTGGAAATTGGACAAACACACACACAGTGGCACAGATCAATGACACATAAATGTGTGTACACCCACTCAAGCACGCACATACCCACAGACCCAACACATCTGGTTAATGTAATGCTACAATGATGTGCATGAGCCTGACTGCTCAGCTGGTTGTGTGCATGTGTGTGTGTGATAGAGATTGTGTGCCTCCATTACAATACCATTGTTATTCCATTTCTCTGCATCTTTAAGCCAGTGTGACGGCTCTGCTTTTAAATTGTGGATAAGATACTGCATGCGTGCGTGTGTGTGTGTGTGTGTGTGTGTGTGTCAACTTGTTTAACTGACACAGTAGTTCCTCCTTGTGTACCTGATAATTATATGTTGTTGTATGTAATTAAGTAGCTAGCACACAAATGACTGATACTGGTATTATCAATAGTCACACTCATGGCACGATACCATGCATTTATGCTGAAATTCTTCAATGTGTAGTGTAGTCCATTGTGGAAGAGCCTTATCTTTTTTTTCCACTGTATTACTGCCTGATATTTTGAAATATTCCACATGATTTAGAGGCTTTGGGCGAACTTGCTGAGGTATATATGATGTGTAATATCTTGTGATGTGTGTCTATTACTTTTAGTACTGTACACGTGGGTCTATATCCCGTGTGTGTGTGTGCAGTACGTGCGAGAGAGACAGAGTGAGAGTGTGAGTCGGGGGAGTGTCGATGGGTCTCAGTAGGAGTCAGAATGTGGAGCAGAGGCTCCCTGAGGAGAGGAGGAGCGGAAAAAACCTCCTACAGATCAAATGGAGAACATTCTCTGGCCCTGCTATGCCACATCAACACACACATGCACACACACACACACACACACACACACACACACACACACACACAGACAGACATAGACTTCCCATGAGGGAATCCCAAAAGCTGTCTTCAACACCGGCCACGCCATTACAAGGTTGGGTCAATGTGATGTGTGTATAGAGCCTTAAACACACTCACACAGTGTTTTAAAACTGCTATGGAGGCTTTGTGTTTATGCAGCCGCTATCCATTTAGTTTAGTTATATATAAAAGCTGCCTGGCGCACACACACACTCATTCGCAGACACGCACACGTCAACAGTGTCCACACACTCACGATAGGTGTGAGTGAGGAGACAAAAGGGTGAGAGGGTGAGAGATTGTTAAAGATGTCAGTAAAAACCACTTGAGGGGGAAGAGGAAGTGATGAGAAGGTAGGCACAGAGTAAACGAGAGAGCTGTCAGTCAAGGTAGGGGGGCTGAAACTGTCGCTGTCAGTGACAAATAGCAAGTCATTAACCCAGCTAGTCGCTTCTTAGATGGTGAGACGGTGTGGGTGGAAAACGGTGTGTGTGTGTGCGTGTGTGTGTGCAGGGAGAGAGCAAGATACTGTGCATATTCTTTCCTAAGGTATTTGTGAGGTCTCTGTTAATTGAGCACATACAGCTGCACTCTTGTCTATTCTCTTTCCTATCTCAGTGGGGGAGAGGAGAGATTACCAGGGAGCCTGTCTATCTGGGAGGGAGGGGGAGAACAGAAGGAAATGAGGGAGGAAAAGAAGGGTAGGAAAGGAATAAGGGAAGAACAGGATGAAGACAGGTGAGGAAGAGAAGGAGGAGGGGTGGAAAGTGGAGTATGGAGTGGGAGTAAAAACTTAAAACGTTCCGAGAGGAGGGGGAAAGGCAGGGGAACGGGAAGAGGAGAAAAACATGGAGGGAAAGCAGGGAGGAGAGCACGTCTGTTAGTGCAGGGGCCCTTGGGTGACTGGTTTGCCCCCCGTGGGACATTTCCCCACTGCTAAGCTCTTACCGTCTGTCGCAACCCGCTGTCACACACACACACACACACACGCACACACACACACGCAGAGAAACACCCTCTCAAGCACAGAAACACACACACACACACACACACAGCACACACATCTCGCTGCGTCTGTCGTCAGGATAGCAGCTGAGTCCTGTGAGGCCAAGACTCTTATTAAAACCACAGATCACTTTCTACAAGAGAGGGAGAGCAGGAGCGGTAGGAGGGGTGTAATCTGAAACAAAATTACAGACAGCCTCCTGCACTCTGGCCTGCCACTTAGTGTGTATGTGTGGGTATGTGCGTGTGTGTGTTTCTAGTCCGGTAGCTGTTGTTGACTGACAAAATAAATATCATGCTCTTTTCCTATTCACGCCGTTGCTTTCAGTGTCATTTTTTTGTTATTTTCCCCGTTGGCTTCCATCCTCTTAGTCTTTTTCCCCTCTCCCTCCCTCTTGCCCTCTTCATCACCATGTGCCCCTCTTCCCTCCTTCTGCCCCCTTCCCCTACTTCCCTCCCTCCTTTCTCCCCTTCCCTCTGTGTCTCTGTACCCGGGGGTGGCCCGAAGATTCCTGTGCTAAGCCCTTGGCATACATACAAGTGCACAGCGCACACACAGACACACACAGACACAGCTGGCTGCCGCTCAGGTTTTCCAGGGAGAGAGCAGGAGCCCGGCACCAGAGGAGAGGGGGATGGAGAGAGGAGAGCAGCAGTAGAAGAAGAAGAAGTGGGGGGTGGGGGGGGGGTGGGGGGTGGGGGTGCAACATGCAGAGAGGGAGAGGGATGGGAGGGAGGGGGTGAGACGGAGAAGGGTTGTTGTGAAGTCATTTTTCATCACAGGGTTCATTTTTCACTGCAGAGTTCTCCCACTCTCTACATCGCTCTATTTCTCTTTATCTGTCCTCTCCTCCTCTCGTTCCCCTCCCTTGATCCCGCTTTGTCTCTCTTTATCTTCCCTTTTTCCTCTTTTTCCTGTCGTCCTTTCTCTCTCCCCCCACCTCTGTAACTCTCTCTTTCTCTCTCTCTCCCTCTTGCCTAAACTCTTCCCATCCTCCCTCTGTCTCCGTCTCTCTCTCTTTCAGCCTAGTTTCTCCTTTATGAAATATGGATGGGAGCAGTTTTGGGCGCGCTGAGAGGTTTGCAGTCAGAGGGAGGGAGGGATGGAACTTGGGAACTGGCGAGGGAGGGAGGGAGAGACAGAAAGGGAGAGAGAGAGCGAGAGGGGAGGGAGGGAGCTCGTGTCTCAGCAGACGTGCCTTGTGCATGCACCTAAACACCTCACTGAGCAATCTGTCAACATGTCAGTAACACATGTTTGGTAAAAAAAAGAGAGAGAGCGGTTAGAAGGAGAGAGGAGAGGGTGAAAAAAAATCTCTCCTCCTCCAGTGGGAGTAATGGCTCCCACCAGGACTCTGGAAATGCTTTGAATTCAGCAGATTTCTATTGCAGGGTCCTCCCCCGGGGGCGTCTTTTTACAATGCCTGCATCTCAGAAATTTGAGCCCGAGGACCCCTGGGGGCGTCCTTTCATAATGCCTGAAAATGTAGGGTTATATTGTGTGCTCTTCCCCATGGGGCTTTTATTAATACCTGTATTCACTGCCACTGGAAATTACACAGGCGGCGCTGCAGGGGCCCACGCTCGCTCCAGGAAGGGAGAAAGACTCTGCGGGGACGTTTTCTCTCTTCTCCTCTCTCTTCTCTTTCCTTCACCCCCCCCCCCCCTCCTCCTCCTCCTCCCTCTCCTCCTACTTCGACTCTCTTTCCTTTTTTCTTACTTAATGCAAGAGTGAAAAAGAAGAATTTGCCAAAGGACACAAGAAAGTGTGTTTGTGTGTGTGTGTGTTGGCACCAGCTAACCACCTTGTATTCAGACCTACTTTGCTTGGAGGAAAAGAAACACTCGATTAAAAATGTAACTTCCCTCTTCCCCTCTTTTTTTCTCTCTCATCTCTCCTCTCTTCCTCTCTCTGTCCTTGTGTGCCTGCGTGTAGATCTTGCAGAGAGTAAATATTTGTGTGTGTGTGTTTGAGTGTATTAGAATGTGTGTGTGTGTTTGTGTGTGTGTGCATGTAGAAAGGAAAAAGCCTAAATCTGTAGTCCAGTACAGTGTGTGTGATTTTGCTCACAGTGTAAGGCATAGACAGAGAGACGACCACTTCTGTCTGTCTCCAAACATTCATTAGAATTCTTCAGCCAAAGGGTTTGCAGCTTTTTTGTGTGTTTCTGTGTCTGATAGTGTGTTTGTGTTTGGGTGTTTATTAATCAAATATTTACACAGTCAGATTATAGAAATATACATTTACATATCTTTGAATAAATAAAATTTGTCTGATCTCCTCAGTGAGACTGTTTAGATTTCAGATTTGGATGTTGCACTCTGACTATTTGCCAGTTCCAGTCTCCAGGACAGTTCATCCTGCACCTTTGTGACTGATTAAACTTTGGATACACTCAAGTGTTACTAAAAAATGTTAATATACTTAACAGAGTAAATAATTAACATTATTTTGATGGATATTTGTCTTTTTTTCATAGTTTTAAATACTATATGTCCTAGTCTAGATTATACGCTAGTCAAAATAATTGTTAACTGCAGCCCAACTTCATCAGCTGACCACCTTTGAGAAGAGATGATGCCCCCAATGCATTTATGGATGAGGTCTTTAAAATGCTTGGGATGTCTGAAATCTCAGCATGACTGTTAGAGCCTTTTCTGCATAACATGCTCTTGATGTATTTTGACTTTAATAGCCCTCAGACAGACTCTTACATTCAAACCAAGTGGTAAGGCGTAAAGAAATCATGCTTATTGTGTATTTTTTAGAAAAACTGAAGCAGATGATTCAGGGTTAGTAACAGTGTAGAGTGATTTCACTCCTAACACATCTTGCATAATGCACAATATCCAACCAATCAGTGCACAAGTAGATGTTGCAAAAGAAGTCACTTCATGTTAAAAGATTTAAACAGTGACAAAATGTATAATACACTCCCGTTACAATTTTCTTGATGAATTTGAATGATATGACTCACTGTTGTCTCCAGTTTCCACTGTGTTAGTATAGTTGCACTGGCTAATTGGAGTATTTCATGCAGTACCACGCTGTAGATCCTCCTTGCAAACTGACAGGATCTCATTGGCTTTGTTCAGACCCACCATCACTATCTTTTGAAGGCCAGGTGTTTCTCACTCAGATCAACTTGTAAAAACATATGTCTCGTGTAGTTTTCTTCTCTGGGTGTTTTATTTGAGCGTCTTGCCATCAACATTGTCAGAAGCAGCCTACTGGTTATCTGCTGGATAAACAAACACACAAGTTGCAGAGCTATGATTAATGACATCCCTCCAGAACAGTTTTATGAGTATCAAGCTGCTTAAAATGTTGACACTAGGCGTTGAAAGCCTTGGAGGAGGGATATCTCATTTGCTTACCTCACTTAATTTGGGTTTATATATTTAAAATATTAATGATGGGTGTTTTGAATATGATAATATTTTTTTACAGATGATAAAAGTCTGATTTTGTTGTCTGTTTTTCATGCATAGGACAAAGGCAGTTAAAAGTCAGAGCAGGCAGAGATCAGTTTTAGCCCCATGGGGGAACCTTGAGGAAAATGCCTACAGGTGAATGCTTGATTGGTGGTGGTGTGTGACCAGTGCAGGCAGGAACAGTAGCAGAAAATGAGCAGTGAATCTACCAGCTTAATTGGACTGCCCAGTTAGTGACAAGAAACTCAGCTGACACATCAGGAGATTGACACCTGGGTTCAACCAACTGCGTGAACTACCTTACAGGTTCTTTATCGATCAGTAAGGCTAACACCATACATCTCTCGTCTGATTTTCTTACAATGATTTTAGCTCTTTCTACTATCTAGCGGGTTATTTCGGAGGGGTGTAAAATAGATCTATACAGCAACCATAGCAGGATTTAGTTGATCTGTTTACTTTAAAAACCTAAATGCTCAGGTTGTAACATGTAGCAGCTTTCTGTCCTCCCTGCCAAATATATAACTACATAATAGAGCTGGTTTTGTCAATCTGTCAATATCTGAAGAGGTTTTATAAACCCAAGAAAGGGTCCAAAATCTTCTGGACCACAACTCGAGTTTTTATAAGTGCTAAACCACAAATGTTTGCATCACTGCAGTTTTGTGTGTGTGTGTGTGTTTGTTTGTTTGTCCATAATTGTGTTTTGGTATATGGGTCCTTGTGTATGTATCTGTCCACATATATTTATATGTATGTGTGTGTGTGTGTGTGTGTGTGTGTGTTTTATGTCTCCATCAGTGTGTCTGTGGACGGGTCAGGATAGAGTTGTCATGGGGCCATGTGGGGACCTCTTCTGTGTGTGTGTGTGTGTGCGTGTGTGTTGGAGAGGGGGGTATCTGGATAATGAGGAACAGGCCATTCCCTTGGATTCCTGCACCCCTGCCAACAACCAGGACCCCCAGAACCTCTACCCCCCTTTCTTTTCTTTTTTCTTCCCCCCCTCCTGCTGACACCTGGGACTTTTTTCCTTTTTTTCCTCCATTTCTCCCTCTCTGCTTCTTCTTTCTCTCTTCCCAAGTGGAACGTGCAACCTCCCTCCATTTGATACACCTCCCCTCACTCACCCTTTCTGCCTTTCTACCTCTCTTTTTCCATTCTTTGTTCACTTCCTTCTTTCCTCCCTCATTCTCATCCTCATCTGGTCTACTGGGACCCCAAGCCATATATGTCACATTTATGCCTCCTCTCCTCTCCTCTCCTCTCCTCTCCTCTCCTCTCCACTCCTCTCTTTCTCAGAGCACACAGACCACAATGTCTGCCTCCTTTCCTCCCTCCCTCCTTGCTGTCCCTCCCCGCTGAGTTCTCAAACTCAAAAATGACCACATCCCTTCCTTTCACCCTCCGTTTCCCTTCCCCCACACCCTCCCTCCATTCTCTCCCCATCTTCTCTGTTCCCTGTGGAGCTGGCCCCAAAGCTCTGATCCCTTCCTCCATGCCCCCAAACTCCCCCACTGCGCCCTCCCAAGACACACACACACGCACACACACATGTACACACACACCCTGTGGCGACTGGCCCCAAAGCAGCCCCTGTTTGTCTCCCTCCCTCTGTTTTTCCACTCTTTCTTTCTCTCTTCCCCACCTCTGTCTTCCACACCCTGTTTGATGCTTTAGATGTGTTATGCACTTCATTTAAGCTGTTTTTCTCAAGTCTTTATTTTGAATGCAGCAATTTATTGCATTATACTTTTTTGCACTGTACCTTTTTGGGTGAATAGTTCCTTATCCTGCATATTAGGGGTGTAACGGTACGTATATTCGTCCTGAACCGTCCCGTTATGGACGTAACGGTTTGCTGCATGAAGTTGTAAGAAGAATACACTCCGTGACCCAAACAATTACTGTCAAAATAGTTTAATAATCCACTTACTCCAACGTGCGGAAACAATAATTCTAGAGTGCGAGTTACACCTGGAACATTTTGGCAGCGCACCACTTAGCTGTAGCATGCTCTTGGATGTATTCTAGCCAGCTTAGCCAAGGTAACCTGGTTACCCTGTAGTGTCGCTGCTGTCAGAATGACAAACAAAAGACTTATAACACTGACCGAGTGCAACACTATTATTAAAATATGCCACGTTATCTCCATAGTGAAGCGATATTGCGTCTCCCCGTCCTCCTCCCCTCTCTGTGACGGTTGGCTTTGAGTGAAGCCGTTCAGAACAATGATAAAAACATTTGATTTCTGATGTGGTCAGACAGCACGTTGTAAGAACCAGTTCTGTGAGAGAAAAATGTATTATTAAGTATGAAAGTAAAAATAATGGTTTGGTCCCTCTGACTGATATATTATTATATATGACATCATTAGATTATTCATACTGAAGCATCAGTGTGTAAGCAGCATGTTACTGTTGTAGCTGCTGGTGGTGGAGCCAGTTTCAACTACTTTATATACAGTTAGAACATACATCAGCATAAAACAGCTGTCAGCAGGTGTCCTGACTCCTTGTAAGAAACAGAAAGGTTGTTTTCTTTTTCCACTGCAGCACAACTAAACTGTCTCAGTAATAGTTACGGCCAATGAGCCATTGTTGGATGTATACATTTTTCAAAATGAAGGACCAAAATATTATCTTCTACCGTTCTTTTTTTTCTGCTGTACTGAAATCGTACCGAACTGTGACTCCAAAACTGAGGTACATTCTGAACTGTGAATTTTGTGTACTGTTACACCCCTACTGCAAATTGACTTAACAGCTTTTTGTGATCATGGAATAAACTGGTGTTTTTGATTACTGTTGTACTATTGTTGATAATTCTGTCTGGAAAGTTGCACAGCAGAATATACATCACAAGATAATTATTTTTATCAAAGCATCAAAAGACTATTTCTTGTAAATTGTAGCAGCTGAATAAGAACAAAACATTAACTTTCATGTAATATTTTATTACAATATATTATTGAGAATGAAAAAAATCTGGAATTGTCCCATATGATGAATGTAAGCTAACCGTCTTGCTGGAACTTTAATTCCTGAAAATATTTTAACAACAGTACACATTTCCAGTCTCACCCTGCCCACTCTGATATACTTTTATTACCATTTTTTAAGGTCACCAAGGGACAAGAGCAAAAGAATGTTTTCTGTTTCTGAGAAATTTTCCATTCAAAATGTTCTACTTGTTGCTCCTTTAAGCAGTTAAGTATGTACTCATCCCCCTTTCATTATACTTGTGTCAGTTCAGGTCATTGACAAATAGGCGGCTCAAAATTCATTATATGCAATACCCATAAGGAACTGGAGTAGCACTGATGCTGTGTTGTATTGGAATGAATGCAGAATGGCTTTTAACACTTGTCTATCAAGGATAGGTGTTACATAATGCTACTACACAATACTTAACAATATTCCTCTGCTGGTTTTTCACTGAAGACATTTAGACATGTCAAAGTAAGAAAAGTACAGGTGTAAATAATAAATTAATTATGGCTGAATTCCATTTAAGCTTCAGTTTCAGGGTCCTTGTGCTTGCTGGCTTATTGTCAACCTGTCATGACTTACAGGGACACTGAAACTGAACTGAACACACAGAACTGAGCCATTATTAATGTTATTAGTAAAACATTTGCTTTTCCTTCTTGTGTTATTATCATAGGCGCCTGAGCAATGAAGGAAGTGGAGCAAATGCATCCTCATTATTCAATTAGGGGAAGCAAAGTTATGGTTTTGCTACCCCACTTTTTGTCTTTTTAAAAATAAACTTATCATCTTTCATCATTTTACTATTTTCAGCTTTGAGTTGGTTCATTCGAACCCGTCACTGATCGTTTGCCACAGCATATTTTGGCTGTCAATCACAGTCTGTCAATCCACACAGGAGTCAAAGGTGAGATTTTACAAAGGTGAGAAACGTGCCATTTAGCTTAACTGCGATCATTGACTGAAAATAGAGCATAGAAAAAGATAGGCTAGCGTATGTTGAATGGACCTGCTTGGCCCACTGACTTGGCCCAAACTTTAAATTAGCAGGAATGAATTAGTCGGAATGCCAAAATGCTGAACCGATTTGCGATGTTGGCTAACTACTTGATCCCACCAGGCGCGTGTGTGCTGCGTTCCGGCTCTGACTCAGCTGCCGGAGCTGATCGCAGCCACTTGAGTCAATGCTTGTGACTTCACCGGGTGTGTCACGGCGCGTTTCAGAAGTGTCCCAGGAGCGGCTCTCCACTCTGCTGCGCTAAAGATACGCACCCTGTCTATTTTTGACGGAAGCCACATCAAGCTGCACAGAGCAGATTGAGACTCCCAATTGTATATCAACAATAAACACAATTAAAACAGACAAATAAAGAAACCATTTAACTACATAGCCTAGTTAACCATGCTAGAAGCACAAAAATCAAGTAAAATGACCAAATCAATGGAAGTTGAGCAAGTTAACAAAATCGGGCAGTTTAGTTGCGCTGCTACTGCAGTAATTAGGGTAGCCGAAAGGCGCTTTTTCAGCTTTGACTAGGCTGCCGTAATTACTGTAGTAGGAGTGCAACTGAATTTAAAAGGCGGGTGGGATCCCGGCATAACTTTGCCTGCCCGCCCACCTAACATTAGCTCACTCATTGGACAGGATTTGGCTGTTCGTGAAAGCCGAATCAGAGTCGGCTCTTTTAAGTGTAATGTGGCTATTAACAGGGCTGTCATCTCTCAAGCATTGACTGTGAGACTCATGCTGTTGACACTTTTCACACGCTCTCACGCCACACGCCCATTTTCTCATGCAGTGAAAAACAAATTCATAACTGATAACGTCACAGTACGAAAAGAAGACACTGACAGTGCACGGACGGACAAGACAGAGCAGCGCAACAGCAGCCCCGTCCAGCAGCGAGTTATTCAGACCATCAGGGGGAAAGCGAGAAATATACTCAAATCTATTGTATTGTAATTTATTCCCATGCATGCTGCTCAGAGTAATCTCAGTCAGCGGCTCCTCTGGCAGAAACACAGCGTCTCTTCCTCTCCTCTTGTGCCATAAATATGAAATAGCCATTCTTCTAATAATCATTTCCTGTCCACCCAAAAATATACTGATTTTTGATGAATTCATGGTTTTCATAGCACCCTCAATCTAACTAATCTAGACTAGTGCAGGTGGCTGTTAGGTGGAGCTTGGTGGTGTGAGGTTAGGTGATGGAAATTTGTTTTAGCTTAAATTTAAAATTTAAATTATGTATCTTTCCAAGTTTGCTCCCCCATTTTAAAATATAACCAGGTGCCCATAGTTATTAATATTAATTATGCCAACCCTGCTCCAATGTGTCATTGATTACGTACATCGATTTTGAAATCTCTTACACCTACAGTAAGCAAATTAAATTTACTATAACAACTTACAGCATGCTAAGTTTATTACATACACCCAGGTGTACAGGCACACACATGCATGCACATATGTGCGTGCACGCGCACGCAAACACACACACACATACACACACAGTTTCAGTCACAGACAGTGGTGGCAAAGGGCAGTGTACCACAGGGAGAAGGCCTATAATAGTTTTAACCCAGCGCTCAGGTGTGACTTGCCTTTGTCCAGCCAAATGTCAGAGAAAAGCACAACTCCGGGGAGAGAGGGAGGGAAGGGGCCTGAGAGAAGGACGAAGCAGAGTGGGGAAGAGGATCAAGGGAGAGCGAGTCAGAGATAGTGGAAATGCAGAAAAGGGTAGTGAGTTGCACAGCAGACAGAGAGGGATTCATACTATATGGGAGTAAAGGACAGAAATGCAGTGAGAGTTTGGGAGGGGGGATTATTTACACCATGGTAGACCAAGGCACCACCACTCAATAGATTGATCTGGGTGACTGGATAAGGTGGATTTTTCAGATGTGGCTGACTATCTAACTATCAGACAATCAGATGAATGCCAAGCTGCCTTTTCTCAGTAAATGAGCTGACTTATTATATTTATATACAACTAAATAACAGACATTTTTGTCAACCGACAGTTTTGTCCAGCAATTGAGCGGCTGTTTTTGCCAGGCTGTCTGTCTGGGCCCCTGGTTACGTGGGGGCTGGGAGCCCTGCTCTGCTCTGTTCTCTCCCTGCCTCAAGAGCTCCCTAGGGGGGCAGCAGGACCAACACTGCCAACCTCTCTCTCACACTCCCATTTACCCCCACCCTAATGCTGAACACACACGCACACACACTGACGTCAGCTGCTCTGGGCCTTCTCCCCTGGGTGCTACCAGAACCCTTTGTTTCCCTCCCCTCTGTTCCCTCCCTGCCTCCCTCCTCTCCATCTCTCCTTCCACCCCTCCTCACTCCTCTCCCTGTCCTTTGTCCCTAGAAATAGCTGTCCTGCTTACTGCCTGATTGGAATTCACTGCACTATGGGAAGTCACAGGGGAGGGCCATTGTCAAGTGTATGTTTGTGTGTGCGTGTATGCACACATGTGTGTGTGTTTTTTTTTGTTAAATGATCATGGGTGCAAGCATATTTCTTGTGTGTGTGTGTGTGTGTGTGTGTGTGTGTGTGTGTGGCTTGTGTGTGCGGGGATGTATCGATGACACATGTGGCGGGACTGTTGTGTCGAGAAGCTGTTTGTGAAGGAAATAAACTACAGTTAACAGTTTATCCAGCACCAGACACATGTGTAAAATATAGCGGCTGTGGGTGAGAAGGGAGTTGACTGTTGGAAGTCAAAGACATCATATTTAAGTTTATGTTCTGCTTGTTCAACAGTTGTTTGATAAATTGCTATTAAACACATTCGGAGAGGATTTGAATTGCTGTTTTTATTCTCAATTCTTATCATTTTGGCGCTGGCTAAAACCTCTTTGGGCGGCGCCAAAAATTCCGTTATGCAGGAAAAACCCTGTACGTGGTGGTATTCATGTCTGTGTGTGTACTGTACTTGTGAAGTGAACATTTTGTATGTTGGCTTTTCTTCAATGTGTTTTCTGGGTGTAAGGGGAATGCGTGTGTGTGTGTGTGTGTGTGTGTGTGTGTGTGTGTGTGTGTGTGTGTGTGTGTGTGTGTGTGTGTGTGTGTGTGTGTGTGTGTGTGTGTGTGTGTGTGTGTGTGTGTGCTCATGCATGCTTCTGCTCCCAGCATGAATCCTAGAATTGGGGTTAAGGAACAAGAGAATTCCTCCCTCGTATTCCCTCCTTTCCTCTCCTCCCGTCTCTCTCTCTCCCTCTGTCTTTGTCTCTTTCTCTCTCTCTCACCCATGCAAGTGGGATGTCTTGAAATATTAACCAATCTGCTCTTCATTTTTCAAATATGATAGAAAACACACTGCTAAATAAGTCAGGAGCAAGGCCTGCCAGGGAGCGCAGCAAGACAGGGCACTCAAATAAACAACAAAACAACACAAACAACAACAATGAAGAAAGGGAAAGATGGAGAAGGGAAGGGGGGGTCGCTGCAGTGGCTGCTGTTGCATCTGTCTAACCATAATCCATCCATCATCTAGCGTTCTCTCCATTTTATTTTCACTGGCTATTTTACTCATTTTCATGTAGTCCCTTTCTTCTCTCTATCTCTCTACTTTTTTTGTCCTTTGTCTCACCCTCTGTCTTTTACTCGCCCTCTTTTTTCACTTTTTCTCCACTCTAATGAGAGCAGCTCAACTGGAGTATTACACTTGTGTGTGTGTGTGTGTGTGTGTGTGTGTGTGTGTGTGTGTGTGTGTGTGTGTGTGCTTATAGTCATGGGTCGGGGGGCTATGTAGCTGATTGAGGCCTAGCTTCTTTACCTCGGCAGTGCTGCTGGCTGGTGGCCGGAGGGAGCACCCAGCTTGAGTAATGAACTCCCCCAGGAAGAGGCACAGCTACGTGGGCCTGCCTCCAACCTGTGCTCCCTTCTCTCTATTCCTGGGGTAGAATAGGGGCTAGGGCTGATTTTGAAGGGGGAATGGGTGGTGCGCAGAGGGCATTTGGGGTTTTGGGTGGTAGGGTGAGTAGATATTTCTCCCCCTTGTTGGCTGCCAAGCCATGCGGCCTGCGAGTGAGCAGATAAAATTGTGTGTGTGTGAATGTGAGTCAAGAACTGCTCGGGCTTGTGTACAGAGATTTGTATGCGGCTGTGTTTGTTGTACGTTTTGAGTGTATGTGGGTATTTGGCGTATGTGTTAGGGAGTTTGTCCTCAGAGAATAGTATGTGTGGTGGGGGGTGCAGTGACAGCTGCAGAGGGGGGCCGGGGGGCTGACTGCTTGCCGGCTGATAAGGGGGGCTTCACATCAGAGACACAACTAGAAGACTAATAATTCTGCAGTGCAACACACAGATACACACAGAGGCTCATAGAAGAGAGGCAGTGTGAGAAAAAGTTAAGGAAAGCTAGATAGGGCTGTGGGACACTCCGTGAGGAGATTTAGATTATGTGTGCTTGTGTGTGTGCGTTGAAGGAAGTGGGGATTCAGAGTGTTGATGAGAGACAGACAATCAGAGAGATATGTGGTGGTATGTATTTGTAATATAATATGACTTTACTGTATAAGACTCATGATAATAGAAAGGCAGCCTCACAGGTCAATTTTTTAAAGTCCAAAACAGAGTGTAAAAAAAAAAGAAAAAAAAGAAAAGAAAAGCTGTAACACCCCATATTTACAATGTAAACCCATGCACCAGTGAAGGTAAAACATGAATCCACCTGCACAGTGAGAGTATACACTCTCCTATTTTCCAGAGTTTTTTTACACTGACCTATACAAGCCACAGATCTGACTTTACACAGAGAATTATAAAAAGACATTTCCTGGTGAGCCATAGTTGAAGAGACTGGCTCTTCAGGTGAGAAATTAAGAAATTAACATACAAAACACTGAATCCAGGTGAGCACCTCATTTCGTTTATATGCTTTATATTATGCTTCCTACGCTGCTCGTGTTCACTTGCTGCGCCATGGCATGTCCATTATGTGTCAGGGCCATTAAATGATGTTACGTTATGCACCACTGTGCTGAATCAAAGGTGTGCCAAGGTAGGTTTTGTAAAATAGACTTCTATAGAAATAACCCTCATCCACCCTCTTCAGATCAGATCACATTAAAGTGTATAGCACAACAAATTGAGGAAAATGTGAGGGGTCCGAAAATCCTAAAATTCAGCTATAATATAATGTTCTTTTTAGTGTAGCTATAATGACCTATGATTATAAGGGTTCTATGGTCGTGTCAACTGAGATATCATGACATTCGTATGCATACATAGAGATGGGCCTCGGTCTAAAGATTGGTGTTACTGATAACATTAATGATGGCTCTCCCTAGATGTGACACAATTAAATGTAATGCAGCTGTTAGCAATCTTATTAATTACACCTGTGCTTTACCTGCTGTGACATGTCAGTCATTTTCAAACTGATCCTGAAACACCCTTTGTTCTTCTTTTGTTCGCCAAAAGAAAATGTCTGTATGTGACTGGTTATATGGTTGTTATATCTCTGCACACCATTCACTTGGCACTACACTCAGCCTAAGTATTAATAAAGTTAATGTGGATTGGTAGCCTTACACCCAGCCCTTCAGAGAGGATAGAGCCACAGCATACTGTATTTATACTAATGTACAATAAATGAACTACAGTGTTTTGCTGATGTCCTTCCTGCTTACTTAACATCCCACAGATTCAGCCTCTCCTAACAGAGACTAAATCAGTCTGTGTTAAATCCATTCCAGCAGTATATTGTGTTTTTCTTCCTCTTTCCTGATATAATAATAGCCCCCACCAGTCCTTAATTATTCATATTTTAGTAATACAATCCAAGTTAACGGTTCAAGCATTAGTACATAATAAAACTCCCGAGGCTTCGCTTTTAATTTAATTCCTCCGTTTAAATTAATTTTGGGGCATGCTTGTGCTTTTAGCTTGCTCCTCCGCTGAGGGGAGGGGGTTGGGAAAGAGACATAGGAGAGATGTAGGGAAGGAGGGAGAGATGGAGGAATGAGGGCTTGCTCAGGGAGATGGATCTGCTGCAGGTGGAAGAACAGCCGTACAGGTGCTTATGCATGTTGGGGGCACAGGATCATACAGAGAAAGATAGAGAGAAGGACAGCAGTAGAAAAAGATGACGAGAAAAGGAGGTTTCTTTAATGGTCATCCTTAAAAGAAGAAGAAAATCAATGAAATTTACACATCCAATGACACAACAGTTACTGTTACTGTTGTGCACAATAAAGACAGCCAACAGCTTGACAGTATGCTGAGGCAGTCAAGATGATCAGTTGTCCCATAATGTGTATTGTGCCAAAATTGGAAATCTATACTGTATGGAGTCTGAATAACTGTCAGTGGTGTTGTTAGATCTGACCTAAGCAAGCAGGTGGATAGATGGAGAGAAAATAGAGCGGTGGACCAAAGGGGGTGGTAGTGAGTAGGTGTAGAAAGTGAGATTGGAGGAGGATGGAGAGATACATGAATATGTGGTTTGGGATAGAGGGATAAACAGAAAAAGGAGGAAGAGAAAGAGATTAGCCCTGCTGATGCCAGGGGGTCCCCTCTAAAGGCATGAAAGCACAATGAACCCCAGTCAGTCAAAGAGGCATTTCCATTTCTCTGCTCTCACCGCTCTATTAGAATGTTTTGTGTCCTCTGTCAGTGATGTGTGTGTGTGTGCGCACATCTGGGCGTGTGTGAGACACAGAGACAACTAGAGTTTGCCTCATGCTCATGTTCTGACTTTGTGTTGTGTGTGTGTATGTTCAGCTGCGTATGTGTGTGTGTGTGTTTGAAGTCAGTGTGGTGCTGTACAATAGTTTGGGTCCCAGAGCAATCCGCTTTTCTGCTGCGGAGACCAACCAGTGAGTGGTCTCCATTGATCTGCACCCCTCCACCACAGACACTCCCAACCCCACTGTGTGTGTGTGTGTGTCTCTGTGTGTGTGTTTCCCACATTGTCTATACTGTATACATGCACATGCATGTGTGCTCATGTTTTGTACTATATGCATATGTACATCTAACAATGCAGACCATACAAGCTTAATGCAAAATGTCCTGCTCATACCTGGTAATGTTTTAATGACTTTCATGACTTTTGCATTATTAGAAATGTTTGATTTTACTTTATTCATGTTTATTAGAAACCATGTTTGTGTGCATGCATCTACTACACATCTGTCACTGTCGGTGTTTGTGTGTGTATATCTGTGAGAGGTGTGTGTGCGTGGAAGGGAGCAATTTCCCCTAAAAACACTCATTCCACAGCCATGCTTGGACAACTGATGCACATACGCACACATACATGCTTTCACACACGCACACACACACACACACACAGTCACACATGGCTCAGCTTGGCGGATGTAGGTTGTAATTACGGGACCCCCTGGTCTCTCTCTCTGTCTTTCTCCTTCTCTGCCCTGCCGACCTCTTCCCCCTTTGATCTGTTTCATGTCACCAGCTCTCTCTCTCTCTCTCTCTCACACACACACACACACACACACACACACACACACACACACACACACACACACACACACACACACACACACACTTTTTTTTCCTACTAAATCCACCTTTGTTTCTGTCTGTGCGTCCCTCCCTGTGTGTGTCTGAGCACTGCTCTTTGTTGCAGCCAGTGTGTGGTCTTTAATTCACACAGGAGCCTCTTTTCTGGACAGTTTGTTTTGAAACCTCTCCTTCTCCATCGTCACATCGAACTTGATACATGGGGATTATTCCCTTTCTAACTGGCCTTGTCGGCATATGTGTATCTCATTGTCTATATGTATTTTGATGAGTAAAAGCTGGCAGCACTTGTCTGGGAGAAGAAAAGAGGTGATTTGTAGAGTTTGTGAAAGTGGGAAACATACAAAGTTAGTTGCCTAATAAGACACACACAACCACTTACTTTCTTTAAAAACTCTGAATATGAAATTGTGTGTGTGTGAAAGTGAAAGAGGTATATTTGAGGAGACCCCAGAGTAGTTGTTGTTCCTTTATTTTGTTTGTTTGTTTTTCTTTCTTTCATTTTCGTCATTGTGCCTCCTTCACCTTTCCTTTCCTCCTTTTCTTTCTCTCCGTCCTTGACCTCCAGCTGGTAATATCACCTTTCTCAGGGGAGAAAATGGTTTAATACATGAGTAATTATTATACTGTACATGCACCCTGTCCAGGTGGCATGAAAGCAAATAAGAGACTGAATGTATGTACTTCTCTATGTGTGTGTAATCACTAACACCATCCAGCACATATTACAGTACATACACACAACTATATGAAGAGAGCTGCACAAAAAACAGAATCAGAGCCCATCTACAAAACCATAAATAGCTCATGTAGTTTTTGAATGCTGTCAAGTGCTCAGTTAGTCAATATAAATGTGATCAAATGTGTTTAGATCAAATGGACAGGAACTCCTAGAGAGTTGATCTTGGTGCCAGAGGGAATGACAAAAACACAGTAAGGCTTTTTGTCTTCAGTTCTATGGATTACATTTCAAAACGCAAAAATACTGACAGAACATTTTGCATGACTACCTTGACTATAAACTTTGTGCTTGGCGTGGGTAGCAGTTGAAAACAGAGGCAGAGTGGAAACACTTACAAACTCAAGTCAAAATGTAGGTCAGAATCATGAAAAACGAATCATCCTTTTTTAGATTAAGTCATAAGGTGCATTTGTTTATTGTCGACACACTTAGTGCATGTTTTTAGCTAGCTACAGTCTGTGATTCTTTGGCTGTTTTTGTGGATTAAACACATGCAAAAACACTGTAGCACTCCGATTTTTTTTATGTTTGTCTTTTATGTTTTTGCCTCCATATGTTGGTGAAGTTGCTGTGTGTTTGGGTTTTCATGTGTTTGTGTATGTTTATGCATATTACTCTCTGCATATAGTGTGTGTGCCTATCCCAGTGTGCATTCTCTCTCTCCATCTCTCTTGCCGTCTGTGCCTCTAATCCCTGAGTGTGTCACTAATGGCAGGTCCAGGTGTTCTGCTCTGCTCTGCTCCTCCCCTGGGGACTCCTCTTCAGCGAGCGTGTGTATGTGTGTGTGCGTGTGCATGTACTCCTCTCCTGGGGGGTTTAGGAGTTTTGAGCAGGGGGCTGTCCAGAATCCTGTCCTCCAGAAGGGAAGGGAGGGAAGGGGAGCAGTGGGCAGGAGGTACCCGCCTCTCGCAGCTTGCTCTTGGGCTTCCCCTGGGCACAGGACCCCCTCTACCATTCTCCCCCGGGACGTCAGGAGCCTCATTGCCTCTTTGCCTCTATCTCTCCCCTCATTTTCTCTCTTGCTCTCTCTGTCTCTCCTCAAATCCATCTCTTGGCAGCTTATGTACCTGCACTGCTTAAGCTTTTCACTCTAGATGGAGAGGGTTTGCACATTGCTAGTTAGGTTAAAGAAAACATTTTTGTGTGTTTTTGGTGTATTTGTACTACATATACAAAAATGGGTTTATTTGTTGTATATGTGTGTGTTACAGTGTGTTTGTGTTTTGAGCAGCAAGCTCCAGCTGCCTACATCACTTATTTATAGGTCCCACGTACGCATAGGTGAATGAGGGAGGACTTGTACAGTATGTATGTGGGTAATACTGTTGAATCTCTAGATCAGTCACATCCATTTGCACACAAGAACCCATATGAGGTTCTTGCTAAATGCTAATTATCCATTATTATTCATAAGGTGGCACTAACAATGCTTTAAACATAAGTCAGTTGTTATTATTCATAGCAATATGTGTATTATTACAGTTCTGTGGGTATTTCAGTAAACATCCAAGGGCCTCCTTATGTGCATGAGTGTTTGTATTTATGAGCAAGTGCATCTGTGTGAGGGTATGAGAAGTAAATCAAGTGTGTGTGTGTATGTGTGTGTGTGTGACTCAGGTGAATGTGTTTCTAGGTTAGCGAGCGGTCTGTCAGTCCACCAAACCTCATTCTTATAAATAGATGATATAGCCGCCGGCATGCACACAATTGGACCACACCACTGCATGCGCGCGGGTGCGTGTGTGTCTTCCTGCGAGCGTGTGTGCATATGTGGTGTGTACTGTATGTGTGTTGGCATGATGTTGTTGTTTATCTAACACTCTGCCTGACAGCTGGTTCTCATTTCTGAGTGAACAAACAGCAGACAAGATTGACAGAGAGTGGGACAGTGGAGGGAGAGATGAGGAATTTGCTACACAGAGAATAGAACCACTAACCCTTATGGTTTAGGTGCCTTGCTCTTACTGTTTTGACTGGTGGTGAAGAGGAGATGAGATGAATAATGACAATAATCAGAGGAAATCAGGACGCAGTGAGATAAAAGGCTTGTTGAGAAAGAGTTTTGAAAAGAGGGAGAATGAGAAAAAGAGGGAAATGTGGCAAGAGGAAGCAGATGCCTGCCCTCCACTTCAACATGGTGTATGTTTGTGTGTGAGTGAGAGAGAGACAGACTGAGTGTGTTGTATGTCTGGGTTCATGTCTACTGGCCCGGTCTTTGTGTATCTGCATTTGTGTTATTGTGGAAGCATAATGTGGTAAGTTAATGGGTAAAATAATACTGACTCGGCACTTAAATAACTCTCTGTCTACCACATATATTTTCCTTGAAATTGGAAATCCTCATCTAGTACTTTCAATGTTTTACTAAATTTGCCACTTACTTCATTTTAATTAGCTTTTTTGTCTTTGTCACAAACTCACAGGTGATATGCCCAATTACACTTGAAAACCAGTACTGCTAATATTACCACAAAATCAGTCTTGCTATTTCTATCTTTTAGGGTCTGTATGACTTTATTCATTCTGTAACCTCCACTGACCTTGTTTTTGAATGTCGAGCTTTCCTATATTTGTATGTGTGTTATGCTGTTTGATGTTTGTATACAGTACATTTCGCTGTGTGGTAAGGACAAACTTGTCATCTGCCAGCTCACTGTCCACCCACCCCCATCCTTAGCCCCCTGCCCCTAACCTTCTGCCCTCAAACACACTTGACACACACACAAACACACACTGCCCATATGGAGCAGTTGGCGCCCAAAAGCGTCCAAAGCAGCCGGACCCATTCCCAGGGCAGAAGGTGAGGGTCCCCACAGCCTGCTTAGTGTGTGTGTGAATGCGTGTGTTTGTGTCCATCCATTGTGTCCTCAAGGGCTCAAGCCCCGGACAGACTGCCGTACCGTCCTTCCTATCTGTCCTCGTCGTGGCACGTATGTGTATGATTGTGTGTGTGTGTGTGTGTGTGTGTGTGTTTGTCCCGATAGACTTCATCCCATGTGAGCCACAAGGACAGCAGCAGAGGACTGTTGCTCCTCCAAGCAAAGAGCAGGGTTGCAGTCATGTGCATATGTGAACTGCTGCACCAAGTTAACATATTGTGGATGTATTTTGTAGACTTTTGTGTGTGTGTGTGTGTGTAGATCATGCTGTTGCCATCTCATGAGATCAAAATGTCCCTACAAGAACAAACAATGTTAGAAAGTTGTGAGGACTTTCTGTGGAACTAAGTAGGAAAATGTACTAGTGTCCTCTGTATTCTTTGTAGGGAAATGAATTTTGGCTCCTACTTTTCTTCACAGCTACATTAGATAGACTACACAACAGGTGTTTTCAGCCAAACAATCTGACTGGTCAAATAAATCTTCCTACTGTGCAATTCTCATAATGCATGGCACCCAGAAAGCTGTGCTTAGCTTATCGGTTGCCATGCCAACTCATATGGTAATCACAGAGCCAGGTAGGGATCTTTCTTTTATTCTCTTGTCTGGTTATCTCATGCACCATGTGTAGTATTTTGAAAAACCTTCAGATGTTTGTAGCCAACGAGTGGTTCATTACTTGGATTATGGTCACCATTATTGTTATGTCATGACTTTGACTCTGCCTCATACATTACAACAAAATGAAGTAATAAACACTCAGTAAACAGGATGGCCCTTACTTGGCTGTGCAGTACCACCACTTAAAACACAAATTATGCAATTTATTAGGGACATGAAACTCTGGATTTAGGCTGTTGCGCATCTAAATGATTTCCAGCATGAATCAAAAAGGATGCAGCCGCCGTTATCATAACCTGCAGGATGTTCTTTACAAAAGATGGAGCTGAAGAAATGATGTGTGGATTGCCTGTTTGCCATCAAACTTAACTCAGTGTTGGACATAGAATTGCACTGTAATTGTATTTTTTGCCTGTGTGTGTGAGAGTGTGTGAAAGAGAGAAAGCAAGAGTGAGTGTGTGTGCTGGGCTGCCCAGAGTGAGCCAAGGGTGGAAGTTGTTTTTCTGCCCCCTATGGTGAGTCTGGGGCTGTGTGTGTGCGCGCGCCTGGGGCAGCCTGGGGCCATCGGAGGGGGCCTGGGGAGCGGTGGAAGGAGGGATGAAGCGAGAGAGGGATGGAGGGATAGGAGGTCAGCAGGGGCCTCGCTGGGAAAGGTGCAGGTCTGGGCCAATGGCCAAACGGAAAGGTGGAAGGAGCGAGGGGGGATGTATGAAGGGGAGGTGGGGAGAGAAAGACAGGCTGATAGGAGGATTAACATTTGAGCAGGTAGACAGTTAAACTCAGGTAAAAACATTTAACTAAATTAGGACAATGACAGAAGGTAGTGAAGTTTTATTTTTGAAAAAACAGCCCTGTTATTATTAAAGATTCTCGTGTAAAACTTAAATAGGACACTCCTTGCCTTTTTTGAATTAATAAAGTTGGGATGAAAGGTATGATAAAACCATTGATGATTCCTTTGATATGAGGATATTTGAACATTCAAACAAAGCACTGTCTTTGGATTTGAATGCGTTATTTTTTCTCGGCACATTGGTCATCTTAAAGAAAATATCACTAATTCAGATGTATTACATGTATAACTTGATAGATCAATTTCTGTATCATTTATTTATAATGTTATTTCAGAATTTTTTGCATGTAACTGTAGTTAGCAGGCAGTTTTAGCTCATAGTAGCAGCACTGGGAGCTGAAACCTTTTTGCTGCTACCAGCTGAGCTCCTTTGATTCGAACATCAAAGCAATAGAAAAGAGAGAGAGCATGACATACAGGGATTTCCATTTCAGGCATTTAATCGACGCTGTTATCCAGAGTGAACTAATTGAACGAATGTTCTTGAGTGCTGGTTCCATGTCAGCCCATTGAGTCGTTTACTTCAAACTTGACTCAACCTCTTATCATTTAGTGGTGATACAGTCAAAGCCAAAGCCAACAGATACATATACATACAGACGGTAGATATTGCGCAAAATTTCAAATATGCCTGCTGGTTTTGCTGGGGTTTTTTTTTCAGAAAGGTTTTTTTAATTTTTAAAGATCCCCTCCAGTTTCATGATGTAATTAAAACACTCTATTTTAATAAAAAATCTCACAAAAAACTCAATTATCTTGTTAAAATCCTTAAAATTACATTTATTTTAATTATAATTAATTAACTACTCATTCTCCCTCATTAAAAAAACAAGAATCTATGAATAAGCAAATATTTTTTATTTCAAAAGTGTAACTGCTGGACACAAGACGTCTCTTACTTCCCTGAAAACTCCATTCTCAGTGTATTTGGACTGGAGGCTTGAAGCCTGGAGGCCACATCACATACCTGTAAGCTGAATACTGGACCAGGTACATGCCTTAAAATCGGATTTTCAATGAGCACAGAGAAACCTTCTACTTCAGCAGATGAATGTGAAAACAACCTTCTAGTGACAAACTCTTCACGTACATCATTCTGCACAGTGAAGCTCAAACTGTGGGACAATAAACAAAACACATTTTTGAGTGGAGGGGGACTGATGAAGATAATATTGATTACATTTTAAAATCACAACAATTTGTGATGTTGTGATAATTTTATTAAATGTTCCATTTTGTAAACTTTTTATGCTGTTTTGATGTATTTTTCCTCTGTGTGACAGTCGTGACAAAGTTACTGAATTTGGATAGGGGGTAAGAAGACGGGGGAGGCAGAAACATAAAGAGAGATCAATCAGCATGTGTGTCTCTTCATTAGTGTTTCACCAAGGCTGTGTCCTCCACACGTTGCCACACTGTCCTGCCTATTAGAGAGAGACACGGGGAGTGTGTCTCTGTTGTTTGCATGTGTGTTTGTGTGCTTTGTCATTTCAGGTAGACTCAGGCGGTCCGTTTAGTTCCATACTTTCCGGTCTTTACTATTTCTTGTTACAAATCCCCGGCTCCTCTCCTCACCGGTCTTCTCCGGCCCTTTCCGGTCCTCTCCTCTCTCCTCTCCTCTCTTCTTTTCTCTTCTCTTCTCTCCTCTTCTTCTTTCTTCTCTCCTCTTTCATCCTGTCATCTCTTCCCTCTCCTCTGGAGTTCAGAGTCTGTCCATCTGGAGCGTCCCCCCCTCCCTCCCCTCCTCCCTCTCTCCCTCGGTCCCGTCCAGGCTGAGACACAGGGGTGAAGGCCAACACCAGTAGGGGAGAGACTGTCGGAGAGACGGAGGGATGGAGGGATAGATGTCAGCGCTATAATGAGTAACAACATGAAAGCTGACGGAGGGAGGGAGCGAGGGAGGGAGGCAGTGGATGAGAGATGAAGACAGAAGAGTAGAGGGACTGCTGGGGACAGAGGGAGGGATGAAGGATAGAGGGAATGGATGGGAGAGGAGAAGACTGCAGAGTGAGAGATAAAGGGGGAGCGGAGCGGTTGGGGCCCCGTGGTCCTCCACTCCGCTTCTCTCGTTCGTTTTCGTTCGCCAGAGAAGAACAGAAAGGAGGATGAGGAGACGGGGGTAGGAACAGCGTGTGTCGGCGTCCGCCTGCTCCTGCCTGTTTCCTTTTTTTTTCAACTACTTTTTCTCCCTCTTTTTTTCCTCCAATCCCCCCCCCCTCAAGATCCAGCCTCCTCATCTCCTCTCCTCTTGAGGATTCTTCTCTAATTTAACTTTTCATTGAAATTTTCTCTGCTCCCCCCTCCCCATCCTCCAGTTTCTCCCAGTTTGCCATTCGGCCTTGTCTTGCCAGGTCCCCTCGCGGCCGACTGACAAAGGCGCCGTTAAAAAGCCGTGTGATCCTCCATTTTAGCGCCAGCCACGCTAGTCAGAGGATTAGGGCTCTTTAATGACGCTAATCTCTCCTCCCCTTCTTTCTCAACACCCCTCCATCCCCCCTCAAAAAGCGATTTCTCCCTCTTGCTCTCACTGAATATCTCTCTTTTTCTTTCTTCCTCACACTTTCCCACCTCAGAAACATTACCATGTAACTGACTCATACTGGTGTGCCTATAATTGCCAACATGTGTCCAGACCAGCACTGTGAGGAGACACTTTTACTTTTTCCTAACATGTATTTGAGATTTAGTTTTTTGTTCTTTTCGCTCGACCCCAAATGACTATTTTGGGTTGAGTATTTCTTAGTGCCTGGTGTTTGACTGTTTGCTCTCTCTATTATTGTTAAGTGAATCCTGTCTGACACAGCCAAGAGAAAGAGACAAAAGGTGAGAGGGTACAATATCTGTGTTTGAGACAGGATCACTAATCTTTCTCGGCTACGCTAAAAGACTTGTACTCTGTTGTGTTGGCAGCAGGAGGTGTCTGGACTGGTGTTTTGGAGACACACAGCATTTTAACACCAGACGCCATGAAGATGGTGCATTAAAAGTATATTTTTGTAGGCTGGCATTGGATTCAGACTTCTGTTGATCTCACTGACATGGACTATATATATGAAATCGGTCTGTTCTCATATTCATTGCTTTAACTGTATTTTTAATGGCAGTAGAGTTTAGCACAAATACTGACTTTGTACCGGGTTTCTGTGTGACATAATGTGACTTGCTCTTTTAAACTGTGTCAACACAGGCCCGGGACCATAACGCAACCTATTCTACCATATTTATACTTTGATTGCTTTGGACTGACTTTACATCTGTCACTTGTGCAAAACCTTTCAAAAACCAAAAATCACTTCAAGACAAATATATTAAGGCTTTTTGTAGTCAATTAATCTGAAGATTATTGTCACAATTAGTGCATCAATTGTTAAATCTATAAAATGTCTGAAAGTAGTGAAAAGATTATGTTGTCGACTAACACTCCAAAACTCAGATATTCATTTGACAATGATATAAAACACAAATCTGAGCAGCAGGAAACAGAGAATGTTTGGCATTTTACCTCAAACGATTAGTCAACTATCAAAATAGATGACAATTAATTTTCAGTCGATTGACTAAGCAATTAATTGACTTAATTATTTCAACAATTTCACTAAAATAAATGAAATTCCACTGTCTACTGATGATAGCCAAAAATCTGCATACCATGACCTTGATGTTGGATCATTGTACAGATGTAGTGGGAACTTGCTTGATTGAGAGCCCAGTGCATCTAGTATTATATTTTGACTTATGATGTAAATTTAATTTTTTGTTAATGCAAATAACATTGCAAGACAGGACACAAGTATAGGAGTGAATTCATGTTTTGGTTGTTGACTGGACTGAAATCTGTCCTCCCATCCATCTGTCCCATGTAACGTCCCGGATGGAGTTTGATCAAATTTGATGAAATGATTTCTGATTGGTCTAAAGAGGGACAGCCTCATTCCTGCGGGATTATATGTTTACATATGACTTATTTTCAAAATGAAGAAAAAAGCGACACTCACTGAGCAAATTCAGGCGGTTAATGCATGATTGGTATATGAAGAGCAATGAAGAACAACATTTTTTACACAGTTCACCCAGTAGTATAAGTGCTTCTTGTAATTTGAGAAAAAAATTAACTGAATTAATTTTAAATTGATGTCAGAGTTTTATTGGTAAAAACAAATTATCAACATTTTTATAATTTAGCAAAATGCTACTTTTCTGCACAGTGTGAGTTTTTTTTAGCAGATTTTCTTTAGTATCTTTCTATATCCTCTTTTCAAGCCCACTTATTGTATCTGCACCATCATTTTTCATTTTTTCTGATTAATGTTTCTCCTGTGCACTTATTTTTAATCACTGTGTGCAGGGCTCTAGGATGGCATATTGTTTGTTTTTCTCCTTTCACCCTGTCAACACGTCCATGCACTTCTTCATCCTCATGCTTTCCTTCCTTCATGTTTTCAATTTCTCTGCCCCATCTGTCTCTCTCACTCACTCTCTCACTCCCTCCCTCTCTCTCTCGCTCGCCTCGCTGTTAGGCTTCATGTTGATATCTCTATTCCTTATATTTTCTTAAGCCTTTTTTATTTTCCTTCTTGCTTCCAGTCAAATTTATAATTCATGCTTTTACAATTTTTTTAACCCAGACCCCCCTGCAGAGTTCTATTTGCTCATCACAGTGCCTACATTTTCCCAGCGATCGATTCATCACAAGAATCTGTTTTCCACCCCCTCTCTGTAAGGCGTAATACACAGTAGACTGCACACACACACACAGCAGACACACAAGATTGTGCTAGGTGTTGGTTGAGGTAAAACGGTGTGTGCTTTGGAAAGGTTTCTAAAATTATCTGGAGGAACTTCACTGCACATGTGTCTGTGTTCATGTGTTTGCATTGCAGAAATATTAGTCTTTTGATGATTATTGGCACAAGACTTTTTCCACTCTGTATTTATCTTGTATGTATATATTTATCTCTTTCCTATCACTCTAGTTTCCTTATTTTCTCTCTTTGATTTGTTACTGGCCTAGTTGATATAGCTATCAGATAAAAGCAAAGAAAACAGCCTCCCCTCTCTCTTCATCTCCTCTCTTCTTTACATTTTCCAGGCAAATGCTAAATAGCCTCACCGTGCTGCTTCACAGAGCGCACAAAGAAGAACAGAACAATATCAAGCATTATTCAGCCCCCTCTTTTGTCGCCTTGAATCCATTCTGAAGTGTCTATTAAAGGAGTCATGGCCTTTTTGTCGCCTCTGTGCCAGACTACACAGGAGGGGAAAAAAAAGAGGGAGAGAGGGAAAAAAAGGAAAAGAACTCCTGTCCTATCCTAAAAATCTCCTATGTATGACACATAAAGGGAGTGAATATCGCCATCTTTCCGCTCTGCTCTCCACATCTCCTAATCGCTTTTCCGACGTTTCAATCTGCCAAGGCCCTAATGAAAATATGATGAGGCGGATCTATGGTCCTTGGGGACGGATGGAGGGATGGGAGGGGAGGGGAGGTGAGGAGAGGGATGGAACGAGGGATGGCTGCAGAGGGAGGATGAAGGGAGAGAAAATACACTCTGTCCTTATTTCTGGGCTCCGTCGGGGATACATAGTTCTTGGAGCTTTCTATTTAGATGTTGCTGCTGCTGGAGTGTGTCTCTCTCCTCTGTTTCATTCTCCCTCTTTATCTCTGCCATCCTCATTTTCCTTCTGTTTGTGTGTGTGTGTGTGTGTGTGTGTAACCAGGGTAAATGTGTTTATTTTTTTGTTTATATCCTTTTTTTTTCATTTGAACTCCCACAGGCTGCCTCTTCCGCCTTTTGCCTTCCAAGAAAGATGTAACTTCTTCTTAATCATTCTAATGCTCCCTGTTTTTTCTGTCTGTGCTGGATTGTCTCTTTTTTTGTATAAATCCTACAGCTGTAAAATTGCATTTGTTTTTTGGGCTGTAAATAAATCAAAGGCATTTTTAAAAAAAACTAAATTGGTTCCCCCTTTTTGTCAGATGGTGATGATGACCCAGCAGGGCTGTCCTGGGTGCCTTCCTCGCCTTCCAGTAAAGACGTGGCGTCACCTTCACAGATGCCCGATGGCTGCTGTGACCTTGGCATGGCCACCGGCGGTGAGGAGGAGGGAGGCACAGGTCTGCCATACCCCTGCCAGTTCTGTGACAAGTCCTTCAGGTATCAAACTCACACATTTTGTTCCCCAAGATGCTTGCAAGTGCTCCCTCAGTGCACACATGGTGTATTGTAGCCAATAACACCAATGTCATATTTTTCTGTTTTTCTGTTTAGTTGCATCCTCATATCCCACTCATGAATATCAGTGTGTACATGAATGAACAGTATTCTCAATATTACCATGGTAACGGAACTAACATGGACTGCTAAGGCAAACAGTGAAAGAAATGAGGTGAATACATTTCTCACTAACCTCTCCAGGGACTAACTCAAGACCCACTTTAAGAACAGCTGTCACATACACCATAAAGTCATCATCATAATCCTCTATATTACTTCTTCTATCTCATTTTCTGTCTTCTATCTCAACAGATGTTCAGAGAAATATTAAAAATGTATAAGATGATAAAAAGTTTTAATTTGTGTAAAGGTGAACATAAACTGCTTTTTACTTTCAATAAATCTTGTATCCTATATACCATTTTATTGTCTTCATCTATGTAATGTGTTTTTCTCTTGTGTTTACACACTACTTCTAAAACCTTTTAAAAATACCATTCAAACAAAATGTGTAATCATTATTGTTGTTCTTATGGCTTTTCATCACCTGTCTTCTCATGATCCTCATCAGCCGTCTGAGCTATTTGAAGCGCCACGAGCAGATCCACAGCGACAAGCTGCCTTTCAAGTGTACCTTCTGCAGCCGTCTGTTTAAACACAAGAGGAGCAGAGACCGCCATGTCAAGCTCCACACAGGTAGGCTTGAAAATAATAACTACAGTCAATGTCCTGGATTTCTGTCTTCCAGGAATGCCTAATGTATCAAATGTGTTGCATGGGTTGTGATGATATGGATTCACGGTAATGTAATAAACCTTATTCAAGAATAAAATAAGATCAGAAATAACATCAGAATGAATTCTCTCGACAGTTTTGATTGTCAGTAGAAACACATGAGTTCTGGCTGTCTGAGATGTTTGACTTTGTACCGTCTATAATGGAGCTTTTCTTTTTAATTATCTTGCATCAATCTGTCAACTGATGTAGGAGATAAGAAGTATAGTTGTCAGGAGTGTGAAGCTGCATTCTCTCGCTCTGATCATCTGAAGATCCATCTCAAGACACACAGGTAACTGCCTCTGATCCTATTCTCATGAAATCTGTTTCATATTATGCGTTTTGATTTGATGTTGACTGAAATGCACATCTGATGTTGAATTGAATTTTTATTTCTGTGTTTTCCAGTGTTCCATTTGACTCTTCAAATTTAGATCTTTATAACTGCTTTTGATTTCTTCTTTTTTTTATTCACACAACCAGCTCCAGCAAACCATTTAAGTGCAGTGTGTGTAAGCGCGGCTTCTCCTCCACTTCATCATTGCAGAGCCACATGCAGGTATAGTTAAAGAGTTTATGTATTCTTCTACTATTCACAGGAAAGCTGTAAAACAAGTTACAACATCAAAGAATCAAAATAAGAAGAATAAAAGATAATAAGAGTTATATTGCATTCCTGGTTAACTAGTACATGAGTTGCCTGTATTAAAAGGCAAACTCCAGTTTATTGTCGTCACATTGAATTGATTGAATTGTTTGACATAATATTTGACTACTTTCTGACTCTGGCAGGCTCACCGCAAGAACA
This sequence comes from Scomberomorus guttatus, assembly GCA_038419695.1. NCBI lineage: Eukaryota > Metazoa > Chordata > Actinopteri > Scombriformes > Scombridae > Scomberomorus > Scomberomorus guttatus. The sequence goes on from CM076453.1 coordinate 8,032,926, forward strand.
GAGAGCACCTTGCCCTGAGGAGCGAGAGGGATGGAGGGAAGAAGGGAGCAGGAGGAGAGGGTTACCTGGAGCAGGACCTGTATATGTGTGATTATTGCGAGGAGACATTCAGCCAGACCGACGAGCTAGAGAAACACGTCCTGACCAGACACCCCCAGCTGTCTGACCGAGCCGACTTGCAATGCATCCACTGCCCTGAGATCTTTCTAGACGAGGCCTCACTCCTCACGCATATTGAAACACAGCATGCCAACCGCAAACACAAGTACAACAGAGCTTTGCTTTTTAAAAACCACAGATTTTCGTGAATGTGGAAGGCTGGAACATTTCAAGATATGCATATGTTAACTTGTGTTTCATTTGTCTTTTGCTGTATCCCCAGATGTCCTGTCTGTTCAGAACAGTTCCCCTCTGTGGAGGATGTCTACTGCCACCTAGACAGCCACCGCCAGCCTGACTCCTCCAATCACAGCGCTGCCAGTCCTGACCCTGCGCTGGGCAGCGTTGCCTCAATGAGCTCAGCTACTCCAGACTCCAGCGCCAGCCTGGAGAGAGGATCCACACCCGACTCTACCCTGAAGCCCGGCCAGGGCAGTGAACGAGGCCGCAGGAGAGGCACCGACACTGTGGAAGAGATCGGGATAAGCCTGGGTCATCAAGGTGGAGGTATGGTAGTTGCTTGTCTGCAGTGTAACTAGTCCAATTACATCTCTTGACTTGATAGTCAACAATTGTATTTGATAGAGTAGCTGTGACTTCCTCTGTGTTATTTGAATTTATCTATGTCCTTCACTACAGGTGGGGGAGGACATTGGGGTAAAGTGACATACTCTTGCCCTTACTGTTCCAAGAGAGACTTCCACAGCCTGGCGGTTTTGGAGATCCATTTGAAGACCATCCATGCAGATAAGCCGCAGCAGAGCCATACATGTCAACTCTGCCTGGACACTCTTCCAACGCTCTACAACCTCAATGAACATGTGCGCAAAGCTCACCGTGCCAGTGGAGGAACCGTTAGCGCAGCAGCTGCAGCTTTTCCCCTGCTGCAGTTCACCAATGTCACAGCGTTCCACTGTAACTATTGCCCAGACATGTTTGGAGACATCAATTCTCTGCAAGAACACATCAGAGTGTCCCACTGCCTGCCTGGTGGGATTGTGGCGGGATCCACCACTTTAGGTGTGTGTGAAGAAAGTGACTATTCCTAAACTATGGAAAGTGACCCAAAATGTGTCACAATATGTTTTTTGCTGGGTCAGTGTTAATTAAAGTTATGTATGTATGGTTAATAGACTTAGAAAGGTTAAATAAGGGCTGTTGCAATATATAGCATGCTTGTCCCTGGGATTAGTATTTGGTTAAGTAGCTATTTAGGGGAAATTATGCACCTGACTCTATTAAGTACAGTATCGTGATTTATTGTAATTGTTATTATTGTAACAATGTGACATAACTCCTCCATCCTAGAAGGGAACCATGCCTTCTTCTGCAACCAGTGCTCCATGGGATTCCTGACGGAGTCTTCGTTGACAGAGCACATTCAACAGACGCACTGCACCTCAGCTGCAGGGGGCGGAGCCGCCTCTGGAGGAGCCGTGGCCAAACTGGAGTCTCCTGTACTGCAGGCCGCATCCCAGTCCTTCATGGAGGTGAGAATGAAGAATTAGTCAAAAATTACATGACAAAAACAGCTTTTTAATCAAAGTTGATTGGAATTGGATGAAGCTTGCCTGTCTGTGCACATGTCAAAGCTATGACTAATCAGTGTTTGAGCTGATTAGCAATAAGCTGATTCCTATTTAATTAGGTGATTTCCTGTACTTTCTCATGAGCCTGATGAAGCATATACTGAAACGCATTGCTCATGTAAGTTCAGATTAAAGATCCTTGATAATTTTATTGAATGAATTATTTTCTGAGCTGAGTCTGCAGTTATTGAGTCTGTGGTTACTGTGGGTAACTGCAGTTCCAGACTCATTTCACCTCTTTACTCATAGTTCATGGTTTGTAGAGTTTTTAATTTCTTGGTTCTTGATAACAGGTGCTGGGTACAATGGGCACTAAAAAAGTAGTGTTCGTATGGACATTGAAAAAATTCCAACCACAGATTCCTATATTCTTATAAACTATAAGCTTTAAAAGTCAAAAAGACATGAGGCTCTTTAATGTTCTCAAACTCCTAATGAATGATGTAGAAATCCTCAGTTTATTATATGTGAACTTGCAAAGTTATGACAATGACAATAATTTATGGTCTATGCTTGTGTCTGTCTCCCTCACTCTTTCTTGCTCTCTGCCTTTCTCTATATCATTCCCATTTTCTCTTTACTCTCCAAGGACTTAATGACTGTATGTAAATGTATAATAATCTTAAAAAAGTAAAGAGTTATTGTCCATGTACAGGTTTACTCCTGCCCTTACTGCACCAATTCTCCTATCTTCGGCTCACTCCTCAAGCTCACCAAGCACATAAAGGAGAACCACAAGAACATCCCATTGGCTAACAACAAACGGCAAGCGAAGGTTGCTGACCTAAGCCCCGCCTCCTCTGATGTAGAGATCTCCTCCCCAAAACGCCACAGACTGGGAGGGGACTCCACCCCGTCCATGGGGAGCAATGGGGACTACCCGTGCAACCAGTGTGACCTGCGATTTGCCAACTTTGAGGGTTTCCAGGCTCACCTGAAGTCACACCTGGAGATGCTGCTGAGGCGCCAGTCCTGCCCCCAGTGCAACAAGGAGGACTTTGAATCCCAGGATGCATTGCTTCAACATCTGACAGTGCACTACACGACCACGTCGACTCAGTATGTGTGCGAGAGCTGCGATAAGCAGTTCTCCTCTGTGGATGACCTGCAGAAACACCTGTTGGACATGCACACATTTGTCCTGTACCACTGCACACTCTGCCAGGAGGTCTTTGACTCCAAGGTCTCCATACAGGTGAATGAGATGGCTGCTTTTATTTGGCTTGTTCCTTATTTCCCTGTTTTATTTTTGTTTGTTTTTTATTATATGAAAGAAAATATGTGAGGTACATAGTTTGTAAAAATGAACCAGAGAAAATAACCATCTTGGATCTCTTTTTTTCTTCTACCCTCTGTCATTCAGGTGCATTTGGCAGTGAAGCATAGCAATGAGAAGAAGCTGTTTCGCTGCACAGCCTGTGCCTGGGACTTCAGGAAGGAGACAGACCTTCAGCTCCATGTTAAGCATAACCACCTGGGCCAGAGGTCAGGCCTCCCAGGGGGGCTTGGAGCAGGTATGATACACCCTTCCTGTTTAGTTTTCCAAAGTTCATTTGGTTTTCAAAAAAAAAAGTTTGGTGTTGATAGTAAAAAAGAAGAGAATAATAATAAAAACCAAAAAAATCACATGCAAAAAAAAAAAGGTGTTATTTTTCGACAGGAGACTTATAGAGTAGCTGGATCTTGAATCTGAATCTAACCTTGACTTCTGTCAACAGGACTCAAGCCCCGGAAGTGCATCTTCTGTGGGGAGACGTTTGGAACAGAGGTGGAGCTCCAATGCCATATCACCACTCACAGCAAGAAGTTCACATGTCGCTTCTGCGGCAAAGCTTTCCACGCCCTCTCACTGCTAGAGCGACACCTGAGGGAGAAGCACTGCATCTTCGATGGTGGCAACATCACTGGCAATGGAGGTGGTACGGGGAGCAGCGGGAGCCAGAACGGGACGCCAAATGGGCTGGCGCAGTCCTCCAAACGGGGAGGAGGAGGTGGTGGCAATGGAGGCGCAGGAGTTGTGGAAAGAGCAACAGTGGCAGCTGCTGAACAAGCCGACCTGCAGAACATGCTGCTGAAGAGCAGTGTTGTGGGAGGAGGAGGTGGCCAGGGAGGAGATGCAGCCAACAGCCATGAGGCAAGCGGAGGTGAGGAGGAGCTGGACAATTCAGAACCCATGTATGCCTGTGATATCTGTGGAGCGGCCTACACCATGGAGTCGCTTCTGCAGAACCACCGGCTGCGTGACCACAACATCCGACCAGGAGAAGATGACGCTGGTAAGAATGACCGCTTGTTTTGAAAAGGATTGGTTCAATTTTATTTTTCATATTACAATTTGCAGATTATTTTTTAAAAGGCTTAAGTCATAATTGAATCAGTAGATATTTTAGTGTCCAAAATGTGTACACTTGTAAAACAGTATTCCTATAAGTATGTTATAGTCAGAATAATATTGCTGTGATGATAATAGTAAATATGTTTACCAGGTTCTCGAAAGAAGAAGGCAGACTTCATCAAAGGGAACCACAAGTGCAATGTGTGCTCCAGAACTTTCTTCTCTGAGAGCGGGCTTCGTGAGCACGCTCAGACGCACCGCGGCCCCGCCAAACACTACATGTGTCCAATATGTGGCGAGCGTTTCCCCTCTCTTTTAACCCTCACTGAACACAAGGTACTTTTACATTTACTGCCTTTAGGCTTGTATATGTATGGATATGTGCAAGTCTTTTGACTATGTTTCTGCATGAAGGTTTATATCTTGAGAACAAATGTAGTCTGGATGCCTTATGGGTATAAAAAGGTCTGTGTAGACATGCTTTTGCTTTTCTCTTGTGCCTAAATAGTTTGTTTGCATGTTTGTAGCTTTCTGTCTGTCTTTGTGTTTCATTGTTTTCATTCGGAAACTTCTTTGGCTGCTTTAAATTTAGACTTAAAAAAATTGTTAAGTTATCCTAAGAGACGCAATTTGTGCTGCACCACATTACAGGAAATATGTTTGCATATTCAAAAATGTGTTGTGTAATTCATCTACAGTCAGTTATTATGGCAACAGTGTCTTATGTTCATATATGTTCATATAAAGGACTATGAAAGGCAACATTTGGCTGAAATCTTGCTTTTTAGACCACTCTATTGGTTGTGATGAATAATTTTGTTAATTATTTTATTAAATCTTTTACCGAGGCTTTAATCAAAGACTTTTGGATCATGACTTTGTGCTTTATTATATTGATAGTTCATGTTAACACTGTCTCTCTACAGGTGACCCACAGTAAAAGCCTGGACACAGGAACCTGTCGAATCTGCAAGATGCCCCTGCAGAGTGAAGAGGAGTTTATAGAGCATTGCCAGATGCACCCTGATCTCCGCAACTCCCTCACCGGTTTCCGCTGTGTCGTCTGCATGCAGACAGTCACCTCCACCCTGGAGCTAAAGATCCACGGCACCTTCCACATGCAGAAGCTTTCCACTGGTTCTGCACTTGGAGGAGCTGGAGGAGGAGCTGGGAATGGAGGAGGAGGAGGGAACGGCTCAGCGTCTTCATCCCCCAACGGGCTGCTTCAGCAGCACAAGCTGTATAAATGCGCCTTCTGCCTAAAGGAGTTTAAGAACAAAGGGGAGCTGGTGAAGCTGGATGTCAATGGCCTGCCTTATGGCCTCTGTGCCAGCTGCATGAGCAGGTAAGAAAATCATATTATAAAAACTGTGGGTGACAGTTACATGGGTCAAATTTCAGGCTTAATTTTTTTACACTAACCAAACAAACATGCCCTAAAACAAGTCTCACTGTTTTTGTAATGGAACAATGATTAATAGGAGTGCCACAAAGACACACATCAGAAAGAAATGTGTTTAACTGTATAAAACTGTGGGAAAACAACTCGGTCTCATGATTACTGTTTACATGGTTTTTATGTGATGGGGATTGTTTTTCTGATGTAGATATAAAGACAGAAAGGTTAACTAAGTGCAGACATCTTAATGTATGCTGCACATACTTCATGTGTTAAAAGTAGAGCCCGACTGATATATTGGTCAGTTGATATTATTGGCCAATATATCGGTATTAGTGTATATGTTGTCCAAGATGTGCCGAGTTATATAGGCAGCATTTTATGTATATTTGATCCTTTTTCTTAAGTTTAATATATACATATACCGTATATATATTTTATTCTGTGTTTTTTTTATTTATAGTTATTTATAATGATTAAATTCCCAGTGAAGTTTACTGTTTCAGATGCCATTTTATACAATTAAGTTGATTGTTAGACTGTAAAATATCATGCCTCCATTACATATCTTTGTCACAAGTGTTAACCACATTTGAGGGATCATTACAAAAAATGTGCATTTATGTATGCATTCTGTGTATATAAGATTATCGGCTGATATATCAATATTGGATTTTTTTGACTCCCTAATTATTGGTATCGGCATCAGCCCCAAAAAAACAGTATTGGTCGGGCCCTAGTTAAAAGGGGCTCCACATGTAGTTGAGAGCTCAACTATTGTTTCTAAATCATACATCAACACACAGAATGATATGCAAACACCTGTATTTTTTTGTTTAACAACAGTTTTTTTCCTGTTCAAATCAACAACAAAAAAAATCAAATGCTTAATCATATCAGGGGCACTAATGGCCAGAGCCCCAGCCAGGGAGGAGCTGCCACGCCTGGGGACACGCAGGGAGACAAGGCCATGGCCGGGCTGAGGTGTCCAGAGTGCGGGGTGAAGTTTGAAAGTGTGGAGGACTTGGAGAGTCATGTCCAGGCAGATCACCCTGAGGTCAGCCCTGAAACCAGCTCAGCAGGGAAGAAGGCTGAGGCTTCGCCTGCACCTAAGGTGAGCCAGATAAATGGTTTGATAGAAATTGTTGGATGATACTTTCCTCCTGAAAATCTCTCAAACCAAGTCTTTCATATTGCTTGGCACTAAGGTGAGGAAGAAGTTTGGTAAAGTACAGTGATGTAAAAAAAAAAAGGATCTGTTCAGAAAATACAAATTAGGTTTGTATCTTGAATATTAATGTCTCTACATTATGCAATATAATTTTGGCCAATATTGAAACTCATGTAAATGGGTTAAACAGCATTTAACAGGTGGAGACATTTTCAGGAGGGCAGGAGACTCAAAAATCCTATTCACTGTACGTTTGCACGAGTCGTGTGCGTATGTGTGTGAAGTGTTGGTTGCTGCTGCTTTTGCGTCTGTAGCTTGCATACGTGTGCTTGTGTGTACGTCGGTGTGTGTCAGCTGAGCCCCACTGGGTCCTGCGGCTGGGGCGTGCTGAGGCATTGTGGGAGCTGTTCGCTCTACTTGATATTGACAGTCAGGCTCCCCGGGACCTGCCGCGTGTCTATGTGTGTGAGAGTGTGTCCTTGGAAGTGAGCGTGTGTCTGTGTGTGTTGGAGGCAGTTTCCAGGGATCCTCTGTCTTACCTGCACCTTTGTTTCTGCTTAGTCTAACAGCACAAAGCAGACAAAGTAGGATTTCTGTGTGTGTGTGTGTGTGTGTGTGTCTGTGCGTGTACTCAGTCTAGCAGGCTGAAGCAGCAGAGAGATAGTGGAAGTGGGGCCTTTGTGTATTTTGTATGTGTTTGTGCATGAGTGATTGCTGTGTGCTATGAATGGATAAGCAGAGCCTGTGCTTCTTTCTCTCTTTGTTTCTCTGTCTCTCACCCTTGTTTCTCTGCCTCTTTCTGTATCTTTCTTTCTCTCTTGTCCTCTTTTCTACTGCACTCATTCCTTCTGTTTCTGTTTCATTGCTTCTTCCCTTAATCTTTTTCCTGTTCACTCCCTTCCTTATTAATTTGTCTCTCTCTCCATCTCTCTCTCTTTGCAGATGTCTTTCTTGTGTGTGTGTATGTGTGTGTGTGTGTGTGTGTGTAACTGCATACCTCTTCTTCCTTTCACCAAATCTCTAAAGATTTGGACTTTCAGGTTTTCTTGATTAGTGTGAGATTTAATGGGGTTCACATGTCTTGCATGTTGAGTGCAAAAAATGGTGTAATTAAAAAAAAATGTTATTATGATGATAAACATATTCTTTGATCAACTTTTATATAAAATGTCCAAATAACCAAAATGTAATGCCTCTTTCATGCTCAACGCTTTATTGAGTGGAATATGTCATTGTATGAAGTAATATTAGAATTAATAGTGAATTATGTATTTCTTGTTATTGGGATCATAGGAGAGTTTTTGTGTGTATTTAACAATTTAAATCAACAGAATAAACAGCTAGATAATGTTTTTTTGGTATTTGTGTGTCTTTATCTTACAGAAAAAGACCTACCAGTGTATTAAATGCCAAATGACGTTTGAGACAGAAAGGGAGATCCAGATTCATGTTGCGAATCACATGATTGGTGAGTGAGGCACAGCTCTTTCTGTTAAAGTTATATTCACAAGCGTGTGTGTGTCTGTGTAAATGCAGCATTTGAGTGTGTTCCTAATGATCGTGAATGCCTCATCTCTTGGTTATGTCTTCTGGTGTAAAGGCACCAATATTGTCATTGTGCTCTTCTCACACACATTCAATTGAAACACCAGCAGACACAGCGGCATGCCAGAGCAACACACACACACACACGCACACACACGCACACAAAGACAGAGGTGTGAGACAGACAGGTCAAATGAAGAGCTCTTTTTGACTCGTGGGCTGCCTGGACCAGCTGTTGTGCAGTTTACCACTCGGCTGCACCTCTGAGGGTTAGAAAAAAGGACTTAGAAAACAGTCAAAATTACAGATAAACCTTAATACACTTAGTGTAAAACAAAAGAAATCTCTGAAGTCACAATTCTTACACTAACATGTGATGCTTTGATGCTGCTGCAGGTGTAGTGAGTTAACACAGACACTTTGGAATTACATACAAAGCAGCAGAAAAAACATGCTTAGCGGGCACTGAGGTAGTGACGCACACAGGTGACACAAAGCGAACTGCTTAGCAATTATCAGTTATTTATCAAACTGCAGCATTTTTTCCCTGCAAAACTTACTCAAGCCACCAATTTCATTTTAAACATACATGTCTTATATGTTGACTAGGACATTCCCCCAGTTATACTGTGTGTACTCCTGGAACAATGCAATGCATTACAGTGTGTAATCTCAGGTGTATGACTGAGGCATTGCACCAAACAAGTCTATCTTCAGTCATATGTATTATGGGCAGCTGCCATTTGCATGAAATAAAATAAGGAGGTAAGTTTAATCCTTAAGGGCTGAGGTAAGGTCATTAAATTATGTGTGTGCGAATACACCAATTATAAGTGGAGTGTGTCTGCGTTTAACTAAAGACTCGTGTTTAACTAAAAACTACCTCTGTAGTTTGGAGTCCATGTTCTTTTATGAGCTTCCCCTGTGACAGTTTTTTCCACTCTGTACTAATTTGCTGCCTTAGCATCTCTGTCGTCATGGAGATTAACGAGGTGGACCTATGAGTTGTTCTGGGGAACAAACGCTCTGCACCCCCCACCCTCAGCCCCTCGCCAGACCTGACAGGCAATCCCACAGTCACTGATGTAGTCTGAGGTGTGTGTATGTGCATGCATGCGTGTGTGTGTGTGTATGTGTGTGTGTGTGTGAAACTGAGGTACAGTGAGAGTCTGTGTGTGTGTGTGTGTGTGTGTGTGTGTGTGTGTGTGTGTATGTGTATGTGTATGAGTTCTAACATCACTCTGAGTTGTCAAGTAATATCTGGAGACGTTACAAGAGAGAGTTGAAAAAGAAGTACAGCTGCAGTAATTTTTACTTCATCCCCGCCCCCTGTCCACACACACACACACACACACACACACACACATACAGAATGCACAAAAATTTGAAATACATTATCTATAAATTGGCACTGAACATTCAATAGTGTTGGTACACTCATAGTGCTGGCATTTCACATTCTTAAAACACACAACCACACACACACACACACACACACACACACACACACACACACACAGAGGCACACACACAGGGACAAACTTTCCCACACACACCAGTGGGAGGTTCATTCAAATGAAACAGCGCAAAGACAGTTGTTGTATTTTGGTTGCAATTTGGTCAGTAGTTGAGATGTTTCCCTGAAAACCGAAATCTCAGCACCACGTCTGGTGATGTGACTGGCTGAGAGAGTATTTATTAATCACCACACCCACTGATCTATATTCATCTTCACTCAGCCCTTTTGCACCTTCTGCTGCTGCTTATTGTTGCACTTGCGCGGTTAAAATAGGGCCCTCAGTATAGTTTCTACCATCTTTTACCTACTGTTTCTCTCTGTTAGTCCTCTCAAATCTCCACTGCTGTTTACTGAAACACGTCCCTTCCATTCTTTCAGTTTTTGTCCTCCTCCTCTCCTTATGCTCCGCAGAACTTCTCCGGTCAGCTTCTAACTCTCTTTGATCTCCTTCCACTTCTTCCATCTCACCTCCATTCCTCTGCCCTGAGTGTCCTGCCCTTCATTCTGCCATTTCTCCCAGTGTTATCACAGTTTCTCCTCCCTGTCTGATAACTTATCCTTCTCTCTGCTCCTATCTCTCACTCTCTCCTCACTTTCTCTGGATCCTCCACCCCCCACATATACACACACACACACAAACACACATACACATCTCCACACAGTAGTGGCAGTTTTGGGTTAATTAACGTGCTAATTGTGTGAAAGCCTAGCGCAGATTAATTATGAAATTGAGGCACATTATTTTTAAGAGCTTGCCCAGTTCCTATTATTATATTTGCTACTACCCTCCCCACCCCCACTCCTTAACGAAGAAGGGCGCAAATACTGAAGAGAGAGATCTTACATGGTGTATGAGCATTGGTGGTGAGAACATGACAAGATCAAAAAGAAGATGTACATTTTTAGTACCTTTTTTAGAGCTTTTAGTTTAGTCTCTGTATTTTTCTTCTCTCTGGATTTTGCTCCTCTTCAACTCACACTACATTCATCTGATATCAGAAATTTGCTGCAAATTAACAAAAAATTCTTCCCCAAAATGAAAAACCTGTTGTCTCCCAATCCTCAATCTTAAGACTCAATTATGCTGTATTAAGATTTTATTAGGGTTAGAGCATCAACACTAGAAGGATTTATAATTTCTTGTAGACTCTACCTGTTGACTGTCAAATAAATTAGATGGCAGTGTCATGCATCCATCATGTAAAAAAATCAAAGAAATGATTGTATAGGCACATTTGTATCGGTGCCAATGCATTCACACACACACACACACACACACACACACACACACACACACACACACGCACACACACCACACAGATACACTTAGACCCCCCCAGGCACAATAAGTGATGGTGTGGAAGTGTTATCCTTCCTCATTACTTTCTTCCCTTTCTCTCCTCCAGTCCTCTTCCTCTCCTTTCTCTTCATTATACGCCCACTATAAAGTGTCACTGCTTGTCTACCTGTGTACACACACACACACACACACACACACACACACACACACACACACACGATCACACGCACTCTCACATTCAATAACTCTACCACTGGTAGGTGTGCTTGTCTCGCTTTTGATATTCTCATATGGTTCAGTGAGACAACTTGAGGCCTCTCAGCCTGTCCGCATGTCACTGAAAAATGTGTATGAAGAAGAAAATCTAAAATAACCAATTAGATAATACAACCTTCTCTAATTGGCTAAGAGGTTTGCCTCTCATCCATTACTGACCACTTCTACTTTGGTTCTACTGGTCGAGGGAGCAGAGAGGAGGGAGTTTCCTATTGGCTAATCGAGTCGTGTAATTTGATTGTCACATTGCTCCGTGGGTAATACATGGTGCACCCCATGGCCCTGTTAATTACGCTGTCAGAAAGAGAAAGAGAGACAACATTCAGGCAGATACAGGAAGAGAGGGTCAGAGTGAGAAGTCTAGAGAGGAATCCTTGTGGCGCTGAGGAGGAATCAAGCCAACAGCAGTTAAGACATTTTTTCCAACAAAAGATATTCACTCTACTGCTGCTGGTCACTTATTTTAAAGGTACTTAACATGTTATATGTTATTCATCATACTAATCATGTTATTTTCTCTTTTACTCCTAAACAACTAGCTGTCTTTAAGTTAAATACATTTTTCCAGCTTTTTCATGTCAAAGATAGAGCAAGTGGCTGCAAGGCATATAAAGGGTACTCTCCAGGAGTCCTTTTAGCAGAGCGCTCACTCTCAGCGGGACTGAGAGTGAGTGCAGTCCTCAAATAATTTTTAAAAATACACATTAACCGACCGAAGCGTCTCACACGGAGGCTCCAACACTGACAGGAGCACTAACCCACGGACACAAAGAGACACAATGGATCCATTTTACCAGCCTGCACGGTGGCTAGCAGGTAGTTAGCATGGCTAACATCGTTAGCATAGCTGTGTGTAGCTCATAGACTGTATAAAAATAAGGTGTAGCAACGGTGTTTCTGGTTTAACAGCACTGTGCTAGGCAGGTGACAGGTGTATTTACAGTGTTTTGTGTGTTCTGAAAGACGTCACTGCCAGTAGTGTAGCCAGAAATATAAATTTAGGTGTGAGATATAAGGTGTACAAGAAGTAATGCAATTAGTATTAGTATTTGCCTACTATTCATTGTATCGATAGCAGGCTACTGGTTTTGTTTACTGTTGCTTAGCAACATGTGATAGTTTCAAGAAATAAGGTGGTGGAGGTGAGCTCCAACATTATTTCTTCATTTAATCCTGCAGTGATTTCCCCAATAACATTATAGCACAACTGTTGCATAAAAGCAATGTCAAACCCGGAGTTTTGGTGACTGCAGTAGTCTAATGAATCAGATACATGACTTTCACACCCTCATTTATATGCTTGACATGCAAAAAATATCCGTTAAGTGGTACAATACTATAGTTAGTCACTAAAATTTATACAACACAGCTTGAAAACAAATTGTGAATGAAGACATTTTCAGGACCAACCAGCACTGCTTCTGCACAGGCCCCAAACAATCACAAATCACAGACAAGCAGCAGCAACAGGTGATTTATCAACCAGCAAACAATTTATTCAAAGCCTCGGCAGGCTCCACAAACAGCAGCAACATCACAACAGCTTCAGCGTCTAGACAAACAACAAACAGTGGAAAATAAGAGCTACAAACCATCAACAACAACAACACAGCAAAGAGTTAAATAACGTTACACACAGAGAGCCACCGCAGGACATTTAACCAGCAGGAAAGAAACCGAAGCGAGCGCAGAGACAAAGATACAGACAGACATAAGGAGAGGGTGTATCTGACTCATGTTTTTGAAGTCCATGCTTTGTCTTTCACAGAAATGAAGGAGCATTAACTTACCTGCTCTCAAACCAATTTCTGATGTCCATTTTGGCTGCTGCCAAAAAAACTTGAGTCAAGTGTGACGCTTCACAAAAGTGATCACTTGAGCATCACAGCAGGCTGTGACAGCCTGTCACAGGTCAAAAATGACATCAATCATGGCGGGGCGGGGCCGCCGTCAGCAACTCAGTGGGCATGGAGTTCAAACGCACCAAAGAGCGGGCACAGCCCGGTCTAGCTGCTTTTTTTTTAATGATTAGGCTGGGTGCGCCAGCTTGAGATTTAGGTGACACAGGCACACCCGGGCACACACTTGTGGCTACGCGGGTGGTCACCGCGTGGATATAAAGTCACACAGCTGACAGACTGTTAGCTTAGCATGCTAATCCCACGTAAATATATGGATGAGACCAGATGTTTACAGACATCCACAGATAAAACCAGATGGAAGCAGAGGGAGTTAACAGATAATTAAATTTGATTAAAACAAGTTCCCTTTCAAATCAAACATCCTAAGATATGAGTGGAAAGTATTATTCTTGCAACTGCATTTATACTTTTTTTTTTAAATCTTTTATTTTTTTTACGCAAACCATGTCTGAACCATGTCATGTGATATGCTACTTCAGTACACTTTAACAAATATTACTGGGACCACTAGAGAAAATTGCAGATGAAAATTTAATATCCAGGAATTCACATTATAGACACTACCACTGACAAATTGGCCACAATTTCACATATTGACCATAAGTGGTCCAGCCATATACTAGGTTTTGACCTAGTCTTGTTAATATTTAAGGAGAATCCCTTAAATGCCAGTGATTCTCAACCCTAGTTTCTGCTTTACTGTGATGGTATAGTCACATTTCTCTGTGCGTTCCTGCTAGCCTTGGCTCTAACACAGCACACAAGTTAATTAAAACACCATGTGGTCAATGCCCTGCTCTGGAGGCACATAGAGAGAGAGAGAGAGAGAGAGACTGAGCACAATAGGAGGCAAAGAGAAATCATGCAAGAAGGTTGAAGGGAAAAAAGGAAATTAACAGTTGAATTTCTTTCCCTCTTGGTTTGCTAATCATTTTGGCAGATTTTGCATACACTGGCTCTGAATTCATTATGGGGCTTTACAAGGTGTTGCAGTGTTTCCTCTAGGTTGACTGCTTTAGGGGTGGGGGTGCGCTGAGCAAAACTTGGGAGAGACTCAGCAGCTGGATATTTCTCCGTTCTCTGTTTAGGAGAGATTGAGATTGACACTAAAATGAGAATAGCTGGTCCACCTTAAAGGTCAGTCCACCTTAAGTGAGCCTGGTCAGGTAAGGCCAACCCATTGTCGCTAACTTCACTTTTAACCCCCTTCACTTTTCTAGCAGTTGGGGAAACAACAGATGAGACTTTTCTTTGTTTTGAGAAGCTGCAGCATTTATTAACTGACACACTGTAGCCTGTACTGTACATTTACTGCCAGACTGACAAATTACTGCTAACCTTTTCCTCTGCTCCGCTCGCTTAACAAGTGCTAAGCTGTTTTTTTTTCTCACAGCCAGCCCCAGATGTACCCAAAAATGGGACTTGTAGCCTCTGCTCCATAGGGTTAGTGTTACGACAGCAGCTACAAGACATGTGGTGGATTAGCCCCTAAAGTATCCAGAATGCACCAAAATGTGAAAAACATTATCTATAAATTGGTACTGATCATTGAATAATGTTGGTACACTGATTGTGCTGACACTTCACATTCTTCTAAACACACACACACACACACACACACACACACACACACACACAGCATCAGTCCATCTCTTACAGACTCAGGAGAGAAAGAGAGAGAGAAATAAACTTTTTTTTTTCCCTTTTTGCCTCAGGTACCAGCTTGCCATTTAAGAAGTTTTTGGGTGATTTTTAGTATGTAGAGAAAAAAAAGCCTTAGGGCAAGTACAGTATACATCATGTATGTGCATTTAAATATAGTATAAAATGTACAAATTGCATACATTTTATAAACCCAGTTTAAAGAGTGAGCATTTGTGAATATATGTATTTAACGATTGATTATTAAATGGAATGGAAATAGGATATTTACACACATTATTCGTTTTGTCTGTTCTTTCATTCATTATCAGTGAATATGACTCATAACTCATTCATTGAACAGAAACTCCATCACACTCAGCAGTCAGCCTCTACAGTATGTGTGTGTGTGTGTCTACATGAGTTTGTCTATACATGAAAAAAAAATCTTTGTCTATGCAGGTCTTGGTTGCTTGTCTGGTGTATGTGTGCGCGTTTGTGTGGGTTGGGGGCATCTCCCACCCGTGTGTGTGTGTGTGTGTGTGTGTAATCACAGAGCTGTGTGCATTCATTTTGTTTAGCCCCCAACACTGCTGAGCAGGTGGGAAGGGAAGGGAGGGCTCGAAGAAGTGGAGATGAGAAGAGAATGTAGAAAGTATTTATTTGTGTTTTTGGCTGGGCGCACTGGGGGGGGAGACTTTGTGCGAGGAGAAGATGCGAGGGGAGGGGGTTTGTGGAGAGATGAGACGAAAGAAAAAAAGAGAAAGAAGCAGAGCCGAGGGTGGTGAAGGGCGGCACTGAAAAAGAGGGATGACGGTAAACTTCAGGGTTTTTATCTCTGCGTGTAAAGCTAATTTTGACAGAAAACCAGCAATCACGCTCATGTCTGTGCAGTAAATGTTTCACTATTTTTTTGGATGAGGTGTTCACCTGTTCGCATTTATATTTTAGGTGTTTACATAACCTCTGACTTAAGAGTGAATCACAAAGAACAGCACAATGAATGAATACAATAGCTCCTCATTAAGTTTTTATGGGTTAGTCTCTCATCATGACTTGATTTACCTCCCCTACCTCCTTTCATTCTATGTATATGTGTATTTGTGTGTGTCTGTGTGCGTGCCTCCTTGGACTACACTGTAGCGCTTTGTGGCATGCTTTATTGTTTTCTGCCGTGCAGCTGCACATCATGAACAAGTATTCAACTTCACATGTGTGTATGTGTTAATATGTCTCCCAATTTGGACTGTATGTAATCAAAAGGCAGCTTCCCGTCACAGTGTGTCTGTTGACATGACTGTAGATTTGGTTAAACACACAATAATTGATTATACCTTTAGTAGACACTCATTTAAGTTATTTGAAGACCATGTCTGCTGAGACTATGTGTCCCACAGTATGAAATCTTAAACCTGAGTGATTAAGCATATAAATACCTTGCAAAACTGTCCTCCTTCTGCAACTCAAAATTTTCCTCACAAAGACAGCACATCCCCACATTCCCACCACAACCCCCCCAACCCCCTCCACACACACACACACACACACCACTAAATAAAGTCTTTGACAGCATGTTCTGAGTGTTGCATGCAGCCACTAATGCTTTACTAATCACCTCAGTCTAGATTTCGCAGCATGAGGCCTCACTTCTCAAACACATGTAGACACGCTTGCTCTCTCTCTTTTCTTTCTTTTTCTCTCACACACACATACACAACATGTATGTCGGCACCAAACACGCGCTGTGTGTGCGCACAAAGAGCCACACACAGCATGTTGTCTCCCCTCTCCATTGGTCCTAATCAGGGGCCAGTATCCAATTAGCATACCGACTGTAACCCTTACTTTGATATACCAATAACACTTCCCACTGTCCTCTCTCTCTCTTCCTATGATAACACCATTGGTAAAAGTTTCTGCCCCAACCACCATTTTCCTTCCCTCTTCCACCAGCTCTTCTCCCTTTGTGTACTTTTTAAAAAAATCCCCTTTGTTTCCATCACTGTAGCCTTTAACTGCGGCCGCATTAACAGATCAGCTTTAAGTCTTAATTATACAACTGTGTCACTGTAGTTATGCAGCTGCTGACAGTGGAGGAAGTGCTCTTTAGTTTTATGTAGGTCAAACCACCGCCACAAAATTAAGTGTCATGTCATTCAAAAAATGTCTTTTAATTTTCTCCCATTCACTTTGTACAGAGGTAATAAAGGTTGCAAAGAGAGGTTTTCCATTAAAAATGCCTCTGCTAGATGACAGTGCGCTACAATACTGATAAGAAGAAATGACCAGTCTTTAAACCTGCTTCATGTTTTGTTCACTATCAAGGTATAAATCAGCGTTTTGCCTCCCCCTCCCCCCCCCACACACACACACCACGTTCACACTACGTATTACTAACCCTGCCCATTCTCTCCTCCGCTCTCCCCCATCCCCACCTGCCTATTGGATGGCCTGTAGAAGAGCCCACCTGTCGGCAAGGTTTGTCCCCTTTCTGTCTCCTTAGCTCGCACTATGAGCAAGGCAGCATTGTGCTGTCTCACTGCCTGCCCATCAGCATTTCATTTATAAACATTCTCCTGCTTTTGAAAATATATAGATTAGTATTTGATTATTTATTATTACACATTTTGTGCAAAAGCCACATTGCATGATGTGGAAAACAAAAACTTGAAAGCAGAAATTTATTTTCTTAGTAGCAGAAATCAATCTGTAGTATAAAAATAGTATAAAGTATTAAAAATAATCTTTTACGGATGATTTTGAATTTGACACATTTAAGCCAAAATTTTGCACAATTACCCCTCACCTCAACTCCTCATTCACCCCAATCCCTGCTGCTAGCTGCATGCTTCATTGTCCTTCCCACCTCATACATACCACACACACACACTCACACGCACACAGATGCCTTGGAGGTATTGAGTGGCCACTCACCTGGATCTAAGTGTTCCCTGTGGAGAGTGGTGGCTAATGATGTGTCCTCAGCATGAGCTTTACTTACCTATTTACATCAATGCACTCTAATAATGCTAGGTAGCCTACCTATGGTAGGTATTCACATTCTTCAATCATCAATAGCTCAAGGACACATTTTGGCTTCCGAAATGACTTCTTGTTTGACACATGGCAGCTAGCTAGGCATTGCGTCAGTTAAAGGTCCCTGAATGTAGTCATGTACTTTTGACTTGAATCAGTTGAATCACTCACACTTTCAGCTTTCAATTTGATGGTGACTTTGGGTGCAGACCAAAAGCAGTTTATGAACCCCTCTGTGTGGAGGAAAGCATTAAATAATCCCAGCTAGCTCTTATTTTGTACCTGGAGGTTGCACTTATCTGACAGTTCAGAACAGCCAACCTGCATTCAGCCTGTCTATTAGCCTGCAGTCAAATCTGTGATGCGCTTGACTAGTAATGTCTGTCTGCTGTCTAAGCAGCTGTCCCGAGGGCTGTGGCTGAGCTGGTGTGTGTCTGTGCACACATCTTTCTGTGCTTCAGAGTGTCCCTCCACCCCTTTTCTTCACTTTCCTTTTACATATGCGTGCACACACACACACATGCATGCATGCACGCACGCATGCACACACACATACGCACACCTCGATCTGTATGTATGTGTATGTGGCAGTAAGCGGGGTCTGGTGTGGTTACTTTGTATCACTGAAGACTTAATGAGGCGAATAAGAAGCTTTTAGAGTCAATGGAGGTGGATAATGTGGTTGAGGGTTCACTCAAGTATGTGTGTATGTGTGTGTGTGTCTTTACCACCGGGTAGCAACATTGCCGTTTTCTTCTGCCCAGCTGCACCTGAACTAATAAGCTACAGACTACTCTGCCCTCTGTGTTGTTGGTGTTTGTGTGCCTCCACTAATGCTCTGGACTGAAGAAAGCACTTCACTTATGGCAGACTTTTCCCAGGGGGTCATCAGTCATACTGGAAACTGATGTCATAGCGAGCATTTCACAAATGATAAACAAAGAGAATGAATGCCTGAACGTATGTTGAAGTAACAGCTTAGTGAAAAGTCTGAAAAAACTGGAAAATGGCAATAAGGTAGTGAACACTACTAATCCCATCCCAGGCACAAGTGTCCCGTCTGAGGGAGTTTTTAGCACCACAGGCAATGACATGTCTTGTCAGTGGAGTGTGCTGACATCTCAACACATTGATCAGTTGGTGTTTCTCAAGAAAAATCTGAGGTAGTAAAACCTGTTTGCACACGCTTCAGTCAACCACTTCCACTCACTCACTAACACACTCACCCCCCCCCCCCCCCCGCCCCCCTTTCCCTGCCAGCATTACATTTTTTAAAATTGGTAATATCACTGTCACTAACACAACTACAACTATCACTACTATTTCTACTGCTCACGTTGAAATGAGAGGTTTACAGATGACATTGTGTTTTTATTTAATTTTCATGTTCAGTACAAAACATAATAAATTTTAGTTTGTATTTTTAAATTAATTAGTTTTACAGTATATACACTATAATACCGTAAGTCTGTCTTGTTTTCTCTTTGTAGAAATATAAATATACCAGTGTACAAAATCAAATTAAAAAGAAGAAAACAGAAATCTTTCTTGCCTGAAATTGGCATATACTGAATCAAAATCAGTAAAGCAATTATTTCACACCTGTAGTTCTGACTAGCAAAGTCGTATAAAGCTGTGGTAACATTTGCAAGAAGACACACATCAGTCACTACTATTATCATTAACAGACCTCCATACTGGTACTTTGACTTGTAGGAGAATCATTTCAAATCACTGTCCTGAGTCACATATTTCTTCATGATATCCTCAAAGACAAT
>CM076453.1:8053095-8103095 GCA_038419695.1 Scomberomorus guttatus
GACTGTGGTTACTGTTGAGTCCATTTACTCCCACTGCATTGTTTATTCTTTAACATTTTCTCTCCTCGTCTGTCATCCTGTTTTATATAGTTCTCTAACCTCCTCTGACACCGTAAAAACAAAGTGTTTGCTCTCTGTTAGTCGCCATAACCTGCTATTGTCTGCTTTATTGACTGTGCGTGAACACATACACAAAATTGTTAGTGTATTTCTGTGTGTGTGTGTGTGTGTGTGTGTGTGTGTGTGTGTGTGTTTTGAATTCTGGGAGCACAGTGGTCCCCTGGAGAGCTCATTTTGTCATCTTCTCGCTTGATTTACCTTCTTCTTCTTCTGCTGTTTATTACCAGTCATTACAAGCTGTTTGGAAACCTAATAGGACACACTGACAAATAGACTGGGAGAGAACCAACCAGGATAGGCATCGGAACACAAAATAATATTTGTGTGTGTGTGACGGAGAGAAAGTGACATGTTCCGTATTTGCCTGGGAGAATATTTGTACATGCAACATCAGCTTTCTTAACTCATGTATAGATGTTGTCTGTTTTGTATGAGTGATGTCTTTGTTAGCTTTCTCTGTGTAGGCAGGTGTGTGTGTCTGTGTGTGTGTGTGTTTATTGAGAGGGTGACCAAAGATAGAGGGCTATACACCATACTGTACCTGCAACCCCCCTTTGCATCCCCTTCTCCTCTCTCTCTTTCTTTTCCTCTGTCTCAACCCGTCCAGGTGTGGCTGCACCAGCTGCTAAAGAGAATAGGACAATTACACACACACACACACACTAACATACACACACAGCTCCTCTCTCTCTTCTCTGCTGGCTAATTGTCACAAGACAAGCAAGGCGCTTTGCCTTTATGCGCTTCATAAACAGGGGCCAAGCAACAATTAACTCCCTGCTTAATTCACTAACTATTCTGAATTCATTTTCTCTTGTGACAGGCACATCTGTCACAGCTGGTAGCAAGCGAGAGTGTGTGCGTTTGTGTGCGAGAGACAGAGTTTGGGCCTTTATAGTAATGTAATCAGGCTGTGCCTTTAAACAGGATACATTGCAGCTGATTACTTACTCTGTGTGTGTATGATAAAGTTCCACAGGTGAACATGTGTGTGTGCATGTGTGTGTGTAATAGAGAGTGAGAGAGAGCACCATAGGGTGTTTCAGGGTATGTCAACAAAGACAATGTCGAGCATATGTTTGTGTGTGTTTGGTTTTTGTGTGTGTTCTTAGTTGTGCGTTATAGTGAGGTTTGCTTCTGCTTTTGTATGTGTATGTGTGTGTGGGGGTGGAGGGGTGGTGGGGGTGGGTGTAGTTGCATACCCTTCTTAGAGCATCATAATGTAACGCAGCAGGATGGGTTGACCTGTATGTTAGAGGTAAAAAAGACCATGAGATGAAGATAACAGAAGCGAGATAGGACGTCTTGGGACACAGGTAATGAAGGAAGGGGGACACATAAAAGACAGTCTGTTCTCTGTCAGAGATAAGAAGCAGAGGCAGATCCTGATACGTATCTTGTAGACTCAGTGACCATCAGTTGACAAAAGACACAGGATGATACAAGAATACCAAAAAAGAAACAGAAATGACTGCACTCCCTGCATGTGATGTAGATAAGAGAAAACTATTTTCAGCCCCTCACTAAAACTGAACAGAATAAATGGAAATTACTGACATGTGGGTGTAAAGCTGCCAGTACGTCTATTACACTTACACTTATTATTTGCTATGATCCATTCATCTCTGTTTTAGCATGTTAGCTGTTTTAGTTTGTGTCATTATTATATTACATATATATATATTATAATTATGTATTTCTAATATCTTAGAAATAGTCTATAATAATATATATATATAGTAATAATAACTGCTCACATTGTTTTCTGTGGATCATCCAGAGTAACACACTGGTTCTGTAAAGACAAGTGACTGTTGAATATTCTAAAATAAATGTGAGCACCAACACACACAAATTCCACTTACCTCCATTGCATTGGGGTGGTGGCAGAAATTTCAGAAGTGTGTATCTCAAAACTATCATTGCTTAAATATCACTAGAGGTACGTGAAAAAATATGCTTTTTTTTGTAAGTTGGGAAAACCATCCCTTTACTGAATTTGAATATTTTATCATCTTTCCTCTGCTAGTACAACGTTTTGGGACTAGTAGAAATTGGATTTTATTCACTCTGTGGATTTCCAGCTCAAAACATAGAGTTCCATCCCTGTACTGTATGTGAATACACATACATAAACATTAGATACCAGAAATAAACAGTGTACATGATATCAATATGTATGCAGTATGAAATAACCATTATGAAAAGTAACACGTTGCTATTCATGGAATAAGAGGAATATTAGAAAGTAAAGAAAGCAGATTTGTGAACATGAGATAATGACATAGTGAGGAATATAATGCAGTGAAGAAGGGACAGACAGACAAATAGTCCCTCCAGCATTTTGCTGAGTTCTTTTGGTTCTTATTGCAGTGGCTTTTCTCAAAAATATTATAATATGCAATATTTTATGTGCTATTGTTTGTGTTTGTTGTGTTTTATAAGCCTTTATTAAATAAACTTTCACATCAACATTAGCCCCATATAAAATCAGTCAATAATGTCATTAAAATAAATACATTAACAGAAATATAGATTCATTTCCAAAGTGCCCATTTTTATGTTTGAGGTAGATTATGTCCATCTTTGCTGTCTGAAAAACATCAACTTGTATTCTTCTGACTAACTGAATACAAACCTCATTTGGGAACATTTAGGAATTTTTTTGCACAGTCTATGGCATCATTTTTGTTGGAGGTGAGATTTGTCTATCTTCCACCTGAATGCGCACTGCAGTGACGTAAATTACCACAACACCAAATGCGACAATTGGTCCAAATCACAAGCAGTCTGTTGATTTGGCTATTTCATATAGAAAAGTTGTGGTAATTTAGCAAAATTGCAAGCTCTCGCAAATATTGCGGAGATTTCTTGAATTTCTGTTAATTATTGCGATCGCAATTTCCTGGAGGGACTGAATAGGAGTACAGAGTGATACATTACCAAAATGACACTGCCCATAGTAAGGGAAGTGAGAAATTGAGACATCCAGAAAACAAGATGTTGACAGAAATAGTGGCGATTACAGATCAATTGAGTGAGATTGCAAATAATAGGAGAGGAAGCAGACTGATGCAGAGATAGAAACTGCAAAGGACATGGAGGGAACAGGCAAGGGAGAAAGAGACAACTGAATGCAGATCAATAGGTTAAAATGAAGGGAGAGCGTGGGTGCGTATGGGTGGACCGAGATGAATAAAGTGAGAGACGGAAGGAGAGTGTGTCGGAGGAGAGAGAGACAGAGAGGATGAGAGCGATTTCTGGCAGATTTTGGCTCAGGCTCAGTCCTCTTGCCGAGCAGCTGGACTTCATTAGTGGCTGGTGTTAATTACTGGGACTGTACACACACACACACACATGCAGATAAGTGCACGCACACAGGCACACGAACTCACGCTAATAGATACACACACATACACACGCACTCTCACACAGCCTGTGATTCAGGGTCACCTTGCTAGCCTTGTTTGAACCAGCAGAGAGAGGGGGAGATGGTGCCAGACAGACAGAAAAACAGAAATGAAGAGAGCTCACACAGAAGTGTCAGTCCACTGTGGGAGTTTTTATGTTATTAATGGTGTTTTGAGCAACTGTATAGTGAGCAGCTGGGAGATGGACAGGTAATACTGTGGGTGACTCGGTCAAGGATTGAACATAATTAGATGTGAACATGACTTGATGTATAGACTACAGATTGTAATCACAGATTTAGGGAGGGATGAAATAGAAATATGGATGATGGAGATAACAGATTCTTATGGAGAAGATTATGATGACAGAGACCATCTCTGTAATCTACTTACCCTTTCTTCAAGTAGCAGCACAGGGGTACTGAGGTTCACCTGTAACCATAATACATGTTTGTACTAAGACTATGATGATGATTTAGTATTTAAAGAGGGCTGTAAAACCCTGACACCAGAGTGACAGTGAGAATTATGACTTTGTGGCAAATAATTTTAACTTCTAGATTAACACCCTCTCGGCTGCGCTCTTATGAGGCTGCTCTTATGAGGCTGCTCTTATGAGGCTGCTCTCCACCCCGCCGTGAACCACAGTTTTCAGAAGATCAATGTTCAAGACTTCAAACAGTGAAATGAGTCACTTGCCTCTTAATAATATTACATGAGGATCATGACCTCATCACAGAGGAGCAGAGATTGAGACAAGACAAACATTGGATCAAGAGAGAGATGTTCAGAGGCTGAGCTTGAGATTAATTATTGATTTGAATTGTTACATCTTTTCATTTGGGACTGGCAAATAACTTATGATGGATTATTGCTGTCTTCGGCTCATTACGAGTCATGAACATTATGGACAGTGCATATATTGGCTGGTTGTAGCCTAAAGTTTAGTGAAGGTACAGAGTAGGTTGACAGTTTGATTCCTGAGTCAGGAAATTGAGAAAGTGACTCAGTGACAAGCGCTGTTTCATCACAGCTGCTCAGTGATGAAACAAGATTGTGGTTGGACTGCGTAGCTCCCGAGTGCCCAGTGATTCTATGCCTAAATAAAGGTTTAGATTACACAGAAAGTGATCCGCAGAAAGGTTGCACATGTGGAGCTGATCCAAATTTCCTACTTTGCCCGAGAACTTCTCTGAACAAAGAAGTAACAATCAATTTCTGGTTTCTGCCTCGCTGTATTCTAGCTTTGAATATACATACCATGTGTTTGGCATACACACTGTATATTTAGGCCTGTTGCCAGTGGTGTTTTATTACTGATCAAGTACTTTTTGTCAGACAAGGTTTTACAAATGAGTTAATTGATCAAGCGAGGGAGAAGGCAAGACTGAGGATATACACTTTTTAAAAACAAAAAAAGTACTTTGTGTGTTTTGGTCTGGCAGTGTTAACAACAAGTTATTATCTTGAGTAACCATATACTCCACCACTAGCTGTTGATTCAGCACAGACTATATCAGACAAAATCGACAGACAGACAAAATCGTGTTTCAGTCAGACCACAGAATACAGTTCCTGGAGTCAAAGGAAAATTGTTGAACGACCGCTAACAGCCCAGCATGAGGTGAGATGCAAAGCAATGCTGGGAGAGGTTAAAGAGGTTTTCTTTGGCTCTTAATTACACGACAGAAGACAGGAGAAGGCAGGAGTGAGAGAGCGATGAAGAGGGAAAGGTTGAAACAACAATATACATTGTCGCTCTTATCTTTCGTCTCTAAACAGATGTCGACCAGGCTGTTCTCTTTATTGCTGTACAAAGGCCTTGTGGCAAAAACACACAGACACGCACACACACAGGCACGCACACACATCATCCTGGATAAATCAATGCATTCTGGTTTCAGTAATTTCCCAAGGTGCTTTGCTCTGCCCCCCTGTGGGTGAGCAAGGTGACAAAGCCAGCCACGGAGGAGAGAATCTCTTACTTTCTGTACTGCTTTTAGCCATTGTTTGCTTTCTTTCCTTTTCTTTTTTTACTTGCTTTCTTGCTTTCGGTTTTCTTGCTTTTCTTTATACAGTATACACATACACAATATGAGTCTTTAAATGTGTCATCCACCAATCAACATTTTTAAATCAACATTGTAACAGTATATTTAGCAGGTTGCAGCTGAAATTCAGATTTTTATCTGGACCAAATAGAATTCAGTTCAAATACAATTTTGCCCAGAACCTTCAATAACAGCAGCAATGTTTAATAGTGTAAACGACCAATATTTGTTTGGCTCTTACACTGTTTGTTGGGTGAGTGGATTGATTGTTTAAATGCATGTGCTGGCATTGCTGTTAACTTTATTTATATCCAAACGTAGTTACTCCATGTTTGTGTGTGCTTTATGACTTGCATATGATGTAATAATAAACCTCTAAAAGCAAGTTTTGTGCGATCAGCATTATGGGGTGTCCTTCACTGACAGCCTGTGCCCGCACAATGCCCTACACAGCATAATACAACTCACCTGCAGCGCTCCATCAGGTTTTGTTTAAAGGCTTTGTAATCTGGTGGTTCGTAGTAGTAAACGCTACCCCACACCCTGCATAATGATCACTGATGTTATATTGTTGTGTAATGTGGTGTTTTCTTTAGGTGGAATTCAGTCACCCAGTAAGTAATTTCCCGAACTTTGTCCACTCTTTTTCTCCATTACTCTCCTTCTTTCCTTTCTCCTTCTGTGAGCCTTTCCTCCCCTTCCCCAGCAACCCCTCTCCGCATCCTCATCTCATGTTCTCTGTCCCTCTTCATCCTTGTATCTCTCCTGGATGAGAGACGCTCATTTGTGACAGAGCCAACCTGCTAATGGTGGATGGCAAGAAACAAAATCATCCATGCCAAATACACGCACAGGCACACACGCGCACACACTGCACTGTATTAGTATGTACGAACATGGACATCCGTCTGGAAATACACATGCTGAGACGCTCTCTAATGCAGCCGCATACACACACACACTGTAGCACGCATTCCCAGGTATGCACACACACACGGACACACATCAGTGCATAGATACACAACACATTCACATTAATATATTCACATAACACTCTGTGTGCTCCCTACTGCATTGCTCCTGGTGCTGGGCTCCCTCTCTGCTCTGCGCCGCACCTCCTCCTCGTCCTCCTCTTCGTCCTCCTCCCCCACCTCCTCCCTCTCCTTCTCCCAGTACATCTGGCACGCTCAGCTGCTGAGGAGCGCCATAATTATCCCGCCGGAGACGCACGCACTCGCACACGCATACACACACTGTGCAACGAAAGCTCACACACACTTGTCTTCGGCGATCCGCGCCGCTCCCTGCTGCTCTTCGTCACTACCGGGGCTTCATTAGAGTGTGTACATGTGTTAGTGTGTGTGTGTGTGTGTGTGTGTGTGTGTGTGTGTTGATGCATGGTGCTTTTGGATGCTATCCAGATGTTTTTTCTTTATAGTCGAAGAGTCGGGCGTGTCCTAGATGCAACTGCCCTGCTCATGTACGCTCAGTGTTTTGAGTTTGAATCCTGCCTGTCTCACATATTTCTTTCTCCCTTTCACCTACTCTTCATGTCAGGGGTCAGTCTAATTTAGCATCATGTAGCAGACAGCAAGTGGACAGTAGAGAGTATCACTTTGCTTCAGTCTGGGATAGAAGTAGGACCTTGTTGTGTTGCAGAACAGGAACATGCATGCTGTGCCGCAACATGTCTGTCCCGCACCTTTCTGTTTTTACTTATATATCCTTAAATATCAAAATAAATATCAAAATCTTGTTTAGTATCTTGTTTCAGTATGAGTGACAAGAAACAGAAACACTACAAATGGCAAGGATAAGAAATTTTCCTCATAATCAAGTAAATAAATGTTAAAATAAGTAGAGGTGGACGCATTACTCGCTTGCACCTTCTCCCTCTGCAGTAGTAATTGCAGGGCTGTTTTTATTCTGTCTGGTGTCACATTGTAATTACTGGCCTGTACAGGTGAAGGAGAGGCTGAGGTCGGAGTGCTGCTGCCTGGGGTGGGTGGATATGTGAGTGTGTGTGTGTGTGACAGAGAAAGAGAGGGGGAAAAAGAGAAAATGTGAATCAGTGAGTACAGTGTGATTGGCAGTAATTGTGTGTACTGTAATTGTGAGTGTGTGTGTATTTATAGCATGATTGGCATTCAGTGTGTAAGTGTATGGGTGTGTGTTTGTGAGTGTAGTCTCATAGTACCTGCTGTGGCTGCTCGGAGTGGTACTGTAGGTTTGATTCCCAGCGCCACTTTGTGTCAGACTTACCACAGAGCCAAAAGCAATTGAGCTTTGTGAAAAGGGTCTGGAAACGCCTCCCACCATTCTATTTTCAATCTGTGCTTTTAGTGCCACAGGAAGCATGGAATAAAGCACCTGCATCAGTCACATGGATGGGTGCTAAAGACCAGTCAGGTGATGAGCTTTGACTGAATGTCACCAAAGCAATAAGCCACTTGAACATGTTGACTTCAGTCTTTCAATACCTGCTACCTTAATTTTTTACCTAACCCCCTTTTACCTGTTTAAAAGTGACTGTAGATCATCATTAAATTGTGGTTATATGCTATTATAATAAAAATAACATAAGACAAAGCTTAAGAAATCTAACATAAGTCTACATAGTCATATTTTAGTACAATGTCCTGGAGCCTTCGAACCGCTCGCCATATAATTTGTAATCACAACAGAAACCAAGAGTTTCGTTCCTGATGCAGCTACTGTACTGTTGAATGTGTTGGAAAGAAATGTGAGGATACTAAAGGCCTGATCACACCAGACAGTGGCACAGAGAAGTTCATCTGCACGTTTTTGTGAAATATGTTGAATTACACTTTTCCTATGTTTTGACTTTTCCTCCTCCTGGCATTTTGTTCTTAGGATCATAGACCATTTCATTCAATAAAGAGTTATTGAATGGGAAAATAAGATTTGTAAGCTAACAGGCTAGCTAACTGACTTGTTAGCTTGATCACTAACTGGACAATAAGTTCAGTTTATTCAAAATATGAATTTGTACCATCAACTTCTGTCTCACAAGTGTCTGCAAACCATTCCTCTTTGTGGAGCAATTAATAGCCTAGTCTGATAGATGAGGTTAAATTAAAGTGGATGGTTCAATATAGCTGATAAACTACTGTAGCTTCCTCCATTTTGGACTCTCTGGCTCTCCGTTCCATCAAAGGTCAGCACAGTCAAGATGGCTTGCTATCTGTCAAGGGTGCAAAGTTGAACATTGGAATGAATTGATTTGCAAAATGTTGTTTTAAATGCTGGTGTTACCAGGAATACACTTAGAACGAAATGCTGGTTTTTTTGTCCAGCTTTCATTAATGGATCTGACTTTGTCACCAGAGCAAGCTCTTCTCCCCTCTATTGTCTTTTGTCTCCTGTTTTTCCAACTTAACAATATTGAATCATTTATTAAACCAGTTTGAGTATATGTCCTTATATTTGTGAATAACAGATGTTGAACTCAACACAATGCATTGAAATCAACATTGTCAGTGGTTCTGGCATTGATATCGGTTTTTCTGACACTAGGTGAAAAAAAAAAGGATCCATTCATGTTCCAGCAGCTCATGGTTGCCTCTACTCCATCTTGTCCTACATGTATCGGTACACAAACACATTTTTATACCATCTCTATTGATTATACCACATGTAGGTTAGATTGGTAATACATCTGAGCAGAGAATATCTTGGACACAGTGATGTGAATTCCCCACTCATATAATGAGAAGCTATGGGACTGGTTGAATGGCCTGGTCTGGTTGGCGTCAGTTCTTCTGTCCTCTCCTCTTTTAATCCCTGCTGGTCTCTCCTGCACTCCATCATCCTATCCCTCCCTCAACCCCCCAACCCCCCACCAGTGCCTCCCTCTCTTCATTGTCTGTCCATTTCCCCTATGGTAACAGGTTTACCTGAGAATCACTGGACTCTCTCTCACACACACAGACACACACACACACATAGTGCTAGGGGCCTAGGTAGAAGTGTAATTTCCCCAGTGTTCTCCCTAACCTGGAATATGTGACACCGTGACACCAGGAGAGAGAGGGAGTCTGTGTGTGTGTGTGTGTGTGTGTATGTGCATGTCTGGATGGGGAGATGTGAAGTTTTGCAAGAGGGAAGAGGGGGAGCGGAGGACAGTCTGGTTTTCACAGTGGAGCCACTAGCCTAGCCAGGGCTTAGGTTACAATCATAAATAATATAGAGTTTATCACTGAGAATGTTCAGTGAAAGTGTGGAAGAAACAATGAATGGATCACTTGCACATTATATTGACTGTGGAGTGTGTACGTGTGAGAGGCCATTTAGAGTTATTGAGGGTATAGGTATTAACAGGAAGGAGGATAGTGTAATCTTAAGTGTTTCTTTTGCCTTTTGGCTGCAAATAAGAGACAGACTGAAGAGTTTGACTTGAAACTGGCTCTGATGAAATTTAAACTTTAAGTTTTGGAGAGGACGGGGATTTTTAGAAAAGTAAGTAAGTAAAAATCTATCAACGTTCAGATCTTAAATAAAGAGAAGAAAGTTTGCCAAGAGGGAAATTGGATCCCAATCAAAAATGACTTTTTCAGACTCAAAATTTGTTTCAAACAAACTTCCTTCCAAACTTCCTAAAATAGAGACAAGACATCTGATCTTAACTTTGTGAGCTTGACTTTCTGTTCAAGAGTATGTGGCACTGTAGAAATGAACTTTTAGAAAACTAGCATTTTCAAATTTTCATTAGACTAGTGTCATAAAAATCACTGACCCCTCATCAGCATTCTCATTGTTGTGTTAGTCTTTCTGTCTATCCGTCTTTCAGTCACTGTAAAGGCTGCAGACAGCTCCGGCTTCCTGACTAAGGTTTGGACAAATGACTGTGGGATCGATAGCTTCCCACCAGCAATATTTGGTATCAATGCATGTCCTCCTCATTACCGCAGCAGGCTGCCCTCTCCATGGACCTGAATTATTCATACACACAAACAGGCCCAAATATGCACACACAGCTACAGACAAACACACACACATACACATAGAATACTGCATCAAAGAAGAAGCTGGCCTTTTGCTTTCTCTCTCTGCCTCCAATCCTTCCTTCCTTCCTCTCTCCGTTTCATTTTCTCTCTTTCTCTGGTTCTCTTTAGCTGAGGGCAGAAGAAGAGTAGACCACTGTTTCTTTCTCTCTCTCTCTCTCTTTTTAACCTCTTGTTCACCCAGATGCTTACTCATGGATATTTGCCTCTGTCAGCACTTTTCCAGCATGTGCGCTTTTTTAAAAAATTTTAGTTTCTAATAATACCACTTAGACCAGACCATTATTTTCTAAAAAGTGATTCTGTTTAAATGTATCTTTAATGACTTCATTGTCCCCATAGCTAAATGGATTTGCAGTTAGTTACACTAAACTTTTTGGTCTACATACCAGTGCACACAGAAAAAAATTAATTCTAGTACATGTATGATTTTTTTTAGTAAAAACTAATTAGCGTGATTTACATTCTGTGTGGTGTACAGTACAGGTTAGAAGTTATAAGTTTGGGTTGGACAGTGACCCAATTATTGGCCTGTCAAACCACTCAGCAATACAACATCAATGCACCAAAACATATGCAATATGACACAACACAGCATGTAAAAAACATGGAAGCTACTCTGAATGGACTGAAGAGAGAGTACGTATTCATGTAAGCTACTTCTTCTTTCACTTCTCCATTGAATCTGTCATTCTTCTGGTGTAATCATAAAGAAATTACCTGCTCTACACCACGGCTGCTGTCTTGGAGTGTTATCATAGCAGCAGCAATCATCGTCTCCTATAATAATGATCATAAAGTTTAACAGCCTGGTGTTGTTGTAGCCGTAAGCCACTTAATGTTGTCTGCTAATGGTTTCTGATGACGCTGCTCTTGTGTGCGTGTGTGTGTGTGTGTGTTCGTGTTCAGTCCCTGTAGTCCTATCACGTCTACTCTGCAAGAGGAAATAAATATGGGATCAGTGTTAATTACAGAATACATAAAAACTGGTGTTACTCAGCTTCGGCCCACACTTTTCACTGCACCTGTTGACACAAACATGTACACACATTTACACATATGTACAGACAGGTGAGTTGCCAAGCTAGAAGTTGCTTTTCAGGTGTTTTCTAGGTCAACTGAGTTGATATTCTGAACACACATAACCTGTCCAAACATGGCTTGTATCTGCTACATTGCTACTCACAGTTACAACCGGTGTGTGCATGCTAGATCATAAAAATACATTTGTCAGTTAAAAATGTAAAAAAATGTAACTTTTTTTTTAACCACAGTGTAACACACCACAAGCCACCAGCCACAATGACACAAGCATGCACACACAAAGTTTCAAGCATGGCTCCCAAAACAAGGTTCACATCAGACCAGATGTTAAGAGTGCTCCTGTTGCAATTAATCTGATCCCTATCCCTGTCTCTATTTAAGTATATACCCTGTGTGTGTGTGTGTGTGTGTTTATGTGTGTGTTTATGTGTGTAAAGAATAGAGGGAGTATTCTTTTTCAGTTTAATAAACAGTATGTAAATGTGCTTGAATAACAAAGAACACATATAGCAACTGCTTGACAGAGAAATGTGAAAATAATCTATTTTTGCCCCTTTTACACAGTTAATCCATACAGTAGTTGATGTGGTATGCACCATTAGTTGTTGCTATTGCAAACTGTTCATTATCAGTTGTTGCTACAGCACACTGTTTACCAATTGATGCTATGGTACACTATTAATCATTAGCTGTTGCTATAATAATAAACTTTATTTTCTTTCCAAAACAAGGTTTAGTCCTGTCTGTATGACTTAAACCATTCAAGGGCTAAAACCAAGTCATTCATGACCTTCAGAAGAAGAGTTTCTGTACTATAGTGAGCTCTAAAAGCTGATTGGAAAGATTCAAATGTAGAGTTATCATTTATAAAGGCTAAAAGTTGATTTGCATCAATGTTCTCCAGGACTTTGTCAAAAAAAAAGAAGTTTAGAGATAGGTCTAAAATTGTTTCATTTGAATTGAGTCCAGATTTCTTTAACAGAGGTTGAACAAGATCTTTTTTGAAAAAAGGGGGGAACAGTACCAGAAGAAAGGGAGGCATTTTTAAAATGCTTAGTATAAAAAGGGGAAATTGCATTGAAAACTTCTTTAAAAAATCGAAGGGGGAGAATGTCAGGAGGACAGGAAGAGGGCTTCATTTTTTTGACAAATTCTAATACTGTAGGTTGAGAGAGATCACAACAAGTATTAGGCCTAGCAGGTAAACAAACTGACGGGGGATCTACAGGTGAGGTAATACTCTGACGAATGAGGGAGATCTTTTGAGTAAAAAAGTTTATAAATTCATCCTAGATAGCATACGGAAGTGGGCCATTTCAGGCAATGATGCAGCACTGCTGGCCTTCTTCTGGCACAGACAAAATGGATGTGAGCCTGAAATGGCCCACATGTAAAATAGCAAATATGGCCCAAATAGCCCAAATCAAATGTGGGCCTTTTTTGGTAAAGATGCAGTGCTCTCAGTTATGTGTATTCTGGATGTGGGCCAATTCTGGTTTATCTGGTTTCTTCTTGGTTGACATACGGCTTACTTGTGGCCCAGATCTGGGAAACAGTAGCGGACAGCCCAAGTGCCATCATTCCACGTGGTATGAAAGTGCTGAAAGTGTCGGGTATGGGCCAGATCTGGGCCATAGCAATTTTGCTACCTGGGATTGCAGGTTTCAGGAGTAGCGTCTACAGAAGGGAGAGTGGCAGCATCAGTGGCACGGCTTACAATGTTAAAAAGCACCTTGGGATTAGAAATATTAGATTCAGTGAGATGGGAAAGGTAGGCATGTGAGTTTTTAACCTCAGCATTAAAGAGCTTCATCAGAGCCTTTAAGGTCCTCATGGTTGCCAGGGAGGCTTTGACACTTTCCACTGACGCTCTGCTTTACGACATTTACGTTTTAAAGCACAAGTGTTTTCATTTATCCAGGGCTGGGACATGTTTAGTTTTCCTGGTTTTAAATGGTGCAATTTCATCAAGGATGGAATTGCAGATGATATTGAAATTAGTTAGATGCTCATACATTTATAATAAGGGCTCTATCTCACAGGGGATAGTGTTAAAGGCTTTACTAAAAATATTGGCAGAGGTAGAATTAAAAAAACTCTAGACCGTAACTGTGTACGTGAGCAGTTAAAACAAGGAGGTAAGACCAAATTAAAACATGTACAATAGTGATCAGAAATACAAGGATCAGAACATGTCAAGTCTGATAATGTAAGACCATAAGATAAAACAAGATCAAGAGTATGACCCTGACAATGAGTGGGCCCAGTCGGTGAGAAAGATAAATTGAAAGAATGAGGGATAAAAATTCAGCACTTAGACTGTTAGAGGTACAGCAGACAGCATGAATATTAAAATCACCTAGAATTAAGAATCTGTCATATCTGGGTAGGATTAGCGATAGGAGCTCTGAGAATTTGTTTATAAAGCCAAAAGAAGACTTGGGGGGGGGGGTCTGTAGTCTAGAAGGCACAGACACTGGGTACTCCCCTTAAATACAAATGGAAGTGCCTTGAAGGAGGAAACAGTATTAAGTCAATTCAAGAAAGATTGAAATTATTTCTGAAGAAAACAGCTGCCCCCCCCCCCCCCCCCCCCCCCCCCCCCTTCCCAAAAGTCTAGGTTGGTGAGAAAGAAAGAAAAAGTGTAGCCAGGAGGTGAAGCTTTAATTAAAGGAGCTAAATCCTCAGGTTGCACCCACGATTCTGTTATCATAAAAATGTCCAGATGTCCAGTGGTAAAATGAAATTGTTACACGCAAATGGCTTATTTAACAGAGATTCTTACATTGAGCAGCCCTGTCTTCAACATATTTGGCATTTTGGCATGAGGCAATGGTGGAGACATAGGCCGACAGGGAGTGTGAATGAGATTAGATGGTGTGACCATACGGGGAGAGAGATGGCTTTCTGAAGATCTGGTCCTTCTGTCGCTGGTCACAACGGGAATGGTACTTTCAAAATCACAGAAAAGGGTAGCAGGACCCTCACTGTTGTAAAACTGGCGTTTCTGAGGAGAAGTTAAAATGTGGAAAGGGTCATGCTGAAGTGTGTGTCAGAGAGAATTAAAAGCAACTGCTTTTTCACAGACTGTTGATTGTGCAGCATAGTTATTCATTGTCCTGGTGCAACTTGGCTACTTGTCTAGACATGATATCATGTAGCAGCATATAGACTTTGGAGCATGGTAGATCATCAGTGATGTCACATTCCCCAGATCCATATGGGTCAAAGAGGGGAAGGTAAAATTGCTTAAAACCCTCAGTAAAAGCAACCAGCTAGCCTAGCCACCAGGCTAAAAACAGACCTAGTTAAGCTAGCAGCAGTCGAGGCAGTCCAGTAGGTTACATCCAGCTGACAGCTAACTTAAGATCCAAAAGTCCGATGACTAAAATCTTTTACCTTGTTAAAACATATAGGTAAACCAACCGGGATCTAAAAGTGTAGCATATAAATGTGGCTTAAAAACTGGATAAAAATGTCAATTTGTGACAGAGCTTCTGACAGTCAAACACAATGCTGATGCTATGGTACACTGTTCATCATTAGTTGTTGCTATGGTACATTCTTCATCATCAGTTGTTGCTATGGTACACTGTAGTTGTTGCTATGGTATACTGTTTATTATCAGTTGTTACTATGGTACAGTGTTCATCATCAGTTGTTGCTATGGTACACTGTAGTTGTTGCTATGGTATACTGTTTATCATGAGTTGTTACTATGGTACAGTGTTCATCATCAGTTGTTGCTATGGTACACTGTAGTTGTTGCTATGGTATACTGTTTATCATCAGTTGTTACTATGGTACAGTGTTCATCATCAGTTGTTGCTATGGTACACTGTAGATGTTGCTATGGTATACTGTTTATCATCAGTTGTTACTATAGTGCAGTGTTCATCATCAGTTGTTGCTATGGTACACTGTCGATGTTGCTATGGTATACTGTTTATCATCAGTTGTTACTATGGTACAGTGTTCATCATCAGTTGTTGCTATGGTACATTGTAGATGTTGCTATGGTATACTGTTTATCATCAGTTGTTACTATGGTACAGTGTTCATCATCAGTTGTTGCTATGGTACACTGTAGATGTTGCTATGGTATACTGTTTATCATCAGTTGTTACTATGGTACAGTGTTCATCATCAGTTGTTGCTATGGTACACTGTAGATGTTGCTATGGTGTACTGTTTATCATCAGTTGTTACTATGGTACAGTGTTCATCATCAGTTGTTGCTATGGTACACTGTCCAGTAGTGAAGTGCAAGGCCTGCCTTTTTAGTATGCGAGGCAGCATCAAAGCCTTACTCTGGGGCTGAATTCAGATGAGATATCTGTGTGTTTGCATGTATGTATTTGTGTGTGTGTATGTGTGTAGGTGGGGGGCACTGTGCCCTGAGGCGCTTGGTCCTTAGCGGTTGGCTAACAGGGTGCAGAGCGACCCTCATCCTCGCCCTGATCGATGCGGTGTGTATGTGTGTGTGGGTGTGTGGAGGTCTGTGTGTGTGTCTCGTTAGCAGGAAGCAGAGGAGAGTCCAGGGACCCCTGCATTCCCTGCCCAGGGACACACACAGGTCTCAGCACCTGGACCAAACATACACACACACACACACACACACACAGATGCAGATGCAAACTCCAGACACACACAACTCACCACCTCTCTCTCTTCTTTCTCTCATTTTCTCCGTCTGTCACTCTTGCACACACTTTCTGCCTGACACACACACACTCACACACCATGCATACAGATTGAGTACACACAGCAGTCCCAGTGCGCTGCAGTAGCACTAAGCTTAAAGTACAGACATGGCCTGTAACACAAACACACTCACTGCGGAAGACAATGGTTCCAGGGGTTTTCACTGTACAAAATGTAAAGAGATCCATTCAAAACTGTGAAGACACAGCGACAAATACAGTGAGAAAGTTTAAAGCTGAGATGTGTTCATTTCTCATTATTCTTCTATTAAACTGATTTATGTGTACCTGTGTATGCGTTTATGAGAGTGTGTGTTGTTCTTTTTTTGTGCATGTGTTTTCCTTATCATTAATGATTTTGGTTAGATATTAGCACACTCTGTCAGAGAACAAGCAAGTGAAAAGACAGCAGGGGTGACAAAATCTGCCAGCTGTGTTGGTGCATGTGGGTGTGTATGATGTGCGTGTTTGTGGACTCACCAGATGGACCATGAAACTGTTGACATGGAAAGGAATACTGGTATGCTGGGTGCAAGAAACAGTGACTATGTTTACATGCGCACAGTAGTGCAGTTATGGCCAATACTGCAATTAAGACATTATGCCTTTTACATGATTGTGACGGTGGCAACTCCCTTTAATAATCCTGTTTACATGTGTCATATAGTTAGTTTGATTATCTAGAGAGAGTTGTGATGTTGAGTAGCTTTGTTTACTTCATGTTATGCTCTATTACTTTTAAGTCAATAATGAACACACGAGAGCCTAATTAACCTGGCTGGCATTATGTCAATGCTACGCAAGACAGGCAACGTGAACTCGGTCTCCTCAAACTTCCAGAAATGTTTTTTCTTTTCCGTTTTGCTTGCCATTATCACGTTTGTCAGCACTACACCACATGGAGCGCTACATCACCAGTTGCACATGTGCACCTTTATCAGAGTTTCAGTAATTCGACTCAGGTGTATACATGCTCTGTCTGGTCCCAAATAATGCGAGTAAGATTGGAGTAATCCATTATCTTACTGAGAGAATGCTTACTTCGACTATGAGCATAATAGCATTAACATAATTGGAGTATGGTTTTTACAAGGGTCCTGCCTTACTCACATTATTGCCTTATCACATTATAATCAAATTATTAGTGTGCATGTAAACATAGCCATTGTGTTTGTGTGTGTATTTGACTTCATCAGACTTCTGATGTTTAAGGGTCCAAGAATGTGAAAGCAGTTTATCTCATTGTCAAGGACACTTTTGATTACAACAGCAGGGGGTCCTCTGTGTCTCTCTGTGTGTGTGTGTGTCTGTCTGGCTACTTTCGGGGACAAATTTCAGACTTTCAGCTGTGTCCCCAATTGGTAAAATGCTGCCTTTTGGGTCAGTGGTTAAGGTTTGGGTTAGGTAAGTAATGGTTATGGTTAGGGTTAGGATAAGTCTCCAGGAAATGAATGTAACTCTATGTAATGTCCCCAGTGGTGACCTAGGTCAACTTGTGTGTGTGTGTGTGTGTGTGTGTGTGTGTGTGTGTGAGATCGTTCCTGATTAAGGAAATACATTTGTTGGTTAAATGATCAACTTTTGTTTGGTAGTTTTTGGTATGATTCGCCCAAGATGTCTCCAGCAGTGTCAGTGTCATTAGCGCTCATCACCTTTTAATCATTGTGTAATATTACTACTTATTACCCTGTGACCCTTTTTACATTATTTTTCTGTTACAAACCACCACTGACTATTATTAGCAGCCTGGCTGTATAAGCGTCTAGATTTATCTTGTTGTTAGTTGAGGATATCACAGAGTAATAAGCAAATGATGAGATCAAACGGCATTTACAATACTGAACAACATAATGTTGTCTTTGTCACTGGTTAGTTAAACTAATGCTTCACACAGGAAGGCGCTGTTGAATGTCCCTGAATGCAAAATACAGAAACAGACCAGTAGATGGAGAAACAAGCAAATGTCAGAGGAAGACACTGGACTGTTTTCTAATTTGGGCATAATTAGAAAACAGCTGTACTGATCCCTGTTTAATTGCAAGTAATAAAAACATTCCAGATGAATGTACCATCAGTTATACAAGCTCTCCTGTTACAAATAAACAGCGTGAAGCAGTTTGCTTTAAGTGGTAAGCTAAAGACTAAAACTGAATGGTAACAGGAAAAAGTAGCAAATTGTTGTGAAAGGCAAAAGCTTAATCAAAGTACATAAACTTTAAATACAGGAAAAATAAGTACCCATCTTATACAAGTTGATCTTTTTCTATATAAACATTTGTTACGCTAAATGTTTTCAGTTCTTATGTCTGTCCATCTCCCCGTAACGCTCCCCCTTTTCTTCACCCCCTCCCTCCCACTTTCAGCTCCTCTGCTCACTCCCTCCCCTCCTCTCCTCTGCAGGAGGAGCTGAAGGTTGGGGGGGTTTATGAGTTGGCAGTCCAACTGCTGAAAGGGTGGACACCTATGGGGACCCTCACAGCAGCACACTGACACATGCACACACTCGCACACACGCACACATATATACACACACTACATACCCAGAGCCAGAGCCCAGGGAGTTTGTGTGCAGAGAGCAGCTGTAAGGCCAGTGGACTGTTACTGTAGTTCTTTGTTCAGGCCTGGCTCGGCTCCACTGCGCCTCTCTCTCCCTCTTTCCCTCTCTGTTATTCTTTCATTTTCTCTCTAGCTGTCTTTCTCATAAGTCATAACTCTTTCCCTATACTAGCATTTATTTACTTCACTGTTTTTGTTCTATTCTGTTTGCCTTTCTGTGTTGCAGACTTTCTCTTTTCTGTCTCATTTCTCCTATTTTTGTCCCCCTTTGTAGGGATATGCAGGTCTTTAAAATGCCTAT
The DNA here is from genome assembly GCA_038419695.1 of Scomberomorus guttatus. NCBI lineage: Eukaryota > Metazoa > Chordata > Actinopteri > Scombriformes > Scombridae > Scomberomorus > Scomberomorus guttatus. Next base: position 8,072,305 of record CM076453.1, read on the forward strand.
TCATGTAAATATAAATAACTATATTTTTCTGACTGTACTTACTATATTTTTTTGACTGATGTGACACAATGGTGGTCAGCAAACACCCAGTTCATGAATTATTTATTTATTGGTCAACACCCAGTGTCAGGTTAGTCCCTCAAGGAAAAAATCCTGCACAGCACAATAGTGATGTGTTTGTTTCCTCCTCCTGCAGTAGCAACAGTGGTTTGGAATGAGCTGAAGAAGAACTGGAGAGTTAAATTGAGCAGTGATTTCTAAAAAGGCAAAGAAAAGAGTGCCACGTACAGACACTCAAACTTTTCTGTTTGATTGACATGCAGTGCAAAACACCACTAATGACTGCTCATCCTTAAAATCAGCAGAATTAAAAGTTTAAGATTATTATATCTATTAAAAATGTCTTGATGGAACAGCAGTTGCTCAATTTGAATACCTGCCTTCTTACATCTTGTAGTGTCATACATACATATATATATATATATATATATATACACACACACACGTCTAAAGTAAAAAAAGGGAGAGACAGACTGACAAAGAGAGAGAGACAGGTGAATTACAAAGCAAGACAGAAGGAGAGAGCCATGTATTTCTGTTTTATACAGTCAATGTTTGGTACATAACCAAGATCAAGCTGCTTTTTGTCTGCTTGTCACTGTTGTGACTTCCCCACATGCTGTGTTTGTGTGTGTGTGTGTGTGTGTGTGTGTGTGTGTATGTATGTGTGTATGTGTGTGTGTGTTAGTCTATCTCTCTGTGTCTTTGTATGTTGGTGTGTAATGCATCCGTCCCTCTGGGTCTGTGCTCGGACATAACAGACATATCAGTCATGTGTGTATATTTTCCTTGTGTCAGTGTGTCTTAGTGTGTCATGCCGGTTTCTGAAGTGAGGGGATGAAAGAAAGCATCTTCTGTCGCCACGGCGATCAGGCTAATTACAGCAGCTTAAGTGCTTTACCCACGGTCATCACACACTGTCAAAATACACCACTGAGCGTTTGAGTGTGTGTGTTTTAATTTTTAAAGACCATGAAAGCTTGCTTTTAACCAGCTCAGTCGTACTTTAGTGCTGCCTGTGTGTGTGTGTGTGTGTGTCTGCGCACAGATGCACACACACATTTGTAAACACTTCACTTATCTGTGGGAGGGGTTTGAAGGCACTTGATGGCACTTTTTTTTTTTTTTTTTACAATCCATCATGAGGTATTTTCCTGCGCTGTGTCCTTATTTCTCACCCTTACTTTCTTTCTTCTCCTTCTGCTTCTGTTATCTAATCTCACTCACCTGGGTAGTGTCAAAGTCACTACAAAATGATTATATACAATATATTTATACAAAAGAAAAGTGTAGATGATGGAGAAAAGTCAAAAATACACAAAGGAGGAAGGAAATGTGTTTCAATATGTGTATGTGTGTTTGTCTATCGTGTATAGACTTGACTGCTTTCATTTAAAAATATTTGGTGAATGGGACAATGGCCAGGTACACCGTATACATGGGTGTGTTTGTGTGCAAATCTGTGTTTTTGTACATACTCCTTTGTGAGTGGATAAATTAATTACTCTGGGAGAGAGTGTGTGTGTGTGTGTGTGTGTGTGTGTGTACCTGTGTACTGAGGGTTTTGAGTTGTATGGTGCTTGTGGAGCCCTAATGGAGTGTGGAGTGTGTGTTTACGTGCTCCCAGGCCGCTGTTTATCGCTTAGCGAGCTGGAACTAATTTACTAATTGAGTTTTGAGATGGGAAGGAACGACAGAGAGAGAGGCAGAGAGAGGGAGAATGAAAGGGAGAGAGGGATGGAGAGATACACCAGGGGCCTACACAAAAGTCTTAAATGTTTCCTGAGAAAAGTAGAAAGAGAAGGCATTTTTGAATATTTTTGAAGTTGCACAGTTATTTGATGCTGTGGTATGACTCTGGTCTTTCTCTTTCTTAAACACACACACACACACACATGGTATCCTTTCAGTGCCACTTGGCATCATCTGAATGTGTGTGTGCACATGTCTGTTGGGTAGCTGACAGGCAGCTGTGAAAGCCTGCTGGTAGATTATAAAGAAGCCTGGCATCTCCCAGAATGCACTTCAACAGCAGGTCCCTATAAGAGGGGCAGAGGGGGTGGGCAGTCAGTGCAGGGACAGAAGAGAAGGAGCAAAATAAGGAGCAACAGGATTTTATTGTGCGGTTTAAAAAGTGTAGTTAGAATTCTCCCTTGACCCACGTAAGCACTTTTTAAACACTTTTACCACTTTCTTTCCACTATCTACAAAAAACAATTAGCACAAATAAATTGACCTACAGCGAATGATCTGAAGAGAGAAGCTCCCCACCATATCTTACATAACTTACCTTTTTTTCCACTACACAGCAAACATAAAAGAGAAAGTTTCCTCCAGTGAACCAAGTCATGATATAGTGCTAGAAAACAAAGCTACAACCTTTCAAAGTACTGCAAATAATATAATCAGTGTTATCGTAGAGGTCGACATGATTGATATGAGGGACAGATAGATGAGATTATGGAAGGAGGAAAAAAAAAACGAGTGGAAGGAGGAAAAGGGGGAAGTAGAACAGAAAGGGAAGGTTGTTAGGAAGCAGGAGGAAAAGATCCAGAGAAAACTTTTGTTGTAGACACTGTGGGAGCAGCAAAAGGGGTAGTTCAGTCAGTGGAGGGGGTTGCTGACGGAGGTGATGGGGAGGTCTTGGGTGGAGCTATTAGGGGAGTCATGTCAGTACCAGCTGCCTCTCTCTCCATATTTTCCCATTATCCCCTCGGGGCACTGACCGGAGATTTCTACAAAGGTCGCTTTAAATCTTGCAAAGAAAAGAGACCTGATGTGATTCTACTGGAACAAGGTTTTGTCCAGTGATTTTCTCAGTAGGATAATTTATGGCTATATACACTCACACAGCAAATAAAATGTATCTTTAATAATGTATATTTTAAATATATGGACTGCCGGACCTTAAAAACAGAATGAAAAAAAAATTCTGTGTGTTTTGCGTCATGTTTATATACAAAGTTCTGCGGGGTACAGCTTGCCATACATCACAAACACACATTTACACACATGGAAGTAAAGAGATCAGACAACACGGATGCAAGCAATGTGTCGTCAAATTCACTTAGTTCTGCTCATGTGCTGTTGAAATATTCTTTTGTGAAGTGACACAGATATGAATGCAGTACTGAAGACACACATAGGCACATGAGGAGACATCCTTCAGTTTCTAAAATAACAGTTTTTGCTGAATGATAATTAAATGGATTAAAGACATTTTAATCTAAAAACAATAACAAAAGGGCTTCCAACTCTAGTGTTCTTTTTAAATGTATGTGAAGCCTTTTAGATGGATACAAAAGGGTCCAGAGTCCTCCTCAGGAATTTCTATTTTAATCTTTTTTTAATTTGTGTACATATTAGTTTACTTCACATATTTTGGACACTTGATTTGAAAATCCTTGCAGGTGATTCTAAATTTTGCCTCATCTGAGTGCGGACCTTTCTTCTACTTTGAAAATGATGCTCCACTGTGTCTCCACATTGAAACAGTCCCCTGAGCATCAGTAACTGGGTGAGCATGGTTGGGATTTTTTTTCACGTAAAATGATTTTTATGATAAATCTTCCTCTTTTTCCCTCTTGATCTGTTTTGCCTTTATCCCCAGTACCCCCCCCCCCCCCACCACCATAACTCCCGCCCACCCCCCCTCTCAGTGGTCCTCCTGTTCTCCTCATCTCTCCTCCCCTGCCTCCCTCCATCTCTCCATCCCTCCCAGGGAGAGCAAATCCCTCTTTTCCTAGGTAGGAGTGTAGGGAGGAGTGGTACGGCTTAGATCTCGGCCCCCCGCATCGTCCCTTCATCAGACCCCCCTCCAGCCCTCCATCTTTCCCTCGCTCTATCCCTCCATCCCTCCTCCATCTATTCTCTTGTTAAATTATGGTTTTATGCCCCCCCCTTTCTCTTTCACACTGCCACCTCTTGCCTTTCCCATTACATTCACATTTGCATTTAAATTTTTTGCATTGAGCAGATGTTCTTATCTAGTGTGACTTTAAATCCTGCGTCACCCGTCACACAAGTAACCAGTATACACTTAAAATTGGCAAATTCAATATCAGTAAACCAAGTAGCCTATCAAGAGGGAAAAGTGCTCCCTTGTCATCTACTTTCCTCTTTCTCCAGCATTCAATTCCATCCTCTTTTTAATATTCCTCACACTTTTCCCTTTCTCATTGTTGCTTTACATGTACTTTTTATAATAGAAATAAACAGCCAGACTCTATCATGTTTCATCCTTTTTTCATGTCCATCTCACTCATTTCCAGCCCTGTTCCCCACCTTCCCTCCTCCCTCTGTGTCGTCTCCTCTCTTCCTCCCTCTGTACTTTCTCCACCCCAGTTATTGTTAAGCACAGATCAACCATCATGTCTGTACCTCCAGCCCCTCCACCTCCTCGCCCGTCCTCCTTTACTCTCTCCTCTCCCTCCGCAGACTCAGTGGCATACCTCTGCCCACATCCTTCCATTTGTGCACTTTTTTGTTTTGAGGGAGTGGGGGGTCGACCAGTCATTAGGATTTATTTTCTCTTTCACTCATTCTTTTCATTCCTCTCTCCGTACGCTGTCTCTCCGGCCCTTTTACCTGCCACTGTTAAAGGGATGTTGCTTCCCAGCCAAAGGCCTTGTTTGAGGAAAGGGTGTTCAGATGAAAGGGAGAGAGCAAAGATGGAGAAGGGGAAGAGAGAGAGATCAGGAGAGAATGCATGCAGAGGGGGTCTTTGGGGAGTTGCGGTACATACTGTGTACTCACACCATTATAAGTTAGAATCTGGCTCCCAACCTTTGCTGCGTATCACTTTATAAACTGTTTTGTGCAACTTTGTACTGTTCTGTCAATCCAGGAATGTATCAAAATGCTCTTTAAACAAGCCCCCACTCAAAATTTAAATCACTAAGCATTGTTGAAGGCTAGGCAACAGTGCAATGATATCAGTAATTTAATGTGATGTGATGTAATGTAATGGTGCACAAAATGTTAAAATATGACCTCTTGTGTGATGATAGAAAAAGGAAATCAATGACATTTTTAAAACACTATAATTTTGTACTGGTCTGTTTCTAAAATACCTCATCCTCATTTATTAGTGCTTTATTTGTGTAATGTATTTATTATTAATTATTCTACATCAATCACAATATGTGTCAAAATTAAGCCTATAATGTTCATAATATGTATAAACAAAGACGACAAATTATTTTATCAGTTACCATTATAATAAACCTTATACAGTATGAGAGAACTGTTTGAATGAAATACTTGCACTTGTGGTGGTGGGTGTGTGACACAGGAATAGAGTGAGAACAGGCAGAGGGGGGTGAACATGGAAGGATATGACTGCATGCGTATATAGACACACTAGTTTCCATTCACACTCCACATTATGTGTCGAGGGAAGGTCTGTTAATTCCAAAACACACAGGTGGTGTAGCCGTGTGTCAATGACAAGCTGCTGACTTTATGGAGCGTGGTTGGAAAGTAAGTTGACAAACTGCGTGTGTGTGTGTGTGTGTGTGTGTGTGTGTGTGTGTGTGTGTGTGTGTGTGTGTGTGTGTGTGTGTGTGTGTGTGTGTGTGTGTGTGTGTGTGTGTGTGTGTGTGTGTGTGTGTGTGTGTGTGTGTGTGTGTGTGTGTGTGTGTGTGTGTGTGTGTGTGTGTCTCAGTCCCAGAAATTACATCATGGCTTAATGTGAGAAAATGAATGTGTGACCAAAACACATCTGATTGCCTGGTGCTACGACAGTATTTGGTTACAGTCATCTGTTATTTGATTAAGTTCAACTCTTATGTTTTACTTTCATTTACTGCTATTATGTGGATTTTCAGACATGTTCTATATTTCTAAACCCAATTGCCCAATTTCCATGGTAATATTAAGAATATAGTTCATTACTTCATACTCTTATGGGGTGTTATTTTTTATATTAATAGGCTGACTGTGATTAAAGTTGTTGGCATGAAGAAAAATGTATAAGTCATTTTAATAATATTTAAAGTTATTAACAGTAGGTAACTGTTACACAACTGTGTGTGCGTGTTGAGAAGAAAAAAAATCACACTGTTTCTCTTCATGTCTCTACCATCCTATTGAGCATGCAACCCTCTCCCCTAACATTTATCCATCTTTTCTACCTTCTCTCCATTGCTATATCCCACTCTCTGTGAGGTGGTGGATAGATTACATGTGTGGTATCAAGGTAGCTCCCTAAGCTTCACACACACATGCACACACACACACACACACGCCGGCGCTGATGTGTTTCTGTGCGTGTGTTATGGTTGTGTTAGCATGCTGTGCTGGTGTGTCCAGGGCTGCTGTGGATTAAACAGACTTTTCTGTCTCCTGCCTCGGAAACACACTCACACAGTCGTACTGTACATACAAAAGGGCACAAGCCCAGTAGACAACGCATATAAGAAATAAGCTTGCTCACATGGGGGCTATGTATACACACAAACACAAATACACACACATTTTACAACAGAGCTGCCTGCAGCCAAAAAATGGACAAACACACGTGCATCTATACGCACAGAGCACACAAACAGACTATACTGTAAAACATGAATGTGCACTTGCTCATATACAGCTCATATGTGCGCACACACACATAAACACATTCCCCAATTTATTGGTCCTCATCTGCTGGTGTGCAAGGTGTGTGACTGAGAAGTTGGAGGCAAATGCCAGACGACGGGGAGAGAGAGGGAGCGAGAGAGAGAGAGAGAGAGGTGGAAGAATGCACCCCCTACTATGTTTTGAATAGCCCAACCCACACCACCGGCCCCTAGGGGCCCCTTCATTGCTCCTCTACCCCTCAGTCTTTCTCTCCCTCCTTCTGTTTCTCTCTGTTTGCAATTTAATGTCTTGTTTTGCTCATCTCTCTGTCTCCTTTTCACTGTGCCTCATTGTTTTTCTGCATATGTCCTTCATGTGTCACTTTTCCTCTTCTGAATCTTACTGTATTTTTCCATCTCATGTTGGGACAGCTGTGGATCAGGTTACGGGTGGCGCAGGCACTTCCTCAGTACTGGCAAACGTGTGTGTGTGTGTGTGTGTGTGTGTGTGTGTGTGTGCGTGCGTGTGTATATTGGCCGTCTGGTTGCCATTTACCCCATTTCACCACAGGCCACCGAGCTCCTGGGTTCTTCCTCTACATTATACAGTATGCGCACAAATGTAAGTGTTTTAGCGCCGCAGCAGCTCTGTGGGGCTGGGCCTTTGGGACCATGCCCCTGCTTTGTTGGCTGGGAAACCCTGTCTAGTCAGATAGGACAATAGAGTGAGCTAGATGTCTAAACAGCCTAAAGCAGTTTTGTTAAACTAGGGCTCAGGACCCATAGTGAGCCAGAGATGTGTTTCTGGAGGCCCCACTGTATGATAAAAGAAGCACTCTCATATGTTTTCATTGGACTTGCAATATTGAGATTGCATTACAACAATATTGATTCTTTTCTGTTTTGATTTCAGTAAAAGTTTTACCATTACCAGTCTGTTTCAGACTTTACTGGTAAGAGATGCAGTCAGTGTGAGAAGATGTAATAGGGGAAGTATTGTAACAATAACAGATGGAGTAGTAATAAAAGGAGTTTTATTTCATGGTTAATAATATCATCACTTTTAAAATAAGTTTGGTTTAGTTTTTTGGGGATAAATAGTATTTTCTGTGGTCTTGTGAAATGCTTGTTTGAATCTTGGTATGCAGTTCTGTCATAGTGCTAAAAGAATGCTGGTTACAGTGTGAGTGAGGAGCCCATTTTATTGCAGACAGAAGGAAGTTTCCAGCCAAATTAGACAGTGATCCCAGACAAGCATGATGCATGCAAGAGCCTGCATGCATCCAGTGTTTCTAAGAATGCACGCCTCCTAGCAGGTTGATATAGAAAAAGCTGTACAGTATCTTGAACTCCATTCTTGTATCATATGTCTATGGGGTTTCCAAAACCAGCTTCACTGAGGAGCAGCAGCTGCTGAATTGTCCTGCTGTTGACTGTCCAAGATCATAAGAATTATAAATCAGTGTTTGGTCTGTGGTGTTGTTTGTTGTCTCAGGGTTCCTGCAAGACACTGATGATGGCTGTGTTAGATTTATTGTTGCCTGTCTGTCTGCCAGTGGGTTCATTGGCTAATGACTAATCATTTAGACAAGTGTGTGTGTGTGTGTTTGTTTCGTGTCTGGAAACAGCAGCAGAAACTGAGGTGATTAAAAAATATTATCTCAACCTTTCATCCACTTTGGACCACCCGTTCATCTCTCTGTCTTCTGCTTTGTCTCCATTTTTTTCCTTTCCTCTCTCTCTCCCATGTCTCTCTACCCTTTTCTTCCTCTCATCCAAACACTCTCCTTCTCTACTCCCCTCACCCTTCTATCTCTCTCTCCCCAGCTGCACAACATTAGGAGATGAATGAATTAATAAGCCACACACACGCACACACACACACGCACACACTGATGTGAACACACACAGCAGTGCTGACAGATAGACAGAGTGGGCGAGTGTTTTGCTGTCATTAAGTGGGAAACACCAGCTCTCCATCATCATGAACTGTGTGTGAGTTATGGGGAGATATCCGTAGCTGTTGGCAGTGTGTGTGTTTGTGCCACCCATGTTTACTAAATTGCGGTGTCCAAATGCCTCATCAACATTATCCTGTAGGACCCAGACATGTCTCTGTGTGAGTGATGTGAACAGACCACCTTTGATCAACTTGTATTAGTATTCATAGTTAACTGCAGACAGACAGACTGACAAAGACACACACACACACGTCTGTGTGTATGTGCCTATGACCACACACATAACAGACATTGTAACTGTAACGAGGTTAGTACGTTTGTGTGTATGTGTGTGTGTGCGCATGCACGTGGCTGTTTGCGCAGAAGGAATGGGGGCCCATGGGGGGAAATAGAGGGGAAGAAGAGTGGAGCAAGTGTTTGATATTTGACAGCTGATTAAGGAGAAGAGTGAGGTGCAGGGAGCTCTGACAGGAAGTCTCCATGGGCATCATGGGAGGTACGACCTGGAGAGGGTTGGGGGTTGCAGGGGTGCAATGGATGGAAGAGAGACAGGAGTGAGACAGACAAGGGAGTCAGTGGGAGAAGACACAGCGGTGGTGCGTGAGTGTTGGTGGGGGGTAGATTGAGATGGAGGGGGAGGAGAAAGGAGTAGAGCGGAATGAGAGTTGCTTAGTGGAGAAAGGAGAAAGTAAGTAAGAGGGAGCAGTAAGGACTTAGCTGGGGAAAGAGTGATGGCATGGAAGTGAAAGCGGAGAGAAGGTGGAGCTGCAGAGGAGGAGGAGGAGAGGAAATGGAAAACAAGGTGGAGGTGGAGAGAGGAAGGTGGCCCTGCACCCTGCTGCTTATCCTTGAACACTCGGAGGAGGTCTCCCTTTCCATCTTTCCCTCTTTCTCTTTCTCCTTCACACACACACACACACACAGTGCCCGACTGGCACACGAGGGTGCTGTTGCAATTAAACCGGCACAGCATGGAGCCCAGATTGAGGGAGAGACAGAGAGGGAGAGAGGACTCCACGCTGCATCCCCTGGAAGACAAAGATGAGGAGGGAGAGAGGAAGGAAGTGAGGGAGGGAGAGACGATACAGAGAGGACAGGAGTATATTGTGATGAAACAGGTAATGATAGAGAAAATGGAGGAAAAATATAGTAGTACAAGTAGCAGTTTTCACAGATGTTATTTAAAAGTAGTTAAGTAGTAGTAGTAATTGTGGCAGCAGCACAAGTATATGAGTAATTATAGTATTTGTAGTTGTAAATGGGAAGATACACATGGAAGGAGAGTCATACCTATTAAGCAGAGATTAATTACACTGAGCTGAATTGATAAAAAGAATGTTAATTTTTCATATCACATAAATTAAGAGGCTAGTGCTTTATGACATGTATTGTTCTTACTTCACTGCAAAAATCTCCCATCATAACCGGCCATATAGCATAGCACCAAATCTTAAAATCATATGTACATAAACAATTTGAAATATTTATCAATTTTTTTGCATTTCCTTGTAATTAGCATATTTATGTTGCTGTGCTACAAAAATGCCGTATGAGCTTCACTTCAATCAAGGTGTCGCCAAGAACTCTTGCAATGTGTTTAATCTTTTGCCCTGTTACTGTGACGCAGCGCCATCACCTCGCCTGCTGTGATTGGTTCTTTAATTAGCTCCTAACAAGAGCCTCCAGGAAGCCAGCATGCTGATTGGACGTCTTATCATTGTTAATTAGCTCAATTAAGTCATTAGGAGGGTCCTCAGCTCCGTTTCCTGGGGCCACACAGGTAGCGTGCCCTCCCCTCGTGCGCTCTTGTGTGAGTGAGTAAAGATTAAAAGAGAAGGAGAGAGCGAACGGGAAGAGATTTAGATTTAGAAATTAAGTCATTTCCTCATCAGTGTGTGTGTGTGTATAATGAAAGACAATGGCATTTTGTGCTACTATCTCATATCCAAGCTTGAACCCCCTCACATAGACACTTGCAAACATCAAACATAAGCCTGTGCCGAAGCATTATATTGCCTAAATTCTGGGAAACTGGGGTCTGATTTTGGTTGTTCATTGGTGACATAGATCATTTGTTTTTGTTTTTGTGTGTGTGTCGCTGTGGTGTCCAGGTGTGATATAGCCTGGAGTGGTTAAAAACACATCTGGAGCAGAGAGAGCACTCTATACACACATGTGCTCCAGCGAGACTCACATGACACACACACACACACACACACACACACACACTTTGTGGTAAAATCATGTGCTTTTACTTTTGGTTAGAGGGGCGGAGTGTTTTTTAGTGTGTCTGTGTGTCCAGACATCAGCTGTGTCTGTCAGGTGTATTTGTACAGAAGTTGACAGATGTTATTTTGATGTTGATGAGTGTTGAAAGTGACAAAGGACAAAGAGAATAGACAACAATGAAATGATGGCACACACACACACACACACACACACTAACACACTCACAGAGAGTCTCTGCTATGAAGTCAGCCATGAGACAATGTTTGGTCAAGCATGGTTGGGTGGAGAGGCAATTAGTAAAAGCTACGTACATGCGGCTGGGTAGACCGTGTGTCTCCAACTCCAGCTGTTGTGTACCTACAAATTAGTCCATTATTTTCACTTGCGTATGTGCATCTGTATGCGTGCGCTCCAGTTAATGCAAACAAGTGTTAATATATGGTTCACATCAACCTATAATTGTTAACACCAACATAATGTTGAATGAACAAAATGACCTGAGTGTTTGACTGTCATCCCCCTGAGTAATAGACACACAGATATTGGCCATTATAGTTTTCAGCCATGCCAGCTTGACAAAGTGACCTGTTTGTACAGTAGTTCTCTTCTGAAATGTTGGATGTATCTGCATGGTTAATTATTACATGATACAGACAGTAGGCTAGTGCAGTTGTGGTTCCCCAAACTCAAAGTGCCAATTGTAAACCCTCACCTGTTTGTGGCCAGCAAATTTTATATATCCTAGCTAAGTCACATTTGGGGCTGTTGACTGACCAATGTGATGAGCATGAGGCTGATCAGCACAAGTTATTCTGTTCCTTGATTTTGTTTAGATTAAAGTGAGTCTATGTATCTTTTGCTGAACAGCAGCCAGCGTAACTCTGGGAAAGCCAACAAACTGATTTAGTAATGTTAGAAAACCATATCTATCTAAAGTTTGCAAATATTAGCCACCATAGGCTACTTACCATACCAGACCAGGTAAGGGTGTCGCACCAAAACTCCTGAGTGTATTGATTTGAGCAAAGATGCATTTTGTTGCTTGTGAGTTCAGCATTTGTAGGAAGAAGAATGTTGACATTTCTTCTTTTAAATGCTACATAGTCTCACTTTAAACACAAAATAATTAAATTAACACTTAATTGTTATGTTGACTTTTTTAGTCAGACCAAAGTTATCCAAGGCTGCTGTGCACGTATTGAATATGAGTCTTTCACAGTGGACTCCAATCACACACACTCAAACCACCTTTTTTTTTCTCAAACTTAAATGAGTTGTTTAGTTTTTTTTAAAGCATACTCTGAATTGGAATCTACAATTGATTTGCCTTGAAAATGAAGTGTGTGCTGTGCCGGTGCTGCAGACAAGCAATAAATAAACAGCCAACAGGTAATGATGATTACAGAACCTCTGACCCTCGTGTCAATTGAATCAGACATCAGCAATCTCAAACAAGCACAATAGGAAGTTCTGAAAACAGACGATTGTCCTTCCCTAACTGTAATTCTCACTGGATGAGAGTGTCAGAGACGTTTAGACTATCTGATACACTACAGTAGTTGAAGCATAATATGAAATCGTAGAAAATCTCAGGGAAGAAAGTGAAGGAGGCAAGGAAAGGGAGATGTAACAATACACAATTAAATTTAAGCATCCACAGTTTCCACCTGATTTTGTAAAATCTTCCAAGACAAACCAGTTACTGCCATGTGGTTTACACATGAAACAGAAGACAGAGAGGATTTCTTACTGATCAAACAAAACGTACTGGCTTCCAGTGTATAATTTTTCATCCTTGTTTTGTCAACAAAAGAGTCAACAACAACACAGAGCTTGTGGGACTGGCTCTACTGTATCTGTCAAGGTGAGAATCTGGAGAGAAGGGAAAAAGAGGAATGCAGCAGTAGAGAGAGAGACGGGCGGAAAGATAAAGAGTAGCTGTGGAGAGAGAGAAGAGAGAGGGTGATGGAGAGGAAGGAGAGCACCACAGAGACAATGAAACAATGCCCTCTAACCACTGCACTGACATCTCTTTGTTGAAAGCGTGTGTATGTGTAAGCACGTGCACGTGTGTGAGCATGTGATAATATTGATTTAGCATTCTGGCAGGGGGTCTTTAAACCTCACTTTCCCTGCTCAAGCCCCTAGGGACATATTGTAGATGAGCACACATACACACACTATAAGCGGCATCAAATGTAATTAATGATATAACCTGAAGCCTTGACAGAGATACAGAATAGCCGTTCACAAAATGTGCGTGACTGTCGGAGGGTTTGTGAATATAAACTCATCTGTGTGTTTTTGCATGTCTGGGTGTTTGTGAGATTGAGAGGCCGAGGCGATGAGTGAGAGAAGAGGGCTAAACTGTGATTCCCAGTAGTGGCTCTGCTCTGCATGTGAACTCACTTAAGTAGACTGGAGAACTGTTTAACTGAGCACTTGTCTATGCGTGTGCGTGGATGTGCACTTTAGTGTGCGTGTCAAGATGAATGTTTAATCCAAACGCGGATGTCATCTAGCCTCTATCAGCTTTTTTTAATGCTTATTAGCTGCAGAAGAGAGGCACTTTTTACTTGAGTTTGCAGAACAGGACTTCTGCCGTCAGTGTCATGAGTCATTGGTTTAATGTCAGATATTTAGTTCTTTCTAGTAAAGTCATTCCTCTTAAATAATACAGTGAAACTGTTATATAAACATTAACTGCACAGTAATAACAGATCAGAGTAAATGAATGAACAAGAATAGATGTTCATAAAAAGATAATGGTTTTGTTTAAGAATGGGCTTTTCTATTTGACAATTCAGCTTTACATGTTTTTTCATTATTGATAGAATATATACATAAATAAGCTGAGGTAATGTATCAGTCCTTGCATGGACAAATAGACATGTCAATTTGTATTTTATTCATTCATTTTTGAGGTGCTGAAGATTAATTTTTTCTGAAATAACCCCAAGACACACTGATTCAAAAAATGAAACGCACAATGTGTTAAAGGTTGCTTTTTACTTTTGTATCCTGTCTTTCTTAAATTGCATTACTTTCTGTATTCATGTGTCTTAATGTCAAACATGTATTTAATATCGCTGAATATATGCTCTAGAAGAAAAACATTTTCCTTCATTGTTTTTGTCTGGTTGTATTATCTGTCAGTTGCTTCTGCCGGTCTGCCTCTGCGTCTGTCTTTGGGGATTGTCTTTATAAGTCTACCCTCACACACATGCACGTACGCACACGCTCAAATCTCCAGACACATATATATTTGATTCCTGCCTCAGAATAATTAATAACTTTGTGTTCATTTATTTATTTGTTTGTATTTGAGAGCTGACAGAAGTGAGAAGTGTGTGTTTGTGCTTGTGTCTTTGTCTGCTTGTATGTGGGAGCGAGAAGAAGCTATTATTTTATAATTCAAATGCAGTGCATTGAAAATTTACATTATTTTGCCAGGTTACTCCTCTCTTTTTGGAAAACTTATAAAATGTAACTTCTGTCTCTGGTTGCATACAGTACATGTTTGTATGTTTGTAGTAAAATGATTAAATATCAACATCCCAGCAAACTCAGTTTAGCTGGATTTTTCTCATAGGTCAAAAGATCAATAATTATAGCGACAGTAAGAAAGAACACATCTGTCCATGGTATCTCTGCTCTCTGCCTCTTCCCTGATAGTCTTCTCTAAGTGTGTCTGTTGAGGGTGTAAAATGGTGGACATAAAGAGCAACCGATGCATTTTTGCTTCTGAGGGACTGGCACCAAACCCTGACATTTACCGTTAGTGTTTTAGTCAGCTACAATTTTTCTCCAGGTAAACTCAATTGTAGCTGTGCTGGAAAAATCTCAACACCATATCTCATTGTCTATATTTCATCCAGTATGAATAAGACAAAGCCCACCAGCTCACGCCAGCTTTTCTTTTGCAGTGTGAAAAAGAAACAGCTAGATAATCCGTCACAGTAACTGTAAAGTGTTTGTTGTTTTTGTATGTGGTACTTTGCTTACTGTCAATCACCTCAGGTAAAGTCTCTGACATGAAATAAGCCTTTAGCGCGCAGCACCTTACACACTTAATCATCCATACTGTAGCCCTTGGACACAAAATCATTCAAGAGTAATTGAACATAATCAGATTATACTGGTGCTTAATTTTACAAGGTCATGCAGCTGATCACAACTCAGAGCAGGTAATCGGCAGCTTGTTTCTTTTTAAGGGTGACCATGCTGGTCCTCGAGATTCACCGGTGATTGTGCTCCTTGCAAGCATGATCATTACTTGGTCCACCCAGCTGGACAAGTCTTTTCACTAAAATGTTACCTTGATTAGCTGTACTCACACACACACACACAGACATTGGCATTAATAGAGAGTTGTGTAGGATAAGGGCTTCAGCTAAATGCTTCTATAATTGTAAAATGTTAAGATTGAGACCAGCTGTGCATGCCCCCTGTTTTTAGCATTTAACAGAAGTAATCACTTCCAGTATTATAAATTGCATTGCAATGCACAAACTAACCAATGAGTGGAATCTACTGGGGTGTGTTAATTCCGCCAAAAAGTGAGAAAGATAAGTGGTGAGAGGAAAAGAGGAACACTCTCTCGATGGGGGATATTTAGCATGTTTTCTCTTTCTTCAACCAGGTTAATAAGGAACATTTTTTACTCTGTCCTGCGGACTGTTTTGCCTCCCTCTACCGCACCTGTTGTCGGGTGGCCTGGTCCATCCGCAGCTCGTCTTTGGTGATATGAAGACAGAGTTTTTACTGTGAAACATGGACGATCTTTCACTCTTGATAGATACTGTATGTTTTTCCATTTTGTGCCTTTTCTGTGCTGTTCTGTTTTCTCATAGCAGTCATGTTTACAGCTAACAGGCATCCTCTCTCTTGCTCACCCACCCACACACACTCACACATACACAGTGTGTGGCTGAGGGAGGTCTCTAGCCATGGTTGCAGGTATCTGGCAGGCTTTTCCACACATGACCTAGTAGTGATTTACTGTCTTCATTAGCATGCTACTGCTCTCTCTCTCTCTATCTGTGTGTGTGTGTGTGTGTGTGTGTGTGTGGGTGTGTGTGGGTGATACATTTGTGCTTTAGGGAGGGTTAGAGTTGGCTAGCTGTGTCTTTTGTGTTGAAGTTGAGTGTTTTGTGAGTTTTTGGAATCAATAAAAAAAAATTCTGGTTTCAGCCTCCCTCACTACTCTATTCTTTTCTACTCTGTAACCTGCTATTCTAGTCTCCTCTAGCCTGTTTGTTGTATTGTCTCTATGACCACAGCGTGGTTCAGTTTGGCACGGCCTGGTAAGGCACTGTGGCGTGTGTTTGTGTGTGTATGTGTGAGAGAGAGACAGGCAGGGTGGCTCGGTGGGGGATGTAGCTGGCCAGGGCAGGGGGCGAGGACAGACAGGCTGGACCAAGGTCACTCCTACTGTGTGTGTGTGTGCATGTGTGTGTATGTGCGTGTGTGTTTCTATATGTGTGTCCACTTGTCCGCCCCAGTACAGCTGAGGATGTGGCCAGCTTCCTCACTCTTTTTTTTTTTTTTTTTTTAGCTTTTTTGTCACTTACTGCTTATATAACAGATTTTTATTTTTCCCTCTACAGATCAGTCAGTACTTTCTGTGTTGTGACACTTTAAATCATCTCTGTATTCATGCTGAAACAATGAATCAGTCTGCAGAAAACGAATCATACAGTTTTGAAAATCCAGTTAAAGTCATTTATTGTATTTTCAACTTTTTGATGAAAAGATTTGATGCTTTTTGTTGTTTTTATGCCTCTGCACTGGTGACAGCCATGGCCGGAGGCATTATGTTTACGGGTTGTCTGTCCATCTGTCCGTCTGTACGTCCCATTCTTGTGAACGCCATATCTCAGAGGAAATTTCTTCAAATTTGGCACAAACGTCCACTTGGACTTAAGGATGAACTGATTCGATTTTGGTAGTCAAAGGTCAAGGTCACTATGACCTCACAAAACACGTTTTTGGCCATAACTCAAGAATTCATACACTAATTATGACAAAGTTTCACAGCCTCTAAGTGAAGACAGCGTGTTTCTCGCTGGAAAATATAGTGATAACTTCCATTTCAACAAGAAAATACATTTTAGTATTTCATATGCTAAACTCTCTCCTTGCATCACTCTCTCGCTCTGTCTCACCGTACTGTATATCTCTCTGTCTCACTCCCTCTCTCTGTCTCTCTCCATATATCTCTGTGTGTCTCTCTCTCTCTGGGTCCAGATGGGCAGTTTGCAGGTTAACTGGAACAGCTGGAGCTGCATTATTAGCATCCTGCTGCGAGCTCTTATTGGCTCTGCTCCTCTCCTCGTTCCTGTTCCCCTCCTTCTCTTCTTCCTCCATCGGTTTTAGGGGTTGTGTTTTATAGTCACGCAGAATGAGATGTGGACGGTCAAGAATGCCAAGTTAACCCTCATCGTTCCATAGTATTAACATTTTTGATTATCAGTCTCAGTTGCAGTTTGGTAGTTTGTAATATTTACCTTAAATCAGGGAGTCACAATCTGTGTAAAGGGTGAATAACAGTATGGTAACCTATTTTATATGCTTTATTAGATGTGATTGCATATGCGGTGGGGTGTGTTTTTGGGGTGGAGTTTACACTTTGGTGAACAGAAAATTAAGCATGTCTCTCAGGCCTTTCTCTCCAGTTTTTGTGTGTGTTTGTCGTGTGTGTTAGTGTGCGTGTGTGTGTCAGTGTTGTTGTTGTGGAATGGAGATTGGCTTTTTAGTGGTATTTGGGAGATGCAGCAGGGATAAGCCTGCTAGCTCCCTCTGACTCCCCCTGGGAGCACAGATTAAAGAAACACACACAGACATACACTGGCAGAGATAGACGTGTACTGTACACCACACACACACACACACACAAACACACACACACCAGTAAACAGCAGGGTAGGATTAGATGGAGGTGGGCAAACACACTCAAACACACATATCTTTCAGATGCACCAAAAAAAGAACGAATATTGAATCGTTAATCAACACATCACACCTCTGCTCCCTCCCTACCTTTATCTATCAATGCCTGTCCTCTCTCCACATGTTTCACACAACACACACTCTCTCAACACATCACCCTATAAACTTTAATATCTGTCTCTATAGAAAAGAAGAGGAGTGTAAATAACAGTTGTTTCCTAAACAGAAGGATTTAGTCATTCAGAGACGGGGAGAAACCGTCAGGGGTGACCCTCTCTCCATCACCTTGACAACTAGATCAGAGCCTTGATTACGGTTGCCGTGGTGATTAGCCCTAGATACAGATATGCTTGCTAACCTGGATGGGTGAGTGGTTTTGTGTGTGTGTTCTAATCTATTGCAGCACGGTGGGCTCGAGGGTTTGATCCACGTTACTCTGAAATCTGTCTTTCAAAAGCCTTTCTACTTCAGTGTGTGTGTGTGTGTGTGTGTGCGCGCACACGCGCGCACAACTTTTTTTCACAAGGTAACCTTTACATACAAGTTGAAACTAGATTATCCAGTCAATTTGACTGAATGTTCAATCCAAAAAATAAATCCTTTAACCAGTCAATCAAATAGGATCTTTCAATGCCTTTTTCCCTCTAAATTGATAATAATAATGAATAATAATGAAACTTTTAAATTGAAGAATAAATTGAAAACAATTTTTTTTCAAACTTGTGAAATACTTAATGAGACAACATCACAATAATACCAGTGATTGAATGAAAAACACCTGTACTAAAAATGAAAATACCTGTAATTAATTAGTGCATGCCCTAATCCACCATAAACGTCTTTTATAACTCCATGTGGACGTCTACTATAGTTTTAACACACACAGATTAACACACATACACATACTGTTGATGTGCATCCAGGGGGCTGTAGTTGTGTTTTACATATGTAAATAGATGGAGGGATGGAGTGAGTGTGGGAAGAAAGGAGAAGGTAAAAGGGACAGGAGAGAGTGAGAGAGGGAAGGAATTGACAACAAGAAAGAGAGAGAGGTACTTCAGTTAGAAAATGTTATCATAGGGAGTGGCATGTGTGTGTCTGTCTGTCTGTCTGTCCTCGTGTGTGTGTGTGTGTGTGTGTGTGTGTTGATGGTTTATTCACACACAGTGATTAGGCTTATTCCCTCCAGGCCACTTTCAAGCTTTCAATTAAGATTCTAAACACAAATATACTCTGCATTCATTACTCTCATCCCTGCTAACGAGCTAAAAAGAGGTGTGTGTGTGTGTGTGTGTGTGTGTTACTGGCTTTCTGTGTGTTTATTGTAGGAAACGGTAATTCCCTGTTTTCCTCTGAAAGTCCTGAGCGATGATTCCAAGGCCAGAGCGATGATGTGTGCACCTCTGCTTTTTGAATATTAATTAAAGTCTCATTACATATGATAATACAAGACTTGCATGTCAGCTGCTCGTTGTTACGGTCAAGTGCTCTCCAGATGACACTGAACACCCTGTGCTGGTGTGTTTGTGTATGTCTGTTTTTTTTCTGTGTGTAAACAACAAAATATATGTGTGTGTGTCTAAATGCACCTACATATGATGTAATAGCATCCACCTGCCTGCTGCTGTTGGAGGCTGGTACTATATTTTCTTGCAGTTCAGAGCATGTACTCGGAGGAATAGTTCCATAATAATCCTGTCATATGAACAACTAATATGTCAACTAACTATTATATTGTATATTACACCTTCAGTTTGTAATATACTACGTGCTCTGCTGTAAAACTGCGTCCAGTTTGTCGTCCCCAGTTTGCAGCAATGAAATTTGTGTGTAAAATGTTGCCAGAACTAAAAACAGAATTTGCCTTTTAATGCATCTACCCATCTGTCTACCCACCTCATACCCACCTCGTTTGTATGTTTTTTTAATCTCATGCATTTATTGATTCATTTTTTTCCATTTTTTTTCATTCATTCATGTCCTTATGTTGCAAACAGGAAGCCATTACACCCAAAATATCAAGCAGTTTTTGTGTGTATTGCAACAGAAGTCCTATGAGCACCACCCACCAAAAGTTAATATAAAGTTGTGCTTGGGAATTAAATATTAAACTCATAATGTCATCGTATCCCTTAATATATAAGCAGAGAGAGAGAGAGTGTGTGTGTGTGCGTGCGTGCGTGCGTGCGTGTGTGCGCGTGTGCATGTGCAAGTGCATGTGAGTAAGTGAGAAGGCTTTTGGCTTCCACAGGACAGAGCGCTCCAGCTTCCTACTGTTATGTAATCTGATAGGGAAAATCCAAGCTGCTACACACACACACACACACACGCACGCGCACACACACACACACACGCACACACACACACACACACACACACACACACACACACACACACAGAATCTCCTTCCAAGACACACATGCACTACACAAATATGCTCAATTTGTGCTTCCTTTCATTATACACACAAACACAAACTGGTTATCACCATATGCTGTCCTTGTCTGCCAATACTGTGTGTGTGTGTGTGTGTGTGTGTGTGTGTGTGTGTGTGAGTGAGTGAGAGTTTCCACTAGAATTATTTATTCAAGATAATATCAGATGTGAAAATGAGTAGTAAAGGAGTAGAAGGAGGGAGGAGCATGGTCAGTACTGTCATTTTTCTTCTTGAGTTTCATGTCAAAAGACTTTGTTAGGCCTTTTCAAGGGAAGGCCCCTTTTCCTTTAAACCATATTTTCCTTTAGCTAACCCTCTTGAAGGGGCTGAAGGATTAATGTAGATAAAGTCATTATTCCACCGGACTTTAATTTACCCATCATCTGCCATCTGAGAAGCCAAAAGCTGCAGCTGTGTTCACAGCGCCTCCCTTTTGTTTTCAGCTGTAAAGCCGTTGCCGTCAGTTCCTAATCTTTGTTGTTGTAATGTTTTTTATGTTTGTTGTGATTACATTTCCCTAAAATGAAGGTTCATTGATGGCAAAATGCTACACATAAATAAGATATAAGTTAGTCCTGGCAGCTGCTCGCTAAGGTACAGTTACATACCATGTATTTGAAATCATTAGGTTGACTACAAGCTGTGAACTTTGCCCGCTGTCACACTTTTCAGACTGTATGACAGCCTTCTCATGACCTAGGCTGAACATTGGTTGGACTGGTGAAAAAGCATCTCTATATGTATAAGTTGCTGTTGATGTTCGAACAACATTTATGTAAATGACGATTACAATAGCAATCAAAGTAAGAGCTTGCAGAGAGTGAAACTGAAACTTTATAGCACTTAGTTAACCGTGTGTAATTTTGTAGTTTAGCATTGACGTGAATGGAATTACAGATGCGGCTGATGACCACAGATTAACCTGTGACTGCCGCCTCATATGAATGGATCAAAAGCAGTTAGCTCAGAAGAGATTATGATGGTCCCCTTTATTAAAGTGGTGTAACTCCATCTCTCATCTTCATTCAGCTAAATGTAAAAATCCACACAGTGAGATAAGGAGTAAACAAATGATGAAAATATTAACAATTACCTCACAGAGAGAGTGATAGAATCAGAGAGGCAAAATGGAAGATGAGAGAAGGGAGGGAGAATGTGTGTGGGTGTTGGATACTCGCGGGACCTCAGCACTGCAGCATTCTTTCTGTGTGTGTGTTTAGTGTGTGCGTGTGTGTGTGTGTGTCTGTGTGTGTGAGTGAGTGAGAGAGAGGGTGAGTAAAGGTGGGGGCACTCTTGGGACCCCTCCAGCACTGCAGCAGGTTGTGTGTGTGCGTGTGTGTGTGTATGTGTGTGTGTGTGTGTGTGTATTCTCCAGCCCCCACACTACCAATGGGTCAAGCTCACACCCCCCGCATCAGCCCCCCCCCCACCCCTGGTTGCCATGGAAACACACCTTGAGCGAGCCCCCAAGAGAGGTGCATACTCCTCCTCCTTCCGTCCACTGCTCTCTTCTTTGCTGCACTCTTTCTTTCTCCCAATGCCTCTATTGCTCTCCCTCCGTCCATCCCATCATCCCTCACTCCTTCCTCTCTCTCTATCTATCTCTCTCTCTCTCTCTCTCTCTCTCTCTCTCTTTCTCCATCTCTTTCTCTTGCTACCTCTCCCTTCACTGTCCTCGCCATCAATCGCCTGGCTTGGTTTATGGCCTCTGCGCCACAAGGGACCTAACACACACACACACACACACACTTTCTACTGCTCTGTCACACGCGCACGCACAGCCTCATAGTTTGGGGATGGAGGGGGTTGACAGGAGCAGGGAAGGGCAGTAATGGGGGGTTGACACCCCAGGGACCTCCAGCAGCCAATACAGAGACAGCCAGAGGAAGAGAGGGTGGGGATTTTGGAGCTAGTGGGGGCCGGGCATCGAAAGGAGTTTCCCAGCCAAGACTAAGGAAGAGTTAAGAGGTGTGCGTATGTGTGTGTGTGTGTGTGTGTGTGTGTGTGTGTGTTGTTGTGCATGTGTGTGTGGTGTGTAATAGGGGAAGGCAAGCACCTTAGGGATCCGTCCCCAACACAAACCAAGGAGCTCATTTATGTTCTGCTGCATGTTTCAGGGGTCTGTGATGAGGCCAGTGTGAATGTGTTTATTGTGTGTGTGTGTGTGTATGTGTGTGTGTGTGTGTGTATTGGTGTAGTGGGGATGATGCCACCTGGTCCCTCTCCTCTGGTCAATTAGCAGAGAGAGAGGAGGGTAACAAGAGAGAATGAGTCCGAGGGAGAGCATGAGCAATGAGGATGTGTGTGTGTGTGTGTGTGTGTGTGTGTCCTTGTATTTATAGTGAAATTGTAATGAGTGTGACTGCAATGTGGATGTTTTTCTATCTGTGCTTTCACATTCCCTCCTTGCTGCCTTCTGTCCAGCCACACACATTGTATTGACTTCTATCCTCTGTTTCCTCTGTTCCTCTGTTTTCCCTTTTTTTTACTGTCTCTGAGGTTAAACTTCATCAGTAATTCTACTGATGTGCAGCAGCCACCCACCAATTACCTATATCTGTGTGAGTGTGTGTGTGTGTGTGAGTGTGTGTGTGCGCATGTGCATGTGCTCCAGCCATTTCTCAGTTAAGAGGGAACATAGCTTTGGAGTTGGATCAAGATCTCTCTCCCTCTGTCATATTAAAATCTGTCTCTCTATCTCGTTTTCTCCTCCTGTCTCTGCCTCGCTCTGTCTGATATGTTGTTTGAATGGTGTCACTTGATTATCAGCTGCCTGCTGTGAAAATAATAACACTACATGGCATGTTCATGTTGACAATTACTGGACTCTGACAAAGGTGTGTACTTTGAAATTGAGTGCTTTCTTTGGGTACATGAAGTCTATGCAGCAATGTCATGATCAGGTGTTATATTCCCTGTGGAGAGATCAAGAAAAATGTCTTAACTAGTGCCCTTGTTACCACAAGAGTTGGCATAGCAACCAATCAAGCACAGCCAGCTGTACATTATGGGAATTGTCAGCACAGCTGGAACATGTCTTTGACTAATCAGACTGGTCAGCTCAAAGTACTCATTGTGTAGTGCTTTTTCCATCATATGGAAAGGTTTGTATTATATTATTACTTTCATAGTTACATTTTTAATAATTACCAGTGTGAAAAAAGAGGGAGAGCAGTACTTCATGCACATTTTTTTAATTAAAAGTATACACACACCTTAGCCAAATTAGTGACAGAGGTTTACATTTTGAAACAATCCTCTCTAAAAAGGCACTAAATAATCCCCAATCTTGCTTTGATGTGCATTAAAAAACAGAAAAAGTTAATTTTCTGTTGTGTGGTAACAAACTCAGAGTCCTAACCTTCACCCCTCCTCTCTCTCTCTCTCTCTCTCTTTCTCTCTCTGTCCTCTCATCCCTCTCTCCCCTGTGTTCTCCGTCCCAGCATAGGCCTCCCGGGGTTGTTTGTGTGTGTGTGAGTGTGTGTGTGTGTGTGTGTGCTGGTGGATCAAATGCACTCTGTGAGACAAAGCGTAACGGCAGGATGCTCTACGACTCTGTCATCTCACTATGGGTCACATACACACACACACGCTCACACACGGACCTGGTCTCAGAGGGGGACAGCATACAGAGACTGCGGTCCCCACACACACTGATCAAAACAATGTATTTGTCAGAAAAGAGAACTCTTTCATGGGACACACACAGACACACACACACACACAGAGGCATTGGAGGCCTCTCTCCATGCCCTTGTTCCGGACAGCCCAATTATCTCTGTGCACCTCACTGTTTTCCCTTCAATTCTCTCTCTCTCTCTCTGTCTTTCTCTTTCTCACTCACTCTAGTTTTGTCTTTTTTCATCTGTAGCCACTTTTTTTTCACTCAAACTATAATTGATTGACCATTAATTAGCTTCTAAAGTTTCTTTTGTAAGGCTGATGTCTTCACTGACATCATCTGTGTGTAGTGCCCCAGACACTTTCTCCCACGTACTGAAAAAAAGGAATGAAATGCAACGACACACAAAAGAAGCGCATTTTGGCTTGCGCTGATAAAATATCAGGATTAGTGCTGAGACGATCAACAGAAGAATGATCAATAATTAATAATCACTAATTAATTAATCGTTCAAGTCATTTGTTAAGCAGGTGTCCAACATTTGCTGGTTGTAGCTTCTCAAATTTGATGTTTCCTTTTACTTTTATTTATTAGAGTCATGGACTGTTGCTTGATCAAAATAAGCAATTTGAAGATGTCACATCGGGCTCTAGAAAATTGTGATGGACATCTTTTCTATTTTCTGCCATTTTATAGACAAATGATTTATTTATTCATCAAAAAAATTGACAGATTAATCTAAAATAATCAGTAGTTGTAACATTTCCTCCAAATGCTTTATGGTTGACAACAGCTGAGGACCCTCATTGGCTTTTTAAGTAGATGTATAGAAAATGATTAAGACTCAAATAGGAGTAAATAATAACTGCATACCCTGATTAAGTTATAAGTTATAAGTTTTATATAAATGCGATTAAGTGGCATGTATGCAGTTGCTGATATTGGTTTTTGCTACTTGAAGTAACTTTCTCACATACATTATGTATCAGAGTAGTGAGTGCGTGACTTTCTAAAATCACAGACTATGGGTAATAGGCGCATCATTGTGTGCATGTGAAGGTAGCCGATGTTTGACCACTGTCTCTGATCCTGGCACCGTGGGAGAGTGCGAGCCAACTTCTGAAGAGTGAGTTACCCCTACTGAGGGCAAGAGCTTTAAGGTGCCTTCTACAGACAACGCCAGCACACATGTACATACATACACACACTGAGATCACTGAAGCGTAGGCATTACTTACTTATTCACCCTCTGCCTCTATCTGTGCCTTTTGTATCTCTATATCTATGTTTCTCTCACATCTGTCTTTTGCTTCTGTTCAGTTGAAACAGTACATTTTCTCTTTTGAAATAATCCATTGTTAAATAAAAGTGTACTTGTTACTAGGACAAAGAAAACTAACATGATAATGAAAATATGAAACACAACAATTGATTAAAATGATAGTGCTGTACACTTCTCCCTCCCTCTCCCTCTCTCTCTCTCTTCCCCTCTCTCTCTCTGTGTCTCTCCATGTGACTCTCTCCTGCTGTTTCAATCTCCTAGTAAATGATAATGAACCTCTATCTGTCTCAGTATGTCTCGGACACACTGGCGCCCCACACAACCTAGCAGCCTTTGAGGTTTGTGTGTGTGTGTGTGTGTGTGTGTGTATGTGTGTATGTGTGTGTGTGTGTGCGCGTGCTTGCACGCACATACAGGGGATGTTTGGGGATGGGGACCATGGAGCACACCATCTCATCCATATAAGCCCATGTGGCACCCACCACACACACGCACACACTCCCCCACAGCTATTGAGACGGGATTAGGGCACCCTTGTGTCGGCCTTTGAGGCAAGGAGAGATAGGAATCTTTGTGTGTGTGTGTGTGTGTGTGTTTGTATTAGTCAGTATGGGTGTCATGGATGTATGATTGAAGACGTTATTAACCCTGCGATCCCCTGCAGCTCTGCAGCTGAAGTTCTGCAGACTGTTTGAATGTGTGTGTGCGTACACGTACACGTACAGGACATGAGATAAGTGACAAAAAAGGAGAAAGACACAGATTGTGTTCTCCACGAATTGTCTGTGTGTATCTCTGAGTCAGTGTGCGTATTGTTTGTGTGTGTGTGTGTGCGTGCACAACTCCACAAGGGGTCACAGATTGGCCCGCAGAAGACACCATCTGATGTCTCCGGGCTGTACAGTCCTATGGTGTGCATGGGTGTGTGCAGCCCCATGCGGTGTGTGTGTGTGTTTGTTGCTGTGTGTGTGGGCGACTGTGGCATTGGTCCTGTATGGTACAATGGTGATAAGGACAACAGGCGGGAGACCTGATCGTCAAGGGGTGCGAGTATTTGTGTGTGTATGTTTATGATGCCCACCTTTCATCTGGCCTTTCACTGTGGGTGCTGTGATGTCACTCACACATCCTTAAAATAGACACAGAACGAGGAATGATGGAGGCTGGTGCTGTACAGTCTGTTATGTGTTTGTGATGAAGACATACACACCTGATGGCATTTGAATGTGATTTCAGCTCTCTAAGCCTCTCATTGTTCATATATTTTATGGAGGGGGAAGTAGCTTATTACTTTTATTTATTTACATGGAGCACTGTATATACATTAGTTTGACTTACTATGCAATAAAGTATGAAGTGTAAAATCACAAAATGAGCAGTGAAGGGCCCTGGAAAAAGTTCTCCAGTACTGGCACATCATGTCAGTTCCATCTGAATAAAAGAATTGGATTGTGTTCACGTTTTCTATAAAATGTAACAAAGTCTGCTCAGGTACAAGTATTGAGAGTTGACACTCTGGACAGACACAATTTGTATTAAAAGAGGGAACACAGACTGAAAACAAGTATAGTATATGTGAAGAGAAGTAACAAGGGGTGAGGGGTTTGAATTGGAGCCCACACAGATTAATCAGCAAGTGATGGACCAAGAGGGACGATAAGGAGAGAAGGAGGGAGGAATGGGCAAAGTGAGGAATGGATGAGGGACTCCAGTGGGGGAGAGCGGATAACGAGGACAGAGGGAGGGAAGGAAGGATGGCTATAGGAAGGGCAGATCATCCACAGCCCCGGTGGGGAGGACAGGCAATTACCAGTTGGGGCAGACATGGCACTGAGGTTGGTATGTGTTGGGGGAGTGTACAAGAGAAGGGAAAATGAAAGAGATGAAAGAGACAACCTTTATCATAATGTCTCTCTTAAGAACTCCATTGATCTGAGTGAGCTTAAAAATCATAGTTTTTTCAAATGCAATGAAAATGTTCACTTGTTTTCAGTGCAATCTAGTTTCTAGTCAAGATGGTTTTGTACCATCTTGTCAAGAGTTTCCTGATCCCAGAACTCAATCTGTCCCGTTTCCCATTCTGCCCAAAGGAATATACACGTGCACTTGCACCACATTCTCATGTAATTTCACTTCTAAAACCAGTGACTTTGCTTGGGAAACAAATTATCACACATTATTTTAAAAAATTTTGTTCACCAGTGACAAAAAGCTATTACTATGATATGACCAGGGGAAACTTAAGTTGAATGGAGTGTTTCTGACAGCAGAGATTTTGACTTGTCAAACACAGGTGTAACTCATTACATCACTAATTGCTGCATTGCTTTGCAACAATTGCTGAACTGTTTTAGCCATTGTTAATGTTATTAGCTCCACCTGTGCTTTTTCTGCTATGAAAAGTCAACATATCTGCTGTGTAAAAGGTCTACAATCTGATTCATTTAGGAATTAATTGGGGATAATTAATTTTTTGCCAATGCTTGACAGAAAAAGTTTGGGAACCACTGCCCTCTGGTGAATCCTAGCGAATATGAGTCACTTCTTTTTATATTCCTGTCATTGCCATATAGTTACAAGTGTATACAAGTGCCTTTCTGCTTATGTGTCTACTGTTTTCCTGCATATCTGTATTATTTTTCACACGTTACTATATAATATGCCACTGTCTGACAGTTTCTGTGTGCTGTACATGCATAAGTCATCTGTTGTGAGTGTTGTATTAATATTCTAAAATGATGCCATTATGTTCCTGTTTTTCGTGTTGCTTAATCCAGCCTACATGTGTGTGTGTCTGTCTCCTATTTGCAGAGGAGGGCATCAATCACGAGTGCAAGCTGTGTAACCAGATGTTTGATTCACCTGCCAAGCTGCTTTGCCACCTGATAGAGCACAGCTTCGAAGGCATGGGAGGTACCTTCAAGTGTCCCGTCTGCTTCACAGGTGAGAGACAGGCACACACACACATTCACCTTCAAGGACAGGAGCACAGACAACTCCTCCTCGCTTGTGTCTTGTCTGTTTTGTTTTTAAAATGGACACAAAACGATGGAGATGCATTCACAGAAGCATAAGAACATGCACAAATGGGGTAAATAGGCACACATAAGCAGACAAACTATGGACATAAATGATAGATGTGTGCTTGACAGGAGTCATTCTGCCATTCTGTTCTTGTGTTTATCCATTTTACAGATATTACTGTATATCTCCAATGAGATATAGATTACTCTTTTGGTACTACTAAAGGAAGACTGTAGATATGTTTTGTTTTGTATTTTAATTGCTCTGGAGTCTGTTGATGAATATAAAGCTGAAAGTGAGAATGTGTTTCTAAAGAACACATTCTCTAAGCACCAAACTGGTTACAGTTCATCACCAATTATGTGCTTATTTTGGTGAAAATGCAAGAGGAGGTTAATATTGCTTCTGGAAGCAAGGTTTGCACTTATTCCTGGTATCAGTTCAATTACCTGTTGTGGCTCAGAAATGGCTCTCTCTGGGTCACCTACAAGATGATACATTGAGTAAATGTGCTGTAATGGCTGTAAAATGTTTTGGTTTAGTAAAAACATATTAGGAATATTCATTGTTCTAGCATTTCTAACCATGGGAGCAATGTTCCAGCAGGGTTTCACTGGTGAAGGAGTACTGACAACACTCGTGTACAAAATTTCATAAAATAATACCACCTAACAGGCCAAATACAAAGTGCCTTATACCTCTGGGATCTACTGTGGGGCCAAAACAAAATGCTGGATGACCAAATTAGGCCTGCAGTGTTCAGAGTTTCATTCACCACCTATTTTACCAAAAGTCTGCACCTTAGTTCTCTCCCTCCCATCTCTGATTCTCTATCCCCATATGCTCTCTCTTTCTCTCTCTCTCTCTCTCTCTCTCTCTCTCTCTCTCTGTCACTCCATCACTCTTTCCCTCCCTTAGTTGTTGAGTTTGTCATGTGTTGTGTGCCTCCCCCCCAGGTACACAGCAATGCTTTAAACTTTAACTCTATTCCTTGGTGGTTTTATGAATTAGTAAGATGGGCACCACTCCTATGGGGAGACTTAATAATTCAACACATACACACTCACACTGAAAACCAAAAGTTTACTGAAACAAAGGGGAGAGAAAGAAAGAAAAAAGTGTATGAGACAACACTGGAGCAGCAGTTAAAAAAAGAAGAGATAATTTATTGATAAATATCACAAGGTCTGCTGAGGATAGGTCTTCCTGTTTTCCCTCTCTCTTTCTCTTGCTCCGTTCTCTCTTAAGTTTCTATCACATATACTCCCTCCTTTCCTGCCAGCCCTTTATTTTCTTTGCGTGTTTATTTGTACAGCTTAGTTGCCGTCTAGTTTATTGTCTATATAGTAGATAGTATAGTCTTAGTTATGTAGTGTTTACTGTAACTGCCTAGTACCTCAGTATATTCGACCTGAGATGAATGAGTCTTCTTGAGCTCATTTCCTTGAGTCTTAACAGCCACAGTAATCACTGGATGATTTACTTTATCAGTTAAACACTGTGTAACTTGTACTGTCCCTCTTTCAGTGTTTGTGCAGGCCAACAAGCTCCAGCAGCACATTTTTGCCGTCCACGGCCAGGAAGACAAGATCTACGACTGTTCCCAGTGTCCGCAGAAGTTCTTCTTTCAGACTGAACTACAGGTAGGTCACCTCACTTGTACCTCTCTTTTAACCTTGCCCTGACTCTTTTATCTGTCTGTATTGTTCTGGTCAACTGGACTAACATAGTTATCTGGCATCCCCCTGACTAGACATTCACCTTCTTTCCATACCATTCCTCTCCTCCTCTAATCTCGAACTCTTTACATCCCTTCCTCCCTTCTTTCTAGACTTCTCTTCATCCCTAAACATAACCCTACCTTCTTCCTTCCTAACTAATTCTTCTAATTGAATCCCTCTATTTACTGTTCATCTCTGTATTCTCCCTCCACCCTCTCTCTTCTATTCCTCTGTCCCTCTCTTTCCATCTCTCCTCATGAGGTCTAAGCAGGGTTCTGGCAAGCTTCATGTCATTAGGGTCCAGGCATATTCATGTGTGTGTGTGCGTGTGAGTGTATGAGAGAGAAGAGAGGATATAAGTCACCCAAGAGTGGGTCCTGGGCCAGCTGTGGCCTGGTCTGTGATGATGTAAACCTTCCTGTCCTTCTCCATTTTTTCTTCTCCTTATCTCATGCACCCGTTTTGCACCTGTTTCAGTAGTGACCTGCAAAATCTGCAGGTTAAACACCCGCCCTGTTAAAGGTGTAGTCAATACAATACAATAAAGATGATGTAGTTGTGGAAAGTTGTGCAGTTTATTTGAAACCTCTCCAAAACTTGGGACATGCACCAGCCAGTGAGGAACGATGCTTCTGGGCTTATGATTAATTTTGATGCATGGAAATAAAAACAGGGTGTGTAATGCTTTGTTTCCAGTACATGTGGCTCTGTTCTGTAGAGAATTTATTGACACTGTCAACCAGGACAGGTGCAGCCCTACGAGCCATGATAAACTGATCAACATGTCTCATTAGCAGAGTACTGAGAGCGTCTCCAACCATGATAAATGTAAGGGGTTGTGTTTATTACAATTCCACGACACAAGATAGAAAATATTAATAATTGATTACTAAAAAACAGAACAACATGAAAAAAAGGAACATTGCAGACTATCTTTAAGTGGA